>JBBMOE010000023.1:5763255-5802880 GCA_037975065.1 Chaetodon trifasciatus
TGTGTGTGTGTGTGTGTGTGTGTGTGTGTGTATGTATATATATATATATATATATATATATATATATATAGTGATAACCAGCATATATATATCATCGCTAGCAGAGAGTTCAGGCTGATTTTTTAAATGCAGCGGCATAACGAGCTGCGACTCCAGGCTTTGATCAACTCGTATTTTCAGGCCGTTACTTACCTCCAATTTCACGTCAGCTCACAAAACCTTTTCATATGTTGAAATCTTAAGTATTCGTTTCAGCGGAGGAAAGAAAACATCCCTGTGTCTGTTTTATGCCGCTGCTTCCACACGTACGTGCACCTTCGAACACACACTTGCAAAACAGCTTTAATCAGTTTGAAATCCAAGCGCTCGGTGTAATCACAACCAAGGTTTACGTCCAACCATCCTTAATCTGACAGGGTCCTGCTGTAGTCACACATTGATTATCTTAAGCCTTTATTGTGTTAAAAACTCTCTACCCAACCGTCGTAGACAGGCGGTATATATCATAGAAACCTTGTATGGGTTAGTCCATGTGAGCACATCGTATGGAACATAGAGCGGTGGTCTGTTTCTCCTTTGCCGTGCATTCTCTTGATTTAATCTGCGACAAACTCCCAAAATGGCCCCCTGATTGCAGTCTTTAGTAACGTCAGAGCCAATCAAACAAACCGAGGAAGTACCGTTTCCCTCAAATTAACTCAAGGGAAAGGAACCAAGAGCAAATGGAAAAAAGAAGGGAATACGCCATCCCTCCATCCTCATTCCCGGTACATGCTGGGGTAATTTTCTGGCGGTAAAGGTTCAGCGACTCATAATTTGAGTGACTAAGGCGTAGAAACAACACAACCGTCTGCCGGGGCAAGGGGGCATCGGTTAGCGCCAAGGTCTGAAGAGACAAGTGAAATCCAAGCCCCGCCGTCTCTCTACTCAAAGCAAATGGACACTGACATTGTCTAGATAATTCATCTAAACAGTCAGTCTCTTTGGTTTAACCGAAGCCAAGCCTTCCAGAAGGGCCCGAGACTCTGGCTCTCTCATTTGAAACAATACCAAAACCATTACAGTATGATAAAGATCAATGCCTGCACTTTTTCTCCCTGCGCTGTTTTTCTTACCGCAGGCACAGATTTTCAGGTGTGTACAGCCGGGAGTTCAGATAGTTTGTGACACAATGATTTGCACATGTTGAGACCAATGTGTGATTTAGTTGTTGATTTGTGCAGTTCCTCCTTACGTGCCACAAAGCCAGCACAATGCTGCCTGTTTCCAAACCCTCCAAAAACTTCCTTTTTTTAATACAATCATTAGAAATACAGCGCGCTGCAGTAGAATGGATGATGTTACGAACACACAGACATTTCTGCACATTAATTTCTGCAAAAACTGTAAATATTTTTCAACGCAGCTCTTTGACAGAATGGCTTTGTGTCTGTTGATATTTCCAGAAATTCTGAAGGTAATCGCGGCTCTGCTGAAGAACTCTCCCCCATCCCCCGAGAGCATGGAGGTGCGCAGGGTCTTCCTGTCAGACATGATCAAACTGTTCAATAACAGCCGAGAGAACCGCAGGTAAGAATTCGACTCGCTTCACAGGGTGGAGGTCTACATCACACGCTCGTCCACGCGGTGTTTACGTGCCGGTGGGACTCAGGCTCGGCGCTACGCGGCCGTGCGCTCTCCTTTTGTTGTTTCAGGAGCCTGCTGCAGTGCTCGGTGTGGCAGGAGTGGATGCTCTCTCTGTGCTTCATCAACCCGCGAAGCAGCGAGGAGCAGAAAATCACGGAAATGGTGTACGCCATCTTCCGCATCCTGCTCTATCACGCCATCAAATATGAGTGGGGCGGCTGGCGCGTCTGGGTGGACACCCTGTCCATCACCCACTCCAAGGTCAGAGCACTCATTATAACCACGCACACACACGCACACACAGGTTAGACACAGCTTTGTTTATCTTTCTCTGTGGATCTTCTTCTTTCTCCTCATCTGTTTCATTTTTAGTTTTTTGCTGTGTTTCTGTTTCTCTTCTTTTTGCCTCTCACACTCTTTATCTCTCTGTAGTAAACATACACACACGCACACGCGCTCACATGTTGCCACGGTATTGTCAGCCTCAAACATTCACCACATGATTGTAACCGTAGCCCTCCTCCTCCTCCTCCTCAGCCAAACGGACAGCAGTATTCAGTCAAAGCCATCAGCTCCGTCACCCGTATGTTTACGTTGAATCTGACATAATGCAGTTCATCAAATGAGAAATTAGAGAGCATTATCGTCTGACCCTCTAACTCGCAGCGCAGGCTAGCATCGTAATTGAACCTTGCCTTTCAGTGCCCATCAGATTAAGCTGTGGAAGCTGTACAGTGATTATAATTTAAAAGCTAGTTGCAGTATAAACCAATGGGAATGAGTCCACCGGCCCCTCCACGCTTTATCTCCAGACTCTCTTTCTTTTACGTTTCACAGATAAAAATAAACTTCTGGCACTTCTTATTTCCATAGGCTGAATTCAAAACGCTGCTTTAGAAATTCACTGTTGATATCGTATTACGCTACTCTGTTCCAATGCAGTGAAGTAATTGAGGTTGGTGTCAGATTGTGGTCTGGGGGGTTTTTAAGCCTGGCAGATTGAAGGTTGAGTTAAAGAAGTGCTTGTGATATGAGACGCTTCGCTGCAGCAGTGGGGTGCGCTGCTGTGAGCGTCGGCGTCCAGTAGGGGGCACAGACAGACTGCCTGGAAGATGATGAGGAAGCGGCAGCTCTGGGCAGGATGGTGTGTGTTGTTTGCTTGATGCTCAGAGCCCCCGGTGTCTCTCCACACCTCTGAACAGTGGAGAACTAACCTGCAGGGAAAATGAAACGTGCACAAATGAAGGTCTGAGGAGATTTAACACGTTGGCAGTCAAGGACAGTATCTGATGTCAGACGGTCACAAAGATGAGGCCACACTGTGGTTCAGTGAAACCATGACAGGGAATATATAACACATGTATGAACAGCAGCAGAGGTCTGCTCATCCACTCTGCTGTTTTCTGTTAAAATATTCAGAAAACATCTTTATTTTCCCCACTTTACTCCACATCTGATCTTAAAGCGAACACTTTCTTCATGTTGTAATATTTCTGTCGGACAGAAAAAATGAAAGTCTATTAATCTGAGATCATGATTTAATCCGCTGTTGGTTTATTTTCACCTTTTGTTCTCGCTTCATGTGCTCATATACTGCAGCTGCAGTGTGTCGGGATCTCACTTTGCAACGCAGCAAAGTGTCTAGTTTGGTGTTGTGCAGAAACTGTTTATTGTACTTTGTACACGGCAGGCGGTAATTGCCTTTTTTTTTCCTATAATTGCACAAGATTAATGCCGTTTCCTCTTGGCTCTGGTTACGAAGCCCAGCGCTGGTCTAACAACAGACTTCCACATACAGTGTGTGTGTGAATAAACCAATGCACTTGCAGGACTTGAGATACACACACAAATTCACGCACAGTGACTTGGATAGTTGCAGCGGCGTCTAGCCACCAAGATACATGCATCCGCTATAAAAAAGCTAAAGAAACTCAATTGCAATTTTATTGTCCCGTTTGATAGATTTCCTGCCACCTTTGTAGCACCAAAGCTGTTTGTCACTGTTGCTCTCTCCTCCCACTGCTGCAGGGCTCTGTGTGTGTGTGTGTGTGTGTGTGTGTGTGTGTGTGTGTGTGTGTGTGTGTGTGTGTGTGTGTGTGTGTGTGTGTGTGTGTGTGTGATTGCATGTGTGCCTCTGTGTTTGTGTGAGTGTGAGGTACTCGGCACATTTTCTCTTTGCCCTCCTTTTCTCTTGGGCTCTGGGAAGCCCTCCTCTCCGAGCCCATTGAATATTCATCGGAACCGTGCGAGAACAATCAGAGAAACAAGGCCTCATAAATACAACCAGCCCACTGGGAGCCTCTTGATAAGCGCATATATGCATTCACAAATACATATTTGCGCACTTCTCCTCTGCATAGGCTTTATGATTTAATTTGCCTTGTGTCAGCCATGTTGATGTTGTCAGTTTGGCATGTATAGAGATGATACGCCTCATGCTGAATGCATGTTTTCACTTCTTTGCTAGTAGAGACAGATTTTGTTTGTGACTAAAAGCCTTTGTAATGCATGTTCTAGTGATGCATTATTGTGTTCCTAATCATTTTATGTTTTGTTATGTAGCTGCAACGAAAGCTTCTCGGTATAAGAGCGCAGTTTTTGATTGTTTTTCTTTCTTTAATCTGTCCAAAGTTCAGGTCCTTTGCTCGTATTACTGTCTCTCCAAAGCTCTGAATACCTGCCAGAAACTCATGATGGAGCAGGATGAGCAGCTGTACTTGTCAGATGTGAAGTTTTTGTACAGTAATACCAATCTGGATGCATAAAAATGTGTATTATAGCTTTGCTGGGACGGCTATAGAGAGGCTTGATGCGTGCATTGTGATTGGCTGTGTCACTGCCCAGCTTCAAAGCGAGTGGGTCTCTTTGTGTGTGTGTGTGTGTTTCTATGTGCATATCCTTCTCTGTCAGTCATTAGGAAGTCGGTGTATCTGCCTATGCGTCTCTGTGAATAGACAGATGTTCCTGCAGGTGGGCACGCTGACACAACAGCCCTCCCACCCTCAGCCCACACACCCACCCAAGGTGCCCCTCGTCCATCTCTGCACACAAATCAGGTTGAGAACGAGGAGATCTCCAAAAGAGGAAGATTGGGGCGTGAAGGTCCCTCCGTCCTTCAGACTCCCACTGTCAGCTAACTTCATTATACCTGTCAGAGGATAAATACAAGCAGTAATGAGCCAACGGATCTTTGATGAAGTATAATGTACACACACTGGTCGTTTTACACTGGTGCTTAGAAGTTGAGCATATTTGGAAGAATTTAGTTTAATTGTACCCTTTTTTTTTTTAAAGCTTAGTTTAGCCACACAGCTTCTGCCCTCTGGGCTTATTGAGACACTACACACACAAGAGTCCAGCTTGGCAGAGAGCTTCAGATAGATGCATTGACAAGTGGACAAAGCAAGGAGAAGGTGAGAACACCGAACAGCCAATTGGAGACAATAGCCACGCGTCATGTTGTCCATACTGTCCAGTCAAAAGCTAATTGCTCCTGCTAGTGTCCATGTGTTTGATGTTTCACTTGTAATTCTCAGATAATATGAACATTATCAGTCAGCTGATGGAAACCCCGTGAATTTCACTGGTTGGTTTAAAGCTCTTTTAGTGCACAGTAGCCTGAAGGATCCCCTGCGCAGGCTTCTCTTCCTATGGTTGTGATAGCAATTACAGATAAAGACTGTGTACATATTACTGGATCAGACGGCCAGGAGAAAACTACGAAGACTAATGTTTTTACAAGGAGCGAGAGGGGAAGATGTTGTGAACGAGAGCGAAACCACACAGCCGGCACGGCAGTAGCAGACGACATTGATTTTGGAGGAGGAATTGCATTTAGCTAATCGGATTAGAGCCGCGCTGCCCTCCCCATTTCCCCTTTGTTTTGTGGTTGGTCTCTATCTATTTATCTAAATGGGGACTCCCAGGCTCCCACTGCGGGGGTCTCCCAAGATCAGCTCTCTGCCACCCTGACCCTCACTGTACAGTCTGCGGTGTGGGGCCTCTGCTTACTCCAGATCAGTGATACGGCGCAGACGTGCCGACAGTGGAAGGTGTAGCTTCTCTATGGATTCATGTTGTTTTGGAAATGCGATCGCAGGTGTTTTTTGAAAGGAGAGGAGCTAATTTTTTGTTTTTGTTCTATATTTCATTTTTGAAAATTATCGAGGGAAGCGAAGCGAATACAGAAACCTGCGTGTTGAGGTTTTGCAGTGTCTTTTTGTTTATGCTAGTGTGTCCCCTTCCAAAGCAAGTCAAGTCTATGATCTGGCCGTGCTGCATTCACTTAATACCATGTTACCTGCCACATTAGAAAAGCCCACCATGTTTTCGTACATTACCATAACATTTTTCCATACCCCACTGAGGCCAGGCCGAGTCGTGGAGTAGAATGAAATTAGATTAGATCAGCGCTGATGTCTTAGCCACCCAAGGCAGTTTCTATATGTTGCAGCAAGGCTAAACGCTCTTTTAAAAACCACAGAGACGTATACTACCTCTGTCTAATGGTAACTGGATCCGTTACAGAGCCCCATTTAAGGCCAGCATACATCATCTTAATGTACAGACTGCATCCTGAATCTATGACGTTATGTTCTGCGCCGCTCTCCCGCATAATTTCCATAGCAGTGCGCTCTGAATGCGGCCTTTTAATTGCTAAAAATGCTAAATGTCAAATTAAGCTCAAACTAATGGGGTAGAAGGTCTTGCTGTGTGATCACTGGGAAAGAGGGAGGAAGAGAGAAAGAGATGGACTACTGGCGCATTCAGATCAGGCTGTGCACTCAGAAAACAGCTATGGATTACCAATCACTGCTTCCCACTACAGAAGATTAATGAGCACCCGTGTAGCAGGCTAATTTAGAACAATAACGCCTAATTAATTACAAATAATCAGCTTCTTTCTCTGCCCTTCCTTTCTTCCACTCTCAATGACTCACTTTCTTTCTCTTCCGCCTTTGCAATTTCTTATTTTTTTTTTCCTCCCTTTTGATCTCTGGCTTTCTCATTTTCTTTGTTTCTTTCTCCAGCTCCTTCTGTCCAAATAGCCTCAGGTGAAAAAGCAGCGAAGTGGGTCTGGTTTCATCCCCCCCTCCACCACCAAACCCATCTTTGACTTTCTGTCCTCCGAGCCCAGTGATTAATGCAGGGTCTTAAATTAGGCGTGGGAGGATTTGCCGATGCTGGACACGCACTCAGCACAGCCAGCAGACACACACTAATAGTATCTACTGCTAATCTATGACTGCTTACATGGACGGGCTCTTCCTCAAATGCCACTGCAGAGCATTGTCGGTATAGACTAGCAGTCTAGTCGACCCATATCAGATGTAAGAAGAGTGATAGAGGTTAATAGGCTGTGGGCAACTGCACGTGAGAGGAGGGAAAAGTTTTAAATATGGCACAGTTGGCCACAAACGGTCCCAGTGGGTGGACGTAGTAATAAGCTCACAACTAAAAGGCAAAGTGAAAATATCTGGCTTCCACCATCTTGTTAGCCTCCAGATTAAACAGCACGTTAAGGCATGCTGTGGCACATGGAGAGATAATTAAAAGGCTGAAAGTGTAAACTAGTAGATATCAGTTCAAGAGAGGGAGGGTTTATTTGATGAGGTGCGGAAATGGGATGGCAGTGGTTGGATTTTTTTATGTATAACTGCTGCTACATCATGACAAAATGAGATGAGATATGACATGTTAATGTCCAGTCAATTAAACATTTCATGATGCTTTGTGTGCGCTCTCAAGCAAAAGCTGTGCAGTAGTACAGAAACTACACTTAAAGATACTTTCAGTCTGGGTTTTGTTTTGGCTGTACTTAATAACAAAATAATAATCACCACGTTATTTACTGAAATCTGGGAACAACTTTAAAAAGAGCTGAGTGGTCAGAAGATCATTCGGGCTTCAAACAAGCCTCCATGTTAGCCAGATGTATGAGGAAAACCCTCATTAACACCCCTCGCAGTTCACAGTACGACTTCCTGGTTCCACTCGAGCCTGCTGTACTGGCTGCAGTTATGTGCACAAAGGTTTTACTGATTAGTGTTTCTAGAAATGTTCTTGAAACTTTTCTTGTTCCTGTTGGACTTTCACCTCTCTGCAGTTATTTTGGTTAAAAAAATGGTCATAATTGATTGAAATGGCAAAACTACAAAAGTAAGACTCAAGTTTAAATAATCAGAATTACAGTATCCTTTGATCAATGGATGAACTAAAATAACTCAGTGTTTGCACTGTGCTCTTTATATGCACAATATCATACATGTGTACAGTTGCATCTCCATGCTGCTTCTGCACTTGCACTTTCTGTATTGCATCTTTTATTATTGCACCTCAATAACATACCTCAAAATTTGACTGGCACACTTTGAATATTTTATGTAAATCATATGTCCATTGTCTGTCTGTATACATTGTGTCCAGTGCTGTTGTCTGTTTGCACCATTATGTTATATGTCGTGTGTTATATATTACTTGCACATTGGAGTATGGAGAATCCTCTGTGTAACCACCTGTTGCATTGTTTGGTTGACAATAAAGTTTACTTTGACTTTGACTTTGAAACTAATCAGCGTTTCCTGCATTTGAACATATTCTCTCTTGTTTTCGCAGGTGACCTTTGAGCAGCACAAAGAGAATCTGTCCCATATGTTCCGTCAGTACCAGCATCAGGAGTCCACAGGCCTCAGCCAAAGCTCGGACACCGCGGACGGCGTGAACGGACCAGCTGCAGAGGAGACGGCACCTTCTACTGTCATTGAACTCACGGTCGACGAGCTGTCCCAGAAGTCTCCTGACACAGCGTCCAGTTCCACCATCACCTCCAGCCCACTGGAGGCTGCTGATGACAGCGAACCTGCATCCATCACCGTATCCAACATCCTGGCCAGGGCCGAAGACGAAGAAGAGCAGAAGTTGGTTCAGGAGTCCTCCAAGGACGGCGCAGTTGACGTAAAAGAGACTGAAGCTGCTGTGACACATAAAGACGAACCAGAAGAGCGGAGCGAAGAGACCAGCAAGCAGGAACCAGTGACTGAGGCTGACAATCCACCAGCATCAGTTAGCGACCAGGCTGAAACTGAGGACATGAAAGCAGTGGAGGTGGTGAGAGACTCTGCTCCAACGTCTGCGAGCGATGGTACAAAAACACCTGCAACAGATGATGAAAAGTCTGAGAGTGAACCGAACAAAGGTGAATCATCAAACTCCATGACGGAAGACTCTTTGAATGAAGCAGATGCAGAACTGCCAGTGGCTTCAGAACAAGAAGGTAAGGCTGACCAAACGACCCCAGAGACTGCAGCCCGTCTGTCCAACAGTGTGCCGGATGGAGCCTCCGCCATCAACGAGAACCCGGTCGACGTGTCGTCTGTTAGCGACCAGATCAACCCGAGTGATGCTGATGATAGCCAAGAGGAGTCCTCCTACGCCTCAGCTGCTGCCGGAGAGGAAGAGGAGGAAGGGACAAAGGAGGAAGATAAGGATGAAGACAAGAAAAATGATCAGGAAGGACATGAGATGAAGAAAGAAGAAAAGGATGAGAAGCAGGAGGTTAGAATACAAGAAGAAGCTGAAGAGAAACAGGTGTCTGGTTCTGAGAGTCAGACTCCTCCGGCTGAAACACCTGAACAAAGTGCGTCAGAACCACCCAAAGAAAAAGATGAACAGTCTTCCTCCATGACGGAAACTGCAGACCAGCAGCCCTCAGAAACCACACCGCCCCCTACAGGCCAGGAGGACTCCAACTCAGCCGGCCAGCCTTCAGAGACCGCCGCTGTAGAGGAAACCCCGTCCAGTCCTGCAGACAGCAGCACCGCCGCCTCCAGCTCTGGCACCCAGAAGACAGCAGACTCTCTCAGCAAGGCCAAAGAGATCAAGATCGCCAGACTGGACGTGTCCAATGTGGCCCTAGACACAGAGAGACTTGAGCTGAAGGAGACCTCTGCAGCAGTACGCATCTTTTTTGCTTTTGGTCTTTCTTAAAATTGTGTTTTATGGACCCTTATGTTGAAGCTGATGCTGGTGTCTCCCTGTAGGAAACAAGCTCAGCAGCAGCAGCAGGAGGGTCTGCGGGTCAGCAGAGAGAGAGCGGCACCTCGGCCCCTCGATCCACCATGTTTCGTATCCCAGAGTTCCGCTGGTCCCACATGCACCAGCGCCTCCTCACTGACCTGCTCTTCTCTATTGAGACAGATGTCCAGATGTGGAGGAGGTAGAGTAACAATCCGCTGACTCTGACTAACAATCATTTTGTTAATTGATTAACGGGATAGAGATTTATTGGCTTTTCATCCCTCTGAGGAGGAGACAGAAGAATTCAGCTCACAAGCTTTCTCCCAGTCAAGTGGAGCACGAGTCCGACAAACCCCTCACAAAGCTTTGTTTCTTTCTAAATGAAATGTATCTCTCTGTGTATACAGGAAGTACTTAACTTGTTTGCAGTGTTTCAAAATGAGGAATTTCTCTTTGCATATTTACTCATTTAAAGACAACAAAAGGCAAATATTCGCAGTAGCCACAATCTTTGCCCGATGCTATACAAACCAGGTCTGCGAGGATGCTTTGAAATTCAGGCCACATTGAAGCACATGAAGGATACTTTTATCTTTGAATGTTTGCATTTAACAGCAACAAGTAGGAACAATCTGATCTGTAGTCAATCCGCTGTTATTTAGAGCCAAATAATATAATTACTCACCAAAAACATGCTCTAAATTTGACAGAATATTGCACTCCTGTTTCTAAGATGTTAAATTCTACTTGTGATATTCTCCTTTGCTTTTGCTAACGAAGCAGTCTTTCTGTCTCTCAGTCACTCCACGAAGACAATTTTGGACTTCGTGAACAGCAGCGAGAACGTCGTGTTCGTCCACAACAGCATACACCTCGTCTCCCAGGTGGTGGACAACCTCATCATGGCTTGTGGAGGCATTTTACCTCTGCTCTCTGCTGCCACCTCCTCCTCTGTGAGTCTCCTGATGTGGGTGTGTGTGTGTGTGTTCTTAACTGTGGCTGTGTCTGTAGCTGATGGCTCCGTTTGCAGGAAGTTATCCATCCACGTTGACCTTTGCCAATCACATTAGACTACAGTTAGCTGCTTCCTAACATTGTTATTTTGTTTTTGTGTCGTCTGATCTCGGTGGCTTCAGCTCTCATGTGATTCTTTGCTTCTGTCTCTTTACTGGCCTGACTCAGAAACAGGCTGATGTTCAATCCCATCGTAATTCGGTTACGTTCAGTTGCCGGTCGTGTGTAACCAAATTTAAAACTGGATGAAACTGAATGCTCAGCTATCAAGATGTTTTATCTATAGGACATATACAGTTCTTAGATATGTTTCTTCTTCATTAATGGCCGTGTACGTGTTCCTCTCTCCACCAGCACGAGCTGGAGAACATCGAGCCGTCCCAGGGCTTGGCAGTGGAGGCCTCGGTCACGTTCTTGCAGCGCCTCGTCAACCTCGTGGATGTCCTCATCTTTGCCAGCTCGCTCAACTTCACGGAGATAGAAGCTGAGAAGAACATGTCGTCGGGCGGCGTCCTCCGACAGTGCCTTCGCCTCGGTGCGCTGATACTTGAGCTCATTATTCCTAAAACAGCTCGTGCAGTCTCTCCTTTTATTTCTTGAACCTTGTAGATGTTTTGTTTCGCTCTCTTTCTGCTCATCGGTGTCCTCTCTCTGAATTTGCGTCTTTTATCTCCTCCTTTTACCGAGCCCTCTGTCCTCCCCTGCTCATCGATCCGCCTCATATCAGCCGGCTGTAGCCTCTCGTATTAGCCTCAGTCATGGCTCCCCGTAGCCCTTTTGACCCTCCCTTCTGTCTTCTCTTTCCTCTCTGCCGTCTTCCTCTCCATCTCCAGCCGCCGCTCTCATTCCCTCGCCTCTTTCACTCTGCTCGTATCGACTCTCTCTTATCTTGTTATTATAACCCCACTGCATGGCAACACTCTAAAATGGCTGCTATCATGATATAGTGAGCTCCACATAATGGCCTTGGCTGTACTGTACGGCAGCGTAGCCCGAGGCCTTTTTCTGCCTTCTGTTCCAGGCTATTACAGTTTCCTCTGACAGCATCAAAAGCCACGCCACGCTCGAGCTGAATAAAAGATATTGAAATTCTTACATTATTCATTTTATGTGGTGCACCTTTTCAGCAAACGCAGATCAACACACCCGTGCCGAGCGAGGCGGTGCAATATTTCCTACACCCACTTAAATCATTTCTTCATGCTTTCTTGCGTATATGTAACGGTGCATGTTCAGGTTTGGGCTTCTGCTTTTCGCCGCTCATTACGGTGAAGGCTACAAACAAAAAGGCTTTCAAAATGCAGAATTACACAAAGAGCACTTCTCCGCTTACATATTATCCAACTATGTCTGCTGCCGCCGCTGTTGGGGTTTTGTAGGAAAGCGATGCCGCCGCGCTACAAGTCCAGTTTTAGAAAGCAGCCGTTATGAAATGAATATTTGATGAGGTATGCGCTCCCCATTGCTGGCACCTAATCTGATTTTGTAAGACTGTAACAAGGTTTTAGCATCTCCACCCCTCCCTCCTCCTGTCTTTTTATAAATGGTCGTATGAAAGAGTAGTCCTAATGGAAAAAGCGAGCCCATTTCCAGACGGAATAATTCCCTCCTTCGTAATCTAAATGGCTCAGAGTTAGCATTTGTCAGTTGTCAAGTCCAGAGCAGTGGGGGTTGGGAGGGTCTCCAACAGAGGAGCTCAACATTAGACTACAAATTGTAAGTGTGCCAGTTTTGAACCTGCCTGAAGTTGTTCGACCACAGGATTTTTTGTGACAAAGGACGCGTCTTCCTGCCGACTCAGCATGTGCACACCCCGGCACTGTCATCCGTTATGGGAGCTGCACACGGTGGATGTGATTCAAGAGCACACCCTTGCACTGTGACCTTGGGAGGAGAGGTGGAGCAGGGAAGAGTGAACGATGCTGCCAGAGTTGGCCGGAGCGCTGACCTTGTCACGGCCCCACTTTTTCTCCTTTGTTTTTGTCTCTCTCAGCTGCTTCTGTTCTGGTTTTCTTACTTTAATGAGCTGGATTTTCACCAGTTTCTCTCTATTTTTTGTCCATTTGCTTCGGGTGCCGTGTCTTTCTCGGGCATTATGCCTGTACATATTTCTCTGAAAATGACTTCATTTGTATGATGTCACATCGTATCTCTTTCTCCATCCCTCCCCAGTGTGTGCTATGGCAGTGAGAAACTGTCTGGAGTGTCAGCAAGCCCAATTTAAGCATGGCACAGAAGGCTCTGCCCGCGGCTATACAGCCATGCCCAGCACTATGCTTGGAACGTCCAAGTCTGCAGCCGCGCAGGCAAGTAACCCAAATCATCCCCTCACTTCATTATCTTGCACATTTTCTGCACTTCCTCCACTGTCTTAAATTTACCATTATTTCCCCAAAATACAATTTAACCACTCCGTTATCTGTCGCACTCTTGAGCTGGTCGTCCTTTGAGATTTTTCTTTTCTTCACACTTGAAAATGCATCTTCCCTTTTTTCCCACACTCAACAGTAAACCAGAAGGAGCTTTGGCCTTTGTCCTGCTCACCAACAACATCCAAGGTTTATTGCATTAGCTCATATCTTATTATATTACCGCACTGGTTGCTATTTGTGACACAAGACGAGGCCTTTTGTCATTGCCCTTTGATTTGATACAGTGGCTTCCAGTAAAGTCATGTTGTTCTTCCCTGAACCGGGTGTTAAAGCTCATTTATAATGCAGTGGCTCCATAGAAAAGCCATTATGTTAAGGACATGATCCCAGGAGGGATGGCTTCCCTAAGCTGTGAAACCGTATCCTACTCCGTGAAGTGCACACAGATTAATAAACATCCCAACTGGTGTAAAAGTACACATGCTGCTTGCTCTTCACTCAGAGATGCTACATGTCATGTGGTTTGATTTTCATGCATGCATGCAGAGTCCTGTTGATGCAGTGACAGGTGGAATGTCTCCAGTCAGAGACCTGGACCGGCTTCTTCAGGACATGGACATTAACCGCCTCAGGGCCGTCGTCTTCAGAGATATTGTGAGTTGTAGTCAAAGTGCATCCACGTGACGCGCAGGCGTCACATAACGTACACAGCATCTGTGAATTTACTCAGCCGTAACTGCTTTCCGAAGAAGACACGCAAACAGATCGTTTAGTGTGTGTTGTTTGTTTCAGGAGGACAGTAAGCAGGCTCAGTTTCTGGCTCTCGCTGTTGTCTACTTCATCTCAGTCCTCATGGTGTCCAAGTACCGCGACATCCTGGAGCCCCACAATGACAAGAAACACCCTCAGCGGTCGCAGTCTGCCAGGAGCACAGGTACACAGCAGCTCCAAGGCAAGCAGCATCTGAAATATTCATCCGCACAGGGGGGTCGTGCTGCAGTCTGTGATGCAGGTCTTCCAAATCTCTCTGCTTTTGCAAAAACAAAAGTCTGGAGCACGACCTCCTGTCATCGTGCCATGTCACAACCTCTTTTTAGATTCTTCATTTAATCTCTCCGCTGTCGACTCCACACAGTAAAGTAAGATTAAGCTATGAAATAAGAAGAAAAAGGCAGAGATCTGAGAAAAGTCTAGAAAGAAATAGGATTTTCTGCAGCAGAATTTAGTTTTGTTTTGTTGCTCTTCCCTGTTGTGGCTGTCTCAGCTTCAAGGTCGGGAACCACTCTAATCAATCTCATATGGTGAGGTTTTATGGCTCACATGTCTTCATTATTATTTGTGTCTCCTCAGATAGCGGCGCCGTTTCTGGTGGACTTGAAGTGGAGAACGGTGTCTCTCTCCGGCGGTATGACTCTGGCATCGGTGATGACCACACCTCAACCGCCGCGAGCGAGGCAGACCTGTCATCCTCTGGCATGACTCACGGTCCAGACGCCATCTCAGAGGCCTTGTCTACGCTGTCATCTGAGGTCAGGCCTGCCGTGCCTGCTGATTCAAAGGGCAAGAATGTGAAGGATATCCTGCGCAGCCTAGTGAGCGCTCCAGCTGATGATATCATGGTGGATCCGAGCCTGCTGCCACCGACGTTTCTCGGAAGTGTGGGCGATGTGTCCAGAGAGTCATCGCTGCAGTTTCGCTCATTTGATAGGTGAGAGCTCAGGTTGATGTGTGCTAACATACCGTTTCTAGAAAAGCCTGTTTTTCTGCTTTGCACATTAGTGACTGTGGGGGAAAAGAATTCTGGATTAAAATTCCTCCGGCGTTGAAATGGGTGCAGACCTGACAGCTTCATCAGTTGCTGGAGAGCCCATATGGTGCATATACGCTTGTGATTCTCTCGCTGACAGTTTCACACCATTTATCCCAACGTAACTGCAGTGGACTTTTCAATGTCAGACCTTGAGGACGTCTCCCCTCGGTATCCTTGGAGGAGGCTTTGGTGGATCTTGAAAAGCATTCTGTAGCAGAAAGCCTTTTGAACCGGGGAATCTCAGTCTCCGACTTTTTCCCCTCTTGCTCCCATTGTTCTTTCTTTGAGCTGTCGATGTAGGTCCTCATCCCGGGCAGACCGCCTTACAAAGAAACCTGTCTTCAGGAAAACAGAGTCATGTCTGGGATGAAGAGACGAAGCTGTCAGGAAGCTGTTTCTTTTCACGACGTCGCTGATATTTAAGGACTTTCTTTTTCATCTCTCCTGCTGCTCCCTGTCTAACGCTCGAAGCGGTACCCCCCCCCCCGCCTTTTCTGGCATAAAAGCTGTATAATTTGCATTACCCCTGGAGGTGCAGGGGTGAACAGTCAGGAGTAAGGCTTCAAAAGCAGAGCCCGGTGCTGAAGCCACAGACGGGCCCAGGTGAGAGAGGATGGTCACCGGTCTGGTTTGCATTTGGAGCGCTGACTCTCAGACAGACGTTCACAAGCGGCGGCGGGGGGAGAGGGTGGTAGAAACTGAGAGGGAGAGATGGGAGAAGGGGGAGAAAGAAGTCTCCATGGGGGTGATGTCAAGTCAAGGTTCTCATGTACTGAAGAAAACATTTCTCCGCTTCCCTCTCTCTCTCTCAAACACACTCAGTCCGTCTGCCGACCCCCAACTGTGGGAATTCCACGGCATCTCTGTGATCGCGTGTCTTTATCTGAGGAATGCTTTGTCAGGTCTCAGGGCGCTCCTCATATCAGGGGGATTAGACTGGCTCCTGTCCGCTGAGCACACTCAGTAGGAAGAGAGGACGTCAGGAGAGCTGGAGAACATAGAGTAACAGCTCGCTCGCTGCCTGTGGGAGCCTCTTCAGGCAAGGTACACAGCCCAGGCCCGGACGGCAAACTTCACCCCAGCTCCCTTTTTAAGAGGAAATAAAAGCCGCTCTGAGGGTGTTCACGCGTTAGCGCTTTGCAGGGCTGAAGCTAATAATTATTTTAGTGTCATTTAAAGCATTAGGCTGGCAATAATCTATGTTTTTGTTCTTGTTAACAAAACCAACCCTGTCTGTGGCTCTCAGCGCCTCGGTTCCCCCTGAGGAGGAATATCTTTCTAAAAAGGCTAAATATAATTACCTAAAACAGATTGACGCTGTAGTTTTTAGCAGACGCCACTCAAGTAATGCAAGTCAGCTGGAAATGGTGATTTTTTAGGGAATGTTCAGTGCTGTATTTCCAGCAGCAGAACAGCTAATGTTGGATGAACTAAAAAAATAAAAAATGTTCATGGTAATGAGGGAACATGTGACCCAGCATTAAGGTGTGGCTCCCTGGTGTATTTTTCGGAGGCCTATAAGCTGGTGACCAGGTGACATCTTCAGATTTCTTCCTTTGTTTGACCAATAATCCAAAACCTTAGACGGTGATAGAATTAGACTGATGTAAAACAGAGAAAATCAGCAAATCATCTCCTCTGAGATTGACCTGATGGTTTCAGCACTTAGCTTATGCACATTTTTTACATATATGCACACATGCAAACCTTTCTTCTAGCCAGATTCCCCCATTCTCAAACCCTAACCCTAACCTTTTATCCATTGCTTTCACCCAAACCTAACCCTAGACCCTGGAAAGATGGGGTATGTTGATAAATATACAAGTTCCCACTGCCGGCCTGTACCGTTGCCCAATCCACCATGCATTTTTAAACAATACACTTGGCCAGGTTTTTAAGTATTTTTTTGAGGATCAAAGATCTTTTTGATCCCACAAATAAAAAGGGTTCCATCATCCTTTGGATCCCCACAGCCCCCGAGAGCCCGTGCCCCTCCCGTGCTTTCACCCAAACCTAACCCTTATTTTGATGTCTCCTGGTCAAAACTGAAGTCTTCCTGAGTCCATGTATTAATATCCTTTATCCAATCATGTGTTCACAAAGTGGTGAACCTCGCTTCATCCTCGCTCGTGAGCGACTGAGCCTTTCCAGTATGCCCCTTTCATACCCAATCATGATCCTCTCACCTGTTACCAATCAGCCTGTTTACCTGTGGAATGATCCAAACAGGTGTTTTTGGAGCGTTCCACATCTTTCAGTCTGTGAAACGTGTTGCTGCATCAGATTCACAACAAGCAGATACTGACAGAAATCAATGAAGCTGATGAGCTCAGACATTAAATATATTGTCTTTGCACTGTTTTCAGTTGAGTTTACATCTAAAAAGGTAAAACGAATGATCTCATTCTGTTTTATTCATGTTTTACAGCGTCCACAGTAACTTTTTCTGAATCATACTTGCCTTATTCTCTTATCTCTTCTGCTCTTTATCAGCTGCCTCTCGTCCTCACCCTCACTAATTCCACCTACCACACATGTAGACATGTTCTGTGTTTATTATCTTGTCGTAATGACTCTATCACTGCTCAGCATCTCCCACTAACCAGTAAGCCTCCCAGCGACACCAGTACAAGCCAGAGCTGACATTCTGCACTGACATCTCCTGCCAAAACATGGCCACTCTCCACTTACCCAGGGGGCTGGATTTACGAGACCAGTGTATGAAAGAAGCTGGGATCTCCCAGATAAAACCTGCAGGTTGGTCAGGGGGTGAAGTATCCCCACTGATTTATTTACTAGTGGAGACCTGCTGGATTTCTCCCATCCATTTCTCAGCCATGCCCCTGTTATGACAGCCAGTCTGCAAATATTTGCTGACACTAACCAGAACCAAACAGTGTCATTGTACAAGCCGGTGATTTAGTCTGCATGGTTCAGCAGAATGTGTGCGTGTTAGACTCTGGGATATACATGGTGCAGTTGTTTGCATTCCTGGCAGCAGACTCCACATGCATGTGAGAGCTGATGTACAGATGAGTCTTGTTGATGTTGAAGTGTTGTTAATGTACTTCTTAGGAAGGGGGTAAGCATGTCAGACGCAGCCACCGCTGAGAGAGTGAAGGCCATTTCCTTCCCTTTTCAATTCCTACATCACGCTTTAAAAAAAGTGACGGCGATTTGACAAGTTCACCTTCTGTGAGGCACCTGAGACAGGTTCACCAACGATCCTGCATCAAACAGATCAGCTCTTTTATAAGCTGCGGTCGTTCACTGTAAGAATCAGGAGTTGTATTTATAGACATTATAGATTACTGCAGGTCCCTTTAATGTCAGTCTCCTCGACTTAAAGTATTAGAGCCTCATCAATATGTTGTCTTTGCGGCTGGTGCTGTGTGACACTGGACATAGACATTTTTAGCAATAATGCCTCAAATTTAAAGGTTGTAACAGAATTTCAAAGTGGAACAAAGGTAATTTTCAAAATGACAACTGTAAAACAAATAAATATAAACGATCAAATGAAGTAAAAATACTTTGTTTTAAACCTGAATGAGGAAAAATAATTCTTAAAGTACATTTAAAATGCAGGCTATAAAGCATTTATTGTATTACTTCACTGTACCTCACGGTATTGGCCCTGCTGATATATTGGTTGTGCTCTATTACACATTTATTGTATTCTGATACTTTGCTATTAGTACTCTGTACTGCATTTCCAGAGTATATCGTTTTTAAGCAACCTAAGACATAAACATACAGAACCTGCCTAAAGACAGACTACATCCCTCCCAAGATACCTAGAGTACATGCATATACAAATACATATACCTACACATTCATAGAAGCATGTACATGTACACATGTATATACACACGTTTCATAATTCATAATTTATAATTAAGAAAATAAGAACTTTTTCACCACTTTTGGCAACAGTTTCCTGCCTTTGCTCTGTGTTTTCGAGCTGCCTGTTGGTCTAAATAAATAACATCTTAATATCTGAAGCATACATCATGCACATATACACAGCTGCAGTACAATATCCTAAAGTACACACACTCCCAAACACACATGCAGAACGTCAATGCTCTGCTGTTCTCATACTTCGTAGGCCCTTAGGTCCCAGTTGCTCCACTCATTAATCACTGATGTCATCAAGGTAATGCCCCTCCCGCACCCGCCATCGTCATCCAATCACAGCTCGAGAAACCGCCTGATGCCACGTAGTAGCGTGTACATGCAAATGTGTCGGCGTGCATGGCGAATGAACGTCGAGAGGGATAACATTCACATGCACCGGGCTGCATGAAAAGAGAGGGAAAGGGGAGATCAGAGTTCTCCTGGGGGTGCACACTCCCCTCCCTCACATGAGTCGACTCTGAGGTTAGCACTCCAGAGAATGGTACACACACACACACACACACACACACACACACACACAGACACAGACAGTTACTCATTCTCACACTTGTTTTACCTAAAATAGCAGAGATTACTGGAACCACAGTATTTACTGCACTTATCCATTGCAGGTTAATGCCTTTAAATAATTCAACCTCAGCCCAGCACACACACACACACACACACACACACACACACACTCACACACACACACACACACACACGTAATATTGTTTCCATCACTTCTGAGGACATTACATTCCATTCATTTCTTGGAGACTGAACCGTAACCACTACTTGCCTAACCCAGACACTAACCTTAAAACGTAATGATTTACATTACGTTTGTCCTCATGAGGAAGACGAGTCCCCGCGATGCGACTGTGTAAACAGACTTTTATCCCCACTACATGAGTAATACATGCACACACACACACACATGCACGCACACACACTGCCCTGGGCTCCCGTTTGTGGGTTGAGTGGGGCCGCTGACGGCTGATTAATCGACCGGGGCGGCCCACTCATGATAAGTGTGGCTAATGACCTGCTGAATAATTCACTGGGCCTTTGCCGGGGAACAGATGGAAGGCCAAACACATACACGGACATGTTCACCGGCACACTCGTACACACTTGTGCACTCATGCATTTATTTGTACGCTCAATATGCATATATTCAAATATTTGTGGATGCGCACTTGCTCCTAGCCTCCGCTCACCGGGGGTCCGCCGTCCCCCTGCCTCTCACGCCTGCTGTTGACACCTTGGGTGCTTCACGTCAGCGCCGCCCTTGTTCTCAGATACCGCCGTCCAGCCTGCTCACTATCAGAGCAGAAAAAAGTCACCAGCAACTTTTATCTCCACCCTTCCTGGCCAACAATGCTGATTTCACTCTGTTTTATCACTACGTCAGTTTTTATGTATCACTCTGGACCTTCTCAGCGTGTGTTTGCGTTTCAAACACCACTGTCAGCCCTCTGGGATCCGTGTGCAACTTTATTATTCTCAAATCATAGATCACTCGAAGCAAAGGTCAACTGTCAGGGTTTAACATTCACAGTAACTTTTAATAGATCTGATCAGCTGCCTTAAATCAATGGAGAACAGGCTTTGATACTGCAGCCAGGTATCTGTCTGCGCCGCGGGGAGCCAGGCCCGACTATCCTCGTGTGTGTGTACATGGAAGCCTGCATACACACTGATTCTGAGAACGTGCAGGAATGCATTTTAGCTCTTTTTGTCTGCATGCTCCTCTTCCTTTCTTTTCCATATTCAGATGTTGTGCATTTGATGTATGCTTGCACGTCTAGGTGAGCCTGCGTCGGTTTGTGTTGCTGAGAGGGAGCAGTAGTCGGTGATTAGACCCTGCTTCCCCTGTGTCAGCACTGATAAGCAAGGCCAGGGTCTCTTTGATATGGCCAGTGGTCTGTCAGAGCCCTGGTCTAAACTGACAGCTTATCTGCATGCTGCTTTCTTCCCATCTGCTGTTCACCGGATGGGAATTGAAGCCCACTCAGTCGTACCACAGCGGTACGAGAAACACTTCCCGTTCCTTTAAAGAAGCAGCATTATCATTGCACAGATAGCTGTGTTTAGAAATTGAAGCTGGCTGTCAGGGATCAGTGATATGCTCAGATAGAAAAGTTGTAATTTTAGCAATAGTGAGTGTAAAGCTAAGCCTGCGTGCGAGGGCTCTATATCAAACTGTACTACTTTAAGAATACCAGTGGAAATGTGTGTAGAGTTAAGTACTGGAAACACTCAACCATTAAAAGCTTTCAATGTATCGCAGTATTTTATTACTTCGATCAAGTTTTTTCCGACCTGAAATCTGCAAACTTGTTGTACGACTGCTTGCATTTGTGTATTTTGTTGAAAGAAGAAAGGATTTTGTCCAAGACTATTCCTCAAAGCAAGGTGTCCTATTGGCAGCAGCTTCAGCCCTGCTATGTGCGCACCAGTTTATAAGGACTGCTTTCAATTACGAAGCATTTTATTCTGTGTTGTGAAGTGGAAAACACACACCAAAGTGGGCTTCTGTTCCTGTTTGTATAGAAGTCTGATCTGTGCTTTGCCCTTACAGTACATGCTGTCAGGCCTAAGGCTGTGTATCAACAAGCAACATGAAATAAAAAAGTAAAAAACTTGAGCATTACACGGCTGCTGCAGGTAGCTGCTTGGTTTGCGGCAAGATGAATGAGACTATTTTGAAATATTTTGAGTCAGTGAAGTGGCCTTGTAATCACTCTTCCAGTCTAATGGATTGATGATGGAGTTCTGCGCTGTGTACATAAAAGTCTTATGAGGCTCTCTGTGAACTGGGACCGTCAGCGTTTTCTCACAATAGTTCTGTCAAGGTGACAATTAAATGAATAATTTATCTCATCTCGCCGCAGAAGTGTCATCGTCGCACCAAAGAAACCGGGCATGACACCGTCTCCAGGCACCTCCACTCCCATCCCAGCAGCCACTGCGGCGTCTGTGTCTGGTGGGACGCCCATCGACAGTGTTGCTGTAGTATCTTCTGGTGACGCCTCCCAGAGCACCTCTGCAGACCCTGCAGCTGGTGAGTGCACACACACACACACTCGCATGCGCATTAAAATATGAGAAGATAAGTCATAGCCTGGATGAACCTGCCATGAAAAAATCAGTCTCTATCACTCAGAGGTCTCTGAAAAGTCGCTGTGACGCTCAGTGGCTCCATGTGTCGCCATCTTGGCAGCACCAAACTTCAGGCCAATCCAAAAATGGACAAAGAAGTGGAGCGTGGGTGCAGCTGAGACGTGCCAAATGAAGCCTGGTTGCTGGAACCGAGCAGCTAGCTGTCACTCAAAGCAGCCCATAATTATATATATATATATATATGTATATGTATATATAAATTCACCTCTGTACAGTTGTTATGAACGGCTAAGACCAAAACTGTTTTTTCACCAGGCTGTAAACAGGTTTATTTCTGGTATAAAATTGAGCATTTTAATATGGAAGTCTATGGGAATTGACTCACTTTTGGATCCAGCCTCAAGTGGCCGTTTGAGGAACTGCAGTGTTGGTACCTTCACGCTCATTTCAGCCCCAGAGGTTATTGTTCACTAATTATAAATGCAAAAATAATGTAAAAATAGAAGTACTTTTATATCACAGTGATTTCTGATATAATTTTTTTTTTTTTTTTTTTTTTTTTTTTACTGCAACTGTGTGAACTCACCACCTCCTCTGTGTTCACTTCGTTCAGCAGTGACAGTAAACAGTGATCAGGAGGCCAGCTGTTTTTATTTTTATTTATTTTTTGTTGCCTCTCTGCATGTGTGAGTGTGTATAAAAGTGTTTTTTCAATGAGAAGTGTGTGTGCACGTGTGTGTTTAAGGGAGGAGGGAGTGACATTGACAGTGGGGTTTGTGTGTTTTGTGCGTTTACTATAAAATCAGGTTGGGGAGCGTGTGCGTGTCTCTGTGTTTTTGTGTGTGTGTGTGTGTGTGTGTGTGTGTGTGTGTGTGTGTGTGTGCGCATGTGAATAACGATGAGTGTTAAAGCTGGGTGCTTTGTGTCACCGAGCAGTGTTGAGTAAATATGCTTTGTAAGTGTGTGAGTGTGTATGTGTGTGTGTGTGTTTTTAGTGGGGCAGTGGGAGGACTAATGGAGACGTTCATTTACTCCTCTTTGTTTGAAGGAGCTACTTCAGCTCGAGAGGGATACTCTCACCAGGCCCACATGGCGCTGCTTAACACCTTACATGCACACACACACACACACACACACACGCACACACACACACACACACACACACACACACACACACACACACACGCACACACACATTCCAGCCCACATTACACTGTCTGTCATTCCTTAAGAGTTATCCCTGCTTGGAGACCGTCCTGGCTGGAAAAACAAGCCCGCTGAAACACCAGAGGAATCCCCCTCCTCCATATTCAGCTGGGCATTAGCTTATTTATGAGCCACAGGGAGGTGAATTTACTGCCAGATCAATCAAACATGGACTTTGTACCTTGTGCGCCTCTGTCTCCAGAATGAAGTCGTAAAGCACCTTTTAGTTGTATAATGAAACAGTCACAAAAACAGCCCGGAGGGCTAAATTGGTATGTAATGACTTAACGAGTGAAACGATTTGAAAAAACAGCAGGTAAGTACATTCACACAGGTGTAACACTGCCGATATTACTTATTTATGACAAGCGCTTCATATTGCGGTATTGTGCACGTGTTTGATATACGGCTGAAATATTCAAAAACATCCCAAAATGGTCGCGCTGTTTAAAGTGCGACTGCTGCTGACAGTGAAATGTTACCGGCCCTCCACTGCACGATTTAGAGGCTTCCATCATGAAAACCTCTGAATTGTAAATTGATAAGGAAGACGTATTGTGCTCGGAGTACATCATCCGCTATCAAACCATAAAATTATACTTGTACCCCCACTTGCCCCGTTTGACCATAAATCCCCTCTTTCTATACATTTGAATGAAGACCATTGTATTATTTCATAAGAGGCATGTTTCCACACAGGTTTATGGTGCTACCCTGGTCGTATAATGTATTGCTCTGTGTGTGTGTGTGTGTGTGTGTGTGTGTGTGTGTGTGTGTGTGTGTGTGTGTGTGTGTGTGTGTGTGTGTGTGTGTGTGTGTGTGTGTGGGGCGTCTTATTCTTGTCCAACATCCAGACTAATAACAGAGTTCTTTGGTTTCTCCCTGCAGCAGGCGGCCAGGTTCCAGCCAGCGCTAGCCTGCCATCTGTCCCCCCACTCTCCCCTGTGACCCAGAACACAGCCCCCAATATGAGGTGATTCATCTTCTTTTCTCTCGCTCTCACGCACACACACACACACGCACACACATACACTATCAGCCTTTTTTATGCACACAATCAGTTATTAATGCACGTCCACGGATCATTGCTTTGTCCTAATTCCAGTTTTCCTTCGCAATAAAAACCGATATTTTACTCACGCCATATTTTAAAATTTGGCATTTCCTGGATTTGTTTTGGAGTTGAATACAGATTTCGTTTTTGCTTGCCATGTGCTGTTTGTGCTTATGTGTCGTTTGGCTCGCATCTCCAGTATCTCAGAGCGTCTGGAGCACGCTCTGGAGAAGGCAGCTCCTCTGCTGAGAGAGATCTTTGTGGACTTTGCCCCCTTCCTCTCTCGGACCCTGCTGGGCAGCCACGGACAAGAGCTCCTTATTGAGGGCACGAGTAAGTACAACACCATAGCGGCTCATTACGGATGCAGTTTTTTGGAAATCCTCGCAGACCTCTAAGATGGTGCATCTTTGAACTGTTAACTGTCCTCATTTAAATGCAATAACATCTGCAGGCTGTTGTTAATCTAACAGTGTGATGAGTGCGTTGAGCCAGGAGCTGGTGGTTGTGCTGAAGGTTTCTAGGGGGCCAGGTCAGAGGCCAGGCCACTAATAGCAGTGTTTGGGATGTCTGCTGCCACCAAACAAAATGGAAAGTTGATTGATAGCTGCAGGGGGGCCTGAAGAAAGGGCAGGGGGAGGTGTGTGTGCATATGTGTGTGTGCGTGCATGCATGTGTCTCTGTGTCATATGAAGAGCAACTGAAAGACCAAAGGCCACTCTGCCTTCTTCCCGTCTGTGCCTGTGCAGCAGCCTCTGGACACTCTAGTGGCCCCCTGCCCCCTCAACGCCCGGAGCTCGCCATTAGGGATCAATGGGACATATGCTGGCCAAGTCAGGCCTGTAATACAAGTCCCAAATATGTATTAGTTTACAGTAACATCATGTCGGCTCATTAGGCCCATCAATACTATCTGCTCCCTTGCAGATGGCACAAGGTTAGGTATCTCTGTGTGTTTGTGCACCAGTGTGTTTCCACAGGATGCTTGTTGTCAAACGTGTCTTTCTGACTCCCTCTCTTTGATTTCTCCGCAGGCCTGGTGTGCATGAAGTCCAGCAGCTCAGTGGTGGAGCTCGTCATGCTTCTGTGTTCACAGGCAAGTCTGGCATCTATATCTGCGCTCGCCCCCGTCCTCCGCTTTTACGCCCGTCTGATTTATCAGGCTCACCTTGAGTGCAGTAAATCTGCAGCGCAGAGTGGACAGTGAACCGTCCACAGCGCCTTATCTCTCCTCCACACCACAATGTCTACCTTTCACCCCCCCCCCCGTCCCCGAGTGAGGGCGGAGAAACCGGAGAGAAGGCATCTCTGGCCGCAAATATTGGTTTGAGGGTCAAGGGTGGGCGACCTGTCCGCGTCACCTCTGACCCGAGCGGCGGCCCCCGCGGCCCGGCCAAACTGATGAGGAGGGATAATGTAGATTTGATGGTGCTTTGCATTGATTATCCCTCTCGTCTCTGTTGTCTTGTGGGTGTTTTGTTGCCAAGTTTATTTTGCTGCTGCCAGATTCATGAATACTAATTCGGGGATCATAAGCAGGCGTGGGTAGATCAATAATCGGGGATGTCAATAGATCACTTCAGGATGGCTGATTAGCATTAACAGACGCAAAGCTACTCAAGGCTGCTTGGTCACTGCGTGCGAACCCAAATGCAGCACAGTGTTTATGTGTAAATGCATCTCATATAAACAGTGTATTTATTCCCTACAGAGGCTCGATTTCATCGCCGAACACACACTAACAGTCGCCTTCATACACACACATCCGGCGACAAGGACGGCAGATAATAACTCCCCTCTGGCCCCTGTTTGCCGCCGTCTTAACAATTTAAAACGCCTCATGAAAAAACAAAGATCTCCAATAATGCAAAAACACGTCTGATTAATGACGCCCTTCTCGCCGCTTCGCTCGGCCTTTTTTTTTTATCAGCTTTATTTCCTAAAGAAATAGCGGCTGTCATCTGGCCCCCTCCCCTCCACCCTCTCCCCCGTTTTAACCCCGCACCCTGTTTGGTTCCCATTATTCACTTCGCTTCATCTCTAAAAAGGTAATACGGTCAGATCACACATCTGTTTGGACGTCAGTGGCCGTGCATAGGAGGGAATGTGAGCCCCGTAACGTCCAGAGACGAAGGAATAGCAGGAGTGAGAGCCAGATAGAGAACCAAAGAGAGAAGAATGACAGCCTCTAATGCACCTATTTGTCATATCTGTCAGGGTGTTGTTTAATGCTAATCTAATCAAAGGCAGAATCTTGGTGATTGCTCCTCTGCACAGCCCGTACCTCGCTTCCCCCTTTGGTCCCCAGCCCAAGCTATTTCTTCCTTTCTCCAAGCCACCCCACCCAATCTCTACAACACACACACACACACACACACACACACACACACACACACACTCAGTGAGAGGGCCAGGGATTGGCCGGCGTAGTGTTGATTGCTTCAATAAATCATCCAACCAAATTCTCTCACAGCTAATGCAAATGTAATTTTATTGTTGTGTAAAGGGAGAGAGGGATGGCAGGGGGGGCGATATGCAGCTTTCCACTGGGGAAAAGGGGAAACAGGGACAGACTTTCCTCTGGGCTAAATTACAATGTATAATTATTTGTGTGTTTGCTCTCCTTGTGGGGCAGCGAGAGTGAGCCTCCGCCATGATTGATGACGTTATTTAGGAAAGTTTGTTGGGCCCTCTGGCACAGGAAGCACTCAATTCTCTCACAGGAAGTGCCTCCGTGGCCATCTTGTGACTCCTTCCTGCCTTCAGCTCAACCGGCGGGGGGAGTAGACGGAGATGATTTTGATTGATTTTTTTTTTTTTCCCCTCCGCCCCCCCCCCCCGCACCTTCATCGGAGATGCGGTGCGATACCATCTCTGTGAAATTTTAATTAATTTCCCGGGCTTTGAGATGGAGTGGAGCCGGGGCGAAGGGTCAGCAGGCGAGGGACCGCAGAGCAGTTTTTAATCAGGGATCCTATGAAAGTTGCATTGGCGGCCACATCAGCTTGGCATTGAGGAGGGGATTGTAAACCGCTGTTTGATGGTGCCCCGTTTCTAAACAACTACAACAGAGCTCCCAATTAAAGGATCATTTTGACCAGACATTAACTGTTGGGGTGGCATGCTGCCTTGTTCTCCGCTGTAATATTGATCCTCCAGGACTGCTGAATATACAAAATGAGGATTAATGATCATTTACTGTAGCTGCAACAGAGCAGAAAGAGTCACCCGTATCTGCACCTGGCGTTGATGTCGAGCGCTAAAGCTAACTTTTTAAAACTGACTCCATCAATTAATGAGCACTTTAGTTGCTCCATTAATTGTTTGGTCTGTAAAATGTCAGAAAATTGGGGAAAATGGTGGATTTTTGCATAAAAAAAATTACAAAGTACAGTATTTTTTGTCCGTTCTCTCTATTATTTTTCTAGCTGAACCTTCTGCACAAAATGAGTTAGACATAAAAATAAGAATTCAAGTCCTATTTTAAAAAGCCTTTAGTCAGAGTACGGTTATTTGTCTGATTACCAGCGTGCAGGAAAACATGACATGAATAGTCTTTGATGCACGTGGGGTCAGAGAGTGCAAATGACAGACAAGCCAGGACATTTCCTTACGTAGCAGATGACTGTTGTACTCTGTGTGCTCCTTATCCACCCTGCTTTCTGCAGTCTTAAAGTCTATGTTAGTACACATATGTACACATATTCACCTTTAATTAGCTGCTTATTAGCAGCATATTGCCACTTATTAATGCATGACCATATTCTACAACTACTAGGCCATTAACTATGAGTTTCCCCTAATAATCTCCTAATTACGTCTTTATTTATAGAAAGTAAGGAAGTTGTTGTACATGAATTAACCGTAACCCCCAGAATAAGGCGTTAATAAGTGCTTTATAGTAACTAATGAAGAGCCACTATGTTTGGTGAATGTGTGTACCTTTCATATACAGTGTGACCGTAATTTGAGTGCAATAATTACAAATATAATAATTTACAGTGATCTATTGCTCAGATGAATCTGTAATGCTTTGGTCCTAATTAGATCTTTTCACATAACTTGAGATTTTTGTGAAGTTGTTATCAAAGCATCATCGCCCATCAAGGTTATTGAATGTGATGGCTTCCTCAAAGTGGCTCTTGCATATTACATGAACACCGTCTAAGTTTCCTCCAGTCAGCCACGTTGGCGGAGGGTCTTGCATGCAAAGAGCCACTCTCCCCTGCCCCTGATTCGCCTTGACAGTTTCACTCTCCCGCTCGCACTTGTTTTCTCCCGTCTTTGTCATGTTTACGGCCAGCGTGTTGTTTCCTGGGTGCACTCCTTGAAGTGGCTTCCACCTAAAACATCTGATTAATAAATAATGCACTGGGACAAGAGAAAGAGCTTTCCCCTGCGCTTGCTGCCGTCCGTCCCGGGCTTTGAGAAATCATCTCATCGGTTACTGGACAGTCTACGATGAGCAGAGGCCCATAAATCTCCTCAGTAGCTGCATTTGTGTCCTGTAGATCAGCCATTATTGTCCGGCCCCTCTGTCAGCCCATTCATCCTTCTGCCATTTATCAGAAATACATCCTGTACATGGAGTGCTAGGAAGGAAAGGAGAGAGTTGTGGGGCGGAGGGGCTCTGGTTTCATGATGGTCAAGTCCAGATAGGAAAGACTGCTCTTCCTTACATGTCAACATGTACCTAATGCTAAAAAAACAAAAACTTAAAGCCTGTTTTTAGACTGTTTTAACATTCTATTTAGTGTAATTCTATACTTTAGCTTCAAAAAACTCTTTTTTTCCACTTAGCTCTGCCCATGCTTTTGTTTTTATATGTAGAGATGAATCAGCTGAATTTTTAGCCTATACTAGCCTGGCAATGGCATAGTGTCAGTCAGTCCACCACTTTGGTCCAGACTGAAATATCTCAACACATATTGGACGGATTGTCATGAACTTTCAGGTTCCCCTCAGGATGAATCCTGCTGTGGTGACCCCCTGACTTTTCTCCTGTTGTCACCAGCAGGTCGAAGTCTTACACAGAAAAGACTAGTGTTAAGCATGTGCTTAGCATGCTAACAAGCTAAACTGGTAAGCATTACATGGCAAGCATCAGCGTGTGAGCATTGCCATTGTGAGCACCATAGTGCTTGCTAAGTACATCTTCACTGTGCCACTGGCACGGCTATAAACTGTCTTGTTTTGACCTTTTCTGACCCTACTGCTCTGGGCAAGAAAACTGATGTCTAAAACTAGGTGTGTGTAAGAAAATTAGTAATGTGGTTGGAGCCACCCTTCATGTTTCTGTAGTCAGGAATTACACACTTAAAGTCAGATGTTTGTGTGTGATTATGTGGTTTATTGACTTTCATTAGCTGGCAAATACTGTTGTGTTGGCAATAATCCTTTCACAGTAATTCAATAACATCAATGCTAAGCCGCTAATCCAGTGGCCACACATTGTCATATGTTCCCAGCCAGTCACACCAAAGTTAACCTGTTTAACAGATGGGCACCTCTCTCCCGGTCAGCGGGGAGAAAGACATTGACTTCCCCAAACACTTGGCTCCTCCTGACCCTTGACCCTCTGACCTCCAGGTTGGAAGGAAGAGTGGTGGAGGTTTAAACCCCTGCAGTCAGGAAACGTGCTCCTCACAATCAATAGCTTAATCTGAGAAATGAGGGGATCAGTCAGAAGCTTAGTGGCCAGTAAGTTAGTTTCACGGGTGCTTTTGTGTCTTATTACATTGCTTTCTTGGAACGCTTTGGTGGTGAAAGCGAAGTCTGATGCTCGACTCGCTAAATACTCATTTATATCTGTCAGTGGACATATTTCTTGTTCTCCCCCGTGAGTGAGGCTTTGATGGATCAAGAGCAGACCATGTTGTATGAACCACTCGGGGAGCTCAGCGAGGTGAGAGAACTGGCGAGGAATGTGATGAAACCAGGGGACAAAAATACTTTCCCCATCATTTTCCTCACAGTCGGACCCACGCCCCGCCGTGCAGCTAAACAGGCACACAAGGTTCAAGATCAGTGCAAATCAAAGTGTTATTTTTCCCCCCTCCCTCCCTGCTCGCCCGCGCCCTGCGCTCTGCCCCGGTGCCCCTTTACAGCCGTGCCACGCGGCCCGGCGTCCCTGCCATCGCGCCGCAGTTCAGAGGATGATATCACGCTGTTGATTCTTTGAAAAGGTGCTCTCCTGTGAGGCGTAGAGAAAACACAGTAACACCAACTGGCACTTAGTTCTGCAGGCTCCCTGTCGTTGCAAACTATGCAGCCAGAGAGGGGGCAGCGGGGCGCGTTGTGTTGGAAGAGGTGGGGGTCAAGGGGCCTTCCTGACAGGAAGTGAAGCCTAGCTGAGAGGGGAGAATCAGATGGGAGACTCAAAAAGCTGAGCAGCTTTTAATTTGGCTCCCAGCCGGTTTTGCTGCGAGAGGCTCGGCACCGGAGGGCCTCCAGTGACGCGAATAGTCGGTTATTTATACACAGTGTATAATCGTGTTTCAAATAAATTAATTTCCCTGACAGAGCCCTCTCCTCCTGACAGGCCCCGCGTTATAAGACCTGGGAATGTATTCTTACGTCTCTCCTCCTGCCGTCCTCTCTCGGCCGTCCCGCTGATAAAATCGCGTCCCTGCATTTTTGATCTAGTCTTGTCAGTCCTGATCACGCTTCAGAGGCCCGAGCAAGCTCTAAGATAGACTTTTATACAGGCATCGTGTACAATAACTCATTAGTTGGCATACTTGAGTGGACATAAAATACATGCTGGTGTTGAGATATTACTCTTGAAATAAGGGTATTACTGCAGATTTTTGGCCAAAGCAGGCGATATCGACAGACTCCCTTTAATTTGAGGTGGCAGCAGATCAGCACCAGACTCCCTTTAAAAATATCACTTTTATGAGTTGTTGAGTTTGGAGAAACTTCATGAGCTTTGTGAAACGCTGCCTATGACAAATTCTTTAGTACTTGTCCCCTCTTGTAACTTCGGCAAATGTTACACGTTAAGTTTTTCCTCTCTGTTTAAATAATCCGGTCATTTTGTCCCAGTGTGTTGCATTATCCTCACTGTAGCTACCAAAGAGCTTCGTGCATTGTGGTATGTGAACCTGTCATAGCTGCTTTGTATCCTCGCTCTCTGCATAGAAAGTCGTTGCTGGTTTCTGAGATTTACTTTAAAGGAAATGCTGCATGTATCTGCAGAAAAAACGCTGAATTCACTGCTCCGGCTTCCTCTATTTTATATAAATATAAATAGTTACTAGCATTTGTAATGCTTTTTTTTTTTTTTTTAAATGTCATTTGATTTTTTTACCAAATTCTAAGCTATTTTCTATGAAAGGGGACTTTTTCTGCGGGCTGCTCTGTGACTGGATTAATGATATGCTCTGTTAACAGCAGATCAGCTGCACAGACGAGTTCTTTCTGAATTCCGTGAACCTCTATTTTATGTTCACTAAAAAGAAATATCTGTCAGTTTTATGTCCGAATGCAGCGAGAGCCAGACTGCCTTCAGATGTTTTGGGGAAGATCTGATCCCGACATGCTGACACCTTTCATTAACGTTTGTTTTCCTGATGAAGATCGCCTCTTAATACCAGGTGTGAATGGGGTCCAAGAGGGAAAACTGGCCCCGGCGTTGAGCTTCAGTGACGTTTTATTGTGCTGCAAAACTCTCCTAAGTTGCACTGAAAAGCCTAAACCTGCAGCTCCAGTAAAAATAAATACATTGAAAGAAAAATCCAGTCATGAAAATTGCATTGTTGGATCAGATGATGATTTCTTCTCTCATTTAGAGCTGAACATCTGTTCCATTCGAAACAGCTGCACAGCGCTGAAGCGCTTCGACATCATTGAAATCCACTGACAGTGTGTCGAATGAACCAAATACCAGATCTGTTACAAGTTTGAGGAATTAACTCTTTACAAAGGAGTCAGCTTTTTGTGATGTACTGCTGGCTTAAATGTCCTGTATTCCACTGAGTCATACTTTTCATACACAGCTCAAGCGCTCTGACATGTTTTTGGTTTGTCTGTTTGGCGTTTGGGGGGGTTTACGTCCTGATTTTTCACTCTGTGTTAGTGTAGCCACGAAAGTGTGAGTCCATGAAGCTGCTGGAGACCCTGCAGTATAAATATTTTGACATCAGTAAATATTCCTTCAGTTGTGAATTTGATCACGCAAACACCAATACGAGTGTCTGCTTTTCTTTAAGCAGATACCATCTGAGCACGCACATGTGGAGACACACACGCGCTTTTTTTTCAGACGCACGAACGAGCAGCAGACATATCGACTTCTGCATTAATCACTCAGAGGGACGACGCGGATAGCGTGTTTGACTGTTTATGGTAAAAGTGAATTTTAGCTTTGTCTTTGTCTCACTCATCCGGCGGCTTTTTTTGGAGCCTGTTGACATGAGATGGCTGTTCGTAAACATGTGGCTCACGCAGCTACAAAGAATAGTTTCCTCGTCTGTTCTTTTCTGCGGTCGTCAGCACACAAAGGTCTAATTCGGACTGTCGAGATACGCCACCACCTGTCAGAGGAACTTTATGGCAGCGAGTGACAGAAATATTCAAATTCACTCGTCTGCTTTGTCTCTTTGCCGTCTCATTATGTGTCATCAAACCCCCGTCCATGTGAAAATCAGTAGCTCTCAGCCTCTTTAATTCGGCTTCTGCTGCTCTGCCGCATCTGACGTGAGGATTTATGCTTTTGCCGTCTCGTCTAAAGTTGTATTCCCGCAGCCTTTCGAATCAACAAATACTTGTGATTATGAGTGATGCCACCGAAAAGCGCGAGCGACTTATTTATTATTCCGGTCGAATCGAGACGTTTCTTTCCTCGCCGTTGGAAAATGTTTTCCTTGTGTTGTGGCGGGCCTGACGTTTGAAAGGCCGTTTTGCTCAGGAGGTCTGTGTTTTCTCACCAGCGGTAGTGGTATATTTAGATGTTGATTATGGATAATCAGCTGTAATGACGGAAGTGCATGGCATGTGTGTTTAGACTCAATGCCATCATCGTGGAACACAGACCAAACAGAGCTGTCTTATTGACTTCAGATTGAGGCAGGCATTTCCATTCATACACACCGTCACACACACACACACACACACAAAAAAAGGAAGAAAGGCAGCGAAACGTAGCCGCCGCTGGCAATATCAAACATCGGCAAAATTTCCGATCGGGATCAAGGGGCAGCCCTCCCTCTCGCTCCGTCCTATCATCTGTTAGGGGGTCGGGTTAAAGGTGAGGGGTCACAAATGGCTGCTTGTATCTACTCATCAGGACGGCTGTGGTCACGGCCCCGATTGCGGCCATAAAAGCTGCGACTCTGCTGACCAGGGCAGCCAAAATCCAATATTCTATCACTGACCTGTCCCCGTTTCCTTTTTGTCACCGGGAGATGTCCCTCAGATCGGGGTCATTGCTTTTTTAATTCAACTAGAAGAGCCATTTCTTAGCCCATAATGACACCATTAGTCTTGCTATCACCTTTGTCCGGGCCCGCGAAATGCCAATGGCCTCCGCGCCGTTCGTCAAACCTAATTTAGGACCGAAGCCTCTCCGAGCTGCCGTTTTGCGATACTCTCTCTATTTCTGCTGAAGGAGCTTTTAGTTTTCCCTCAAATTCTTTGACTCCTGCATCAGAAATGAAGAAATCACATAAAGGAAATTTAACGTCACTGGTTTTCTGGTTCTCCGGGGAGAACGGCTCTATTTACAGCCTCACTTCCTGTGGTGTTTATTTGAAATCCAGCTCGCACAGACCGGCCCGTCCTGGAATATCCCCACAGCCACAGGCTCACACTCATGTTTAATGTCCTTCAACTACAGTCTACGGTTAAACTAGAGGGCCCCAAGGCTACTCTCACACACTTCCTCTGAAGCAAGCCTCAGCCGCAAAACCCTCTGCCAGTACTCAACTCCTAAACACTGTTTCCACTCCGGAGCCCAGACTTTTATTCCCTCTGTGCCCTCTTTATTTGGAATGTATTGTAAACACGGTCAATGCCAATATGGTCCTTCAGGACAAAAAGCAGCTATGAACTGAGGTTAAGCGTTAGGTTGTTGTCTGTATGACACGCAGTGGGTTATGGAGTGACGGTCCGCAGGCTTCTCAGAAAAGCGGCTCGGCGCGTGATTGGTTGTGATGGTTTCGCGCTTGTTGTGCTGAAAGGGAAAAGCTGCACGGTTTTGAAAATCATCGCGTACGTGCAAATGTGTTTGGATGTGTATTAGGGATTCTTGTAAATCGATCTTTTCCTTCCTCCCGGCGGCGCTGATATCTCGTCCCCGCGGGCTCTCTCGGTTTACTGAAAGGCCAGTTTCTGCATAAACACACAGTTTCCTCTATCAGAGCGAGAGATGATGACAGCAGAGTTTAAGGGGTTTATGCTCGAATACGCACACACTCTGCGTGTCTTTCACTTAGAGCTGATTCGCAGCTCAATTACATGAGCTGATTTAAAATCAGTTGTTTTGGGCCGTTTGTTAAAATGAGAATTTCTGCAGGCTTGAGAAAAACGTGGTTATTTTCACCACGACCGAAACTGCCGTCACACAAATGACACACTTTAATACAAGCTGAATAAAGTGGACTGTGCGGAGGCTTCAAGCTGTGATTAATGATTTTTTTTTAGAGTTTTTTGGTAGTTTTGCTCTAACTCGAGTTTTTTGTGCATATGTTTGTCTCCCCTGAGAGGAAGAGGGGGGGGGGGGCGCTGTGAGGTTCAGACAGGCCTCATGACCTTGTTGCTTTATTATTCTTTTGACGGTTGTGTTGAAGGTGTTGAAATATTGAACAGAACATGAGAGATGATGACCGCTGAGTTTCCCTTCTCTCGTTGTCCCCTCGCAGTGGAGGATTTAAAGTTGCGCGCGGCTGTGGCCGGATTGTTTAGACTGACACCTCGAACCATAACGTTGGTCAAAGAGGAGGAAATTTGTGTATTTACTTGTGATAAATGCACTCTCAACACAGCTCTTTCACTCCTCTCCGCCGGTTTGCCAGCTGATTATGTCGCCCGCGCTGACCAAAGCAGTCAGTATTTCTTTTTTCTTTCGTTTGATATCGGACCTGTAGAGGCAGGAAAGCTCAGACAGAGCCATCAGAGGGCATACAAGCTCTCCTCTGAGTCCATTTATGAAGAGACTAGAATTTAAAGCAATCAATCGTTGAACTATTCAAGCAAAAATGACAAACATTTCCTCAGAATTTCCTTCTTTTTCTGCCCTTTTTTTGTGTATAATGTACAGATATATAGCTGATTTTTATTCTGTATCCTTTTTATTGTTTATTTGTTCTTTTTCTACGTCTCTACATCTTAATTTCCCTTGTGTGGGATCATTAAAGTTTAATCTTATCTTTGTTTTATGTCGTATACTCTGTACAGTACAGTACTTTATATTGTATTCTCTGTTTTATATTGTATTCATAGTGGAAATAGGTGCCTCCTCAGGACGCTGCGGTGGATGTGCTTAAAGATTTTCTACCATTTTTTAACATGATTGGACTCGTACAACCTTAAACCTTTGTTATTTTTTAGTAGCTTTTAGACCAGAGGTTACTGTCACATCTGCTCCAGTTGTTGTCTTTGGATTTTCACCTTTAAATGTGGTGAGGAGTGTGTTCACTCTGCCTTAATTTAGTCCTCTGCATCTAAGTGTTTCCAGTTTATAGTTCTGTGTCATAAGAGGGTGTGAATTTTACTTTGTCTGACTTTGGAGAGTTGTTGATACTGTGTGTGTTCTCTTGCAGGAATGGCAGAACTCCATCCAGAAGAATGCAGGTCTAGCCTTCATCGAGCTGGTCAACGAAGGCAGGTAGGTGTAACCCCGACCCGCTCAGTGCCATCCTCTCTCCTTGCAGCAGCGCTTCATCATTGTCTTTCCAGCCTCTACCCATCAGCCGCTTTCCAATTTCACCATTCCTGGGTCACATCACAGTCCCTCAGCCCCCCCAGGATCCCCAAGGCCCGTGTGATGGGGTGTCAGTTTAAGATTCTGGACAACAATCAATGATCGGGGGGTGGGGGGGTTGAAGAGGAGCTTGGGAGAGAGAGCATGGGAGATCCTTGAGTTCAAGGCTCCGTTCAATACCTGCTCATCCCAGAGGGATTTGGGAAAAGGGAGAGAGGTTAGGCGGACAGTGACAGGGGCTCTAAATGCTGGTTCCTCTGTGACACTTGGCTGGAAATGGCTCCTGATTTCCCCCCGTCCCATCAGTCAGTTTATGCCTTCCTGGTTGAGCCTTCATCTGCCTGTCATCATCTCCTCTGTCTGCCGCTGTCTTTTGTTTTTTGTCTGTTTTTCAATTATCCCGACATGCGAGCCTCCCCATCTCTTCCTAACAAGACTCTCATTCCCACATCAGTTCCTCTCAGTCCTCGAACCCTCATCGGTTTCAGATTTATCCATTATTGATCCTCGGCTTTGAGAATCGGCGGAGGCGAATCCGCAGCAGCGCTAATGAGACGAGCCGCGCAGTCCTGAGAGTTCTTTGTGGAGACCAGGATTTGTAATTCACTGATCTTACACAAGCTTAACTGCAGTCACTGTCGTACATGTGCATGCAAATGCATGTCTGGTTTGTCTCTTCGTGGGAATCAGTCATTTAAACACGATAACGATCAAATTCAGTCATTCTTTTATTTATTTGATGGAATCCAGATTTCATACTATACACAAGCGGTCCACCCTGATTGGGTTTTGTGAAAGCTGTGTAATGCAGTTCCTCCCTTAGAAGGTATTAAAAACTCTTAAATTTGATTAATGCTCCTCTTAAATGTTTTTTTTTTCTTGCCTTAGGCAGTAACGCTTCTTCGAAAATGTGTCTGTATGTGATTTCAGGCTGTTGGGAGACATTAAACACGTGTAAATCACACGTGGTTTGACAGTGGATTGTGCATGCAGGGGGCTGTTCGGTCTTTTTTTTATATACAACAGCGTCGCGGCTGCTCCCCACAGTAGCTTGAATCTCATCATCACACATGGCCAAGTGAAGATTTTAACACAAATTCAATTAGATGTTATTTTATTGGTTAATCCATCCACTTTCTGCTGCTTATCTGGGTCCAGGTCACATAAATCACATTAATTCATTTTATCATGTGGGAAATACTGAAGAAAAACTAATTTATCATCCTCTGTCTGTACTTTTATACATTTTTGACTGTTGATAGATATGTAATAGCATTCCATGTGGTCTTAAAGGGATCTTAAAAAGTCTTGAATTTAACTTGCTGCAGAAACCCTTTATTATATTGCTTATTACTAAGTATTTTGCTCTCCTTTGTCCCCTTTAAAAATGTCTGTTTTGTCCATACGCACAGTCTTGAGCACAGCAGAGCACCATAAAGAAGGGCAGGGGCTCGGTTATTGATAGCAGGGCCTTGACAGGGCCATAGAGGCTGCAGAGGCCCCAGCACCTCCGCTCCCCTGCTGCCCTGTGCTGAAACAGCAGGCTTAGGTTACAGCCATCCCCTGGCCCCTAAACCCCCCCACCCCACAGTCAGCCCCAGCCCGTCCGATCCCTCCTCTCCGGCCCCTAGTCTGTTATTGTTCCACTTTGCACAGTCCTGACCTTTAGGGCTGCAGAGAGGTTTCTTCGACCTGCACACACATAACACGCATGTTTCATCAACGCTGATAAGAAGAGGGAGGTAGACTACACATGTAGCAACATGGGCACAGATCCCCCCTCCTGTCAGATGCATATCATTAACAAATCAATTAGCACCTGCACCCTAGTTAGAGGATCTCTCTGCTTTTGTTTTGTTTCCAGATTAGATTTTCTGCTAATTTTGCACGGTTCTTTTTCAGCATTTTATGGATATTACATGGCTATCACAGTGTCGCACAGATGTTTTAAATACTCCGAAGCTCAAGATTTTATGATATTGCTAAACATCTGTCTGACATTTTCTCCTCTTTGACTGAAGTAAATAGACGTCCATGTACCTTTTATAAAAACTAATAATTGTTTGTGCATGCGGGCTGACGTCCATCTGCCCTCTCCTCAGGCTGCTGAGTCACACCATGAAGGACCACCTGGTTCGTGTGGCTAATGAAGCTGAGTTCATCCTGAGCCGACAGAGGGCTGAAGACATCCATAAACACGCAGAGTTTGAGGTAAGATGCTGCACAGCTCTGGCAACCCGTGCACACAAGTATGAGAACAAAATGAGCTTTGACATAATTTCTTATTTTGTAAGTAAACTAAATCATCTGTAGATGAAGGAAAACATTAAAGTCTGCCCAAAATATATTGAGTTTACAAGTGCTCGGTTGCAGCCTGCAAACAGAAACAATATTCTGCAAGTTAGAGCTGAAATCTGTCACTTTTCAAAGATGACTGAGCTTTGAGTGCCGCACTCGTGAAGCTCTCATCGCTGGTGCTGCGCAGTCAAAGTGTGATCTGCAGACCAGATAACGAGACGGCATTGAAATGATTTTCTGAAGTTAGTAAGCTGGACGGCCGTGGCGGTGACAGCCAGACATGTGCGACCTGACAGATCTCATCAGCATTTCTCCATAGAAGAGTGTCTAGCACTCTCAAGATGTTAAGATACATTAATAAAGAAAGAAATACAGATTTCAACTTTAATTACAGCCTCGGGAGATTAGAAGATTAAGCTGGTGAGGGATTCCAATACAGACTTTTTTCTGTACCCAGAAAAAATGTTAACCAAGCATAATCAAGCCATATTTCTTCCTGTGAGATCTGCAGGAACTTCAGGCCTGTTAAGCTCAGACAGCGAAGTCCATTTGTAGCTTCAGGCCCATCGCACTAAGACTCCTTTGATAGAAATGTTTAATAGTTTGATATTCCAGTCGGAGCGTAGAGGAGCAGATCCAGTGACTACTTAAAACTTGTCCGTCAACTTTTAAGATCTGTCACAGCAAACCTGGAGGATAAATGTTTGCTTTTCAAACATGACCCTGTGCTAATCGTGAACACACACACACACACACACAGAAAACACACAGACGTGCGCGCGCGCTGGAGTAGTTTGAGGCTGGAGATCACGCTTGGCACATATCACTAACCAAACATTGTGTAGTGTTAATTTATCCCTGCGCCTCCCGTCTAACTGCTGAAACATAACTTCTCCCCCTCCTCTTCCGAGCAGCTCTCAGGACAAACGTTGCCATTCACACGTGGCTGCAGGGCCAACTCTGCCCTGACCCATGGGCACCCGTCGTTGCCCCCTTTCCCAGTCCAACTCCTCTAACCGCCTCCCACGCCCCCTCCTCTGCTTTCTAGATCTCACCAAAATCATTTCCTGTCCTGCTGAGATCCTGTCCATTATACTCCCGCTGGGGGTGTATTTTGCCAGTGACAGGAATATGGCATTCTCCCCTCTCTTCCATCCCTCCCTCATTTCTCAGGGACCTGCCAGCACTAAAAGCTGCAGACAGACCTGAGAGGTGCTGGCCTGAAGGGCTGACTGTGTGTTAACCCACCACCTCCACACCCCCCCCCCCCCCCCCCC
>JBBMOE010000023.1:5803252-5849073 GCA_037975065.1 Chaetodon trifasciatus
CCCCCACCCCCAGAGCCTCAGCCCCCACTTTGCAGTAAAATGTGATGCTTTTTTTAAGGTTCAAGGAAGGGTCTCTCTTACATTCGGGTAAAGTGAAATCCCTGAGGAGTGTTGAAAGTCAATCAGAGGGGTGGGGGCACAAGTCCTGCACATCAAAGTTTGCTCTGTGATTGCTGTGTTTTGCTCTCTTTCCTGGATCGGCTGCTTTTCTCTGTAATTGACATTGTGTTTTTGTGAACCTGTATTACTCTCTCTGCTCCAAGTGTCAGTCATTGCACAGCACTATCTGGCACGATCTGACCTGGTCATTAACAGCGCAGCGTGATTTAGCTCTACGAGGTTTTTTTATTCTGCTGCATACCCACTTTATGAAAAGGTGTGCAGTATATGTGCTCCTGCATGTGCATGTGCAGTATGTCAGGTTGGACAGCTGTCTTCATCAGAGCTGCACAAGTAAAAATGGCTCAGAGTATGTTGCCTGACTGGCAGACAGACAGACGGACTTGGCAGCCGGTCTGCACACGGCAGCCCCAAATGATCCTGCTCTGCATCGGCCTCTTGCTGTGGCCGCAGGCCACACGCTCTCTGAGAAATCGAGAAGGGATTGGGATGTGGTTACACAAACTCCCAGGCATTTGTCCCTCATTCCTAACCTAGCATACAGTGACTTGGCACGTAACAGACTGACTGTCCCACGATTGTTTTGCCTTTTGTTGTTGCTGCAAGTCCTGTTATATCGTTTTTTTTTGTGTATTCTCTTTCTTTATTACCTTATTTTTCTCGCTGAATCTTTTGTGCTCTTATTATGTGTACTTTATGTCTAGAGAACAACAGTTGGACGCAAGAATAAACAATTTAACTCGTCGTAAGAGTTGGACTATTTGTCCGATTACCAGCATGCAGGAAAACATGACGTGAAGAGACTTTGATGCATGTTGGGACAAAGAGTGCAACTGACAGACAACCCAGGACGTTTTGTTATGTCTCCCTGTCCACCCTGTTTTCTACAGTCATATAGACATTGAGCTCCTTTCTTCCTACTAAGGTACACACATTCACCATTTACTAGCTGCTTGTTAGCATGCATATTAGCATTATATTGGCTCTTCATTGGTCACTATAAAGCACTTATTAATGCTTATTTCTGGGGGTGAGGGTTATTAAGAGCCAGTGTGCTGCCAATGTGCACGCTAGATAATAAGCAGCTCAGTAACGGTGAGCGTGTGCACCTTAATGTAAAGTGTTAGCACAGTGCGTTGTGCATTGTAAAAGCAGTCAGCGTTTATTACATTTCCAAATGAAGCAGCACTATCAGTTACACAAACTGTCGCTCAGCCAACTGCAAAAATCCAACTATTAGAAACCCTATAACTTCCCATTTGTTGTGTTTCCGTGTTGCCATCTGAAACTCACTCTGCCTTTGCAATCTCCCAGCCGTCCTTAATCAGATACCCACCGCAGCTCGTCCCAAACTATGTTTCACAATTGAATTCCCCACTTAAATGCAGTTGCTCCGCGGTGACCTCTGAGAAGAAGTGAGCCCCTGATAAGTCTTGCTCTGATATTGCTGTATTGATTTTTGCCTCCGCGCAGGCCCTGCTTGAGCCTGCTGGAGCCGACGGTTTCATTTTGCACCGCCACAATAAAAATAACAGGCCAATGAAACATCCCCCCTGAGGGCGGGGGTGGAGGGTTTTGAAATAATTTTCAGCTCTGTCCCAGTTTTTTAAAGCCCTGTTCCTCTGTATTGTGTTGCAGTGACACTGTAGGTTGGGTTATTGTTTTGTGAGAAATGAACTTGAAAACAGGCGTCCAGAATGACTCATTTAGGATGTCAGTGCGCTGCGCTGGACGCGAGGAGGTTTGCGAAGTCACGCAGCATCAGTCGCCAGAACAGAATCTGCATCCTCCCTCACTGTGCCGCTCTGCTTTTAAGAGTTAAACGGCAGCAGCGGATGCCAAACAAGGCACCAGAAAAGAGAATAATTCAATACATAAAAACAAATTTATGTTTGCTCCTTGTCAGAGTTCATATCCTTGTGAAGGCAGCGATAGAGGATTTAGATACCCGTTTGCCCCAGAGACATAACATATGCTTTCTCTCTCATGCCGTCTCTCCCTCGCTCTCCCTCTCCCTCACACTCTCACTGGCTCTCTGTGGGACAGAATTGAGTTATCTTTGGCCCTGAGAGTAAGTTATTACACTGGGCTTAGGGTGAAACAGATGAAGATAACTAGGGGGAAATCCAATTACCTTTTAGGGTTCTCTATCTGAAAGGATCCTTAATGTGAAGGAGATCTGCAGATCGGATGCTGCTGGCCAGCACAGCAAATGATAGACTCCGGTATCTTCCAGAGGAGCAGGAAGGAGAGGGAGCCCAAGAGATAGAAAGGAGGAGAGAGAAATCGAACTCCCTCTTTTTATGGGGTTGTTCATTAGGGATGAAATGTGGTGGGCTCAGGGGCACAAGGGCAGATGAGAAGGTCCAGATAGGAAAGAGTGAGCAAGACCCAAGTCATTTCTATTCTTCCTTCCTCTTCCCTTCTGCTCAGTTGTCTTCTCTTTTTTTTTTTATATACCCTCTTGATTCATCCTCTGCTGTTATATGGAGTAATTGAATTGACTGTCTGAGAGATCCCCAGAAAGCCAGACGATAGAAGCTAATTAGTGCTTGGCGTCATTGTCTCCCCCTCCGCTGAGCTTGTAAAACGATCCGGTCCTTCTCCTCACGTTAATGACATTAACATCGAGCTGATGCTCATTATGTCCTGTTATCATAGCACAGGTCTTTGGAAACTTGTGCATGGCGGAGAGAGGCCTGGCAAGGATGCTCTGTAGCGGCTCCAGAGCTGACCGAACACATTTAAATATAACCAGCGGGCAGATAAGTTCACCGATTCCACAAAACCCTTTCGCAACAATTACCTTTATTGTTAAAACAGAAGCAGTTTGCTGACCAAGGGTTACTCAAACACACACAGGAAGAGCCGAGAACCACGACTCCCAAAGGCTATTTACGCCACATCACTCGCCGCGCTCGGACTGATAGCTGCCACCAACTGTAGCTTGCTGTCATGTAGTTGTCGCAACTGTAATGTAGTATGTCAGCAGGGCTGGATGCCCAGACACTTCATTATGGGCAAAACTGCTGTCAAGAGAATGAGAGGAAAAAAAAAAAAAAAAGAGGTGCATGTCTGTATTTGTGACAGCATTGTTGCACAACCGCCAGGACGTTCGGTGCTTTTTCAAGAAGACAAACGTGAGAAATTTCATAAAGTGGTGAGAAAAAAACTCCTCAAACAGCAGATCTCTGAATACAAAACGCTGCCGTCGACAGAATGCAGAGCGAGTTGGCATCTTCGCTTCCTGTCTGCCTTTTTTTTTTTTTTTACTCTACAACACGGGCTGTTTCGCTGAAGGCATCAGGAGGTAGGATGGGAGAAGTGGGGGACACTGGATGGTTGGGGAACAGTAGTCTCAGTCCCGCTGACTTGTCTGCGTAATGAAGTCCCCAGGTGCCTCCTCCGCAGCTGCCATCATTATGTGTGACCAGCTAGCTCCGAAATATGACTTCACTCCACAGTTTCCTTTGACACGGTCTCTGTATCAGCTGGAGAATCTTCTCCTTTGAGCTCCCAATTCAGAATAAACGTCTCCGTGTTAAAACGATTTCTAATTCATGCAGAGCAGACTTGTGTTGTGTTGTTATGTGGCTCAGCGCCGCTGCCCTGTGTTCACGATTTCAGGCGCCGGCCAATCCGGAGGACGCGTATTTTTCATCTGTGGCGTCCTTCCTTCATTTGACTATTTTTCACCTCCAGACGACAGTTGAGCACGTATGATTTTTCACGTGGCGTGACCTTGGAGCTGAGCGTGAAAAGACGGCAGCGAACGCAGACTGATGTGGCGAGGGGAGGACGCGGTTTTGCAGAGAAGAGGGGTTTCTGGGTAGGGGAGATGAAGAGGCTGCCAGCTGAGCATAGTGACCAGTCCATTAAAGATCAGCCAGAGACAGTGTGAGGGGAGGAGCAGGCTGGAGGAGGAGGAGGAGGAGGAGGAGATACTTTGATAAGTGTTGCGCCTGTGTTAACCTTGATGGCCACGAGCACTGGGCCAGTGCCAGCAGCAGGGATCTGTTTCAACTGGATTAGATTATTTTTTTTTCCTCCTGTGCTCCAAGAGAAGGAAAAAAAAAATCAATAGTTGAGCTCACGGCGTGACAGGGGCATCATTTCAGAATTGAAGTGGCTGTCAGGCATTGTCATTTGGTGACTTTTGTTCGCCATTGTACTTTTAAGCCCTCATTTTTCTCCCCCTCCTCTCCCCTTCACTCGTTTCTTCCCTCGCCCATTGTCTGAATTCCCCTGGTGACATTTTATGTTGCAATTTGAAAACTCGAGGGCAAGAGATCAAGTGCACGAGAATCTCTTTGAAACCAATTGGTGGACTGGTTCAGCATCTACTTTTGTTCCGCCGCCCCCATCCTCCTTTCTCATTTCATCCTCTTGTCTCCCTAGACCTCCATTGTGTTCCAGGAGGAATTTATTTGCGGTATATTTGCATTCTCTGATACCAGACAAGGACAAGCCTGATGTCTCGCCTTCTTCTGGACAGTTTCTCTGCCCGTTTGTAAATGAAACCCTCTGGGAGTGCTTGTCGACGGATGTGAGAAATTGGAGGTTCTCGCAGAGCGATGGCCTGGCCGCGCCGAGTGTGCGCAGCCCCGATGTGCCACCAGTGTCAAGACATTGGAAATCAAGCGCTTTAATAACATCTCCGCCGGTTTCGTTTCGTCCCCCCCTGTTCTCCGACAGAATCTCGAGACCCCGGCTTTGTCAGTCGGCGTGTTGAAGGCTGCGGCACGGCACCGCCACCAGACCCCTCTCTGTCACTCTAATTGATAAACATAGGGCTGATATCTTGTAATGAGCCTCCATTCTCCAGCCCATTATACTGGTTAACCCTCTCAACCCAGCATGGGAGGAGGAGGAGGAGGGGAGCCGAGGCATCATCTGACAACAACTACAGCATTTAGATAAGGCTGACACTGTTACAACACCAGCACCGCTGTGAAACTCATCGCCTCGTGCCCCCCGCCTTATTATTTGACGGATCGGCTTGGCACAAACACGAGCGGTAACCGCCACAACAGCGTTTAGCAACAGACGGCCGATTTGCCTGTTATCCTCCGGTTTGAAAATTAGGTTCGGTCACGTCATTAAAATGTTTCGAGGGTTTGTCTCCGTACATGGGTGTTGCCATTTTCTGCCATTATGAGATTTTTGAGATGATTACTGTTCTTTCCGCTCCCCAGTCGCCTCCTTAGCAGCCCGTTGCCTCCCCAAACTCCAGCACACATCCGCGGTTATTTATTTGAACCGCTGATGAATTGTGGGAGACACGACTCAGTGTAATTGACTCGATTAATGCCAGCCATTATCATTTCGTCTTCACCGAGCTGTCTCCTCCGGCGGCGCAGGCACTCGCGCCGGGCCGACCCTGTCAGCCGGGCCATGTAATGGAAGGTGCTGCCCATGATTACAGTGTCGCAAGTCATAACGCTCTCACTGCCAGCAAGTTGTGCCCTGGTGGCTGTGTGGGCAGGAGGCTGCAGCCATCGTCAGCCGTTCCCTTTCCCTCGGCTGCACTCCTTTCACTCGGTGAGGTTTGTCTCTGGGCATGTCTTTTCATTTTAGGCTTGTCTTCTCGTCAAAATATGCACACGGACTGCTTCAGTCACTCCAGAAGAGGCATGTTTCTAATTGCAAATGGGAACAGATACTTTTAATTTGCTTCTTATGTTTCCTCAGCATTCCTTGAAAGGAAAGAAAGAGCAGTTTGTTTGAAAATACCCCAAATGCTCCTTTTTTTACTTTCTGCCCTTTATCCGGTCTGAGGGCCTGCATGGAAGTGAAGGCAGGATGGTGCCAACTGGGAGATTTAGTTATTCGCTTTAACCTTCATAATAACATAACATAATAAGTCCTTCATAATACTCTGGCACATTCTCTGACTTCACATCAACGGAATGGCCCCCGGAATTAGCAGTGACTTGTCTTTTCCACTTACAAGCGAACCCAACTTTGGGTTTTAATGGCGCGACTTATGCGTTCAGCTTTTTTCGTTGTTATTTTAGGGGTGAGTCTGTGAATTTGGCCTTTTCTCCTGCAGTCGACTTTGGCTCGGGATGTGAGAGAAGCCCATTACGGCATGGAGGGTTTGGGTGTTTGGGCAGGCTCCACGCGCAGGTGATGAAGTGTTTGTTTATGGTTATGAGTTTGAACCCAGCGCTGTTGATTAGTGCTGCAGACTGTGCGAGTCTCACACAGGAGAAGATGGAAATGGACTCTTTGTAGGCGTGCTACTTACATCCACGCAGGCATTTATTTTGCTAAAATGGATCATTTCTGTAATGGTGTATGGATGCGTTTGTGTGTCGTCCCAGATGGACACATTGTTTTGTGTTTCAGGTGAAACGTGCGGTGCCTCATGCGATACTTCGATGCTGAGCGTGGACTCGTGGCTTTTTCACCCCCATCCTCTCAGACCTTTCCTTTGGTCCGGCTTTTCGCTCGTTCCAGTCCCTGCTAGCCTTCAGTGCCACTGATCAAGATTAATGGACATGCAGCGCACACACTTGCACACACACAGCAAAGCAAAGGATTCTCTGGTTGAGAATTTGAGACGCTCAGAAATTCCTTTTCCGTACTCGCTCTGTTTGGCCGTTTCTAAGGTCATACTGCTGGAAGGTCAAGGCCCACTTTAATGCCACACAAAGAGACATAGATTGATAATTAAGGCCCAGCAGCCTGCAGAAAAGCCCCCCTAATGTGATTTATACCGATAGATTTTCTGTCAGATATGAAATGTTGTCGTTCAAATTGAAGAGGAGGACCCATTATAAAGCACTTTAGTGGTAACTTTGGAGAAGCAGGTTGCATTTGTTCAGCCGTTACCGTATGACTGTTGTACCAATGGCTTAGTTTAAGGTTAATCTGATAAGGAGAGTAATATACAACTGAAGCCGCATCAATAATTGAATGAGCTTTGCTTCTTAAGACTGCAGCCGTTTGCTTCGGCTGGAGAAAACACAAACGCACCGCTGCAAGCCTGATGATCCGTCCGCCTCTCTGCACTATACATAGCTCATGTTTTTCTATCCCCTCCCTTTCCACTGGCTCCCCTTCAGTAAGAATTTAACTCTGAAACAATTCTCTCAAAGTAATGCCACGAGTTTGCCGTTGAAATTGATCCTGAAGCCGAGATCAGGAATCAAAACACTGTTTCAGATTCCGCCTGTTATTTCCAGAAGGTGTTTTAGCATCGCTGCCGAGTTCAAAGGCCCGTTCTGATAACAAATTCCGACAGAGAAAAATGTCCTCCCCGTGCATTGTGGGTATCGTGTGATTTGGTGTGCCGGGGGGACATTAGTAAATACGTGTCCACTGTTATTAATCAACATGACACGAGGACAGAAATGACCCCGTGCTTTTCATTTGGTTCCACTCAGAGTAGAGTTTCTATACGTGAAAACGCGGCTCTGCTCGTGTTTGTAGTCTTACTTCCTACAGATCTCTCTCTGTATATTTTATTTTCAAGATGCTAACACACTGCATGATTTATACACTGTGAAATCCATTCTCTTGGCGCATGTGTGCGCAGTGTGTACACACTTGCGATGCCTTCACTTGCACACCGTGTAACATGTTTCTTTTTCCGCCCCAGTCTACCTGCGCTCAGTACGCGGCGGAGAAGCGAGACGAGGAGAAAATGTGTGACCACCTGATCCGAGCAGCCAAGTACCGTGACCACGTGACGGCCACGCAGCTCGTCCAGAAGATCGTCAACATCCTGACCGACAAACACGGAGCCTGGGGAAGCTCTGCCATCAGGTAAAGCAACACCTGTGTCCCAAAAGCGGCACCAAAACACAAAGATTTCTGAAGTTCTTACATTTTTAAGTTGTCATTTAACCTTCAGGTAAGATGCTCTTCAGAAATCCTCTCTTGCTGCCGAGGTTTTCTTTGCTCAGTCACACATATATTCACATAATGCACATGTTTAATCCAGTCTTGGCACATGGCAGGTTCTTTCTGCATAGATTGTGTTTTAAATGTAAAAAACATCCTTTGATTCTACATTTCATCACACGTGTGTTTTGCTCTCCATATGCCAGACTGTTTTCCACAGGAAATGACAGCGTCGCTTAAGTGAAGCATCATATAGAAAACCCTTTAATCACCAGGATGCACCTGTTTTGTTTTTTTTTATGAACCGTGTTCATAGCATGCAATTTTCTCCGCCTCATATTATTCAAAGCGCCGTAATGGTTTTAATCTCATCGTAATCTTTTCTCATCCCCCCAATACTCATGACTTTGATTAAATTAGATCTGCAAAGGTGAAAATGTCAGCTGTGGGTTGAATGATGCATTGACTCGGGAGGGAGATGAAAGCCATTTAAACAGCTCCGCTCCCATTAAGAACAGAGGGAACCCTATCCTCTGTGTTTGTTTCGCCAAACAGGCAGCAGAATCCAGTGCAGCTATTCCCTAATGATGGCTGTTTGTGCAGGTAGTGTGTAATGGCGAGCCGGGGAGACGGCCGCTGGCTCGTGCTTGTTAGGCTGAACCGACTCTCCAGAGACTCGTCTGGCGAGGGTTAGTTTGCTGTTGGAGCAGGAGTCTATCTCTGGCTGCCTTTGTTTTCCTTTCTGTTTTTTTTTTCCTCTTATATCAAGACGTGCTGCGTTATTTGTCATATTTTTCTTTCCCTGATCCCATCTCCCTCCCTTTCTCTCTATTAGTCTCTATATGTACTCACACAAGGCTGTGCTGTTTACTATGGAGATTGTGTTCTACGAGCCCTGGCCAGAAAAGTCCCCCATTACCGGCCCTTTATGCCGTTGCACTATTGATGGTTTTCCTAATGGCTGCCGATGGGCGCACAGAGGCATTGGCACTGGGCCTTGGAGTGCAGCGCTCTTTTAATAAATCACAATCAGTCCTGTGCCATTACATCAATATTTTTGGTCAATTACTGTGAAGGTCAGGTGGTGCAGCTTCGCACCAGAGGCCGCGGTATGCGGGCATAGCAGAAACATCTGGTGCTGCAAACCCCCAGAAAAAGAACAAGCGAAAGGAAACGATGGACGCAGATGGGAAAAAAAGTCACGAGCACACCTGCATACCTGCAGGCGGCCTAATATGAGAGATGCTCTTTGCCTAATTATTTACAGGCCATAATGTGTGCAGCCTGTAAATACGGACGGGAGGGCCAGGACGGATACGCGCAGGGAAACCCGCGACCTTTTTCCAGCTGTGAAAATGAAATCCAGGAACACAAAGACAATACGCGGCTATGATTACGACCTTTTGTTGCTCGGGTGTAAAATCCGAGTCTGCCTGCTCACACGCCATAAAAACGTATTCCCCAAAGTTTCCATTCAATAAAGAGTCTGAAACTGAAAATATTATTTTCTCACAAGCTGATGGGAATTGTTGTTTCCTCACGGCAGGCATCTAATATCTTCTGACACGGTGTGACCCGCCTGAATGCAATTTGTGTCTTAATATCCAGCTTACAGCGGCCCTGGCCTCTGGAGGAAAGAGGTGTTAGGTGATTTTCCCTCTTCCATTCCCCTGCTTCGTCTTTCCTCTTGTCTGCCGCTCTCTCTCTCCTCCTCCCTCGCCGTCGCAACGTACAATTTCTTTTCTCCTGTAGTCTCGCCCCTCGTCCTCTCGCTCTCTCTCGTCTCACCGTCTGCCTCGGTCGTATCACCGGGCGTCTGGGGGGGATTCCTTCCGGCAGACAGAGGCCGCATCCATCGTTTTTGTGCCCTTGTCTGTCACCCGGCGTCAGGACAAAGACGGATCCGCAGACAGACAGATAGGTGGACTACCTGTTCATCCATACTGTTTCTGTCCCGGCGCCCTGAGACTCAGGTGTACAACATGCCCGCCTGCTGTCTCTGTAAAGGAGGAAAAGCAAGATAGCCACAAATGAAACAACTGGCAGATTTCATTTTTTTCCCTCCACGTCCCCCTCCCTTTTCTTTGAGCTTGGGTCCGCTGAGCATCCAGACTGCCGCGGTGTTTATTTGGGTCAGGAATCATCTTTCATGTATATGACACCTAGACAAAGTCGACGGACAGAGAGGGGAGATGAGGGCAGATGATGGAGGACGCCAACTCGCCGTCTCCGGGGACACGCGCTGCTCTCCTCTTTTTTCCCCCCCTCTCATACCTTCTCTTTATTGCATTCTAATAGGCTGACTAATGTACCATGGAAATTCACTCTGGATGCAGGAAGCGGGGGAAGTAAAAGGAAGGTGGCAGCTGAGAAAAGGTTAAAGCGTGATGTGGAAGCACGTGTTTTCGTCCCGAGCTGCTGTTGACGATGGGCTGATGTCATCTGTTTGGAAACATTATTCAGGAGGAGGTTTTAGGTGTGCTCTCTAGCTTTTTCTGTTCTCCTGCTTTGTCTCACGAAGCAGCAGCATCCTTTTCACTCCCGCTGTGTCCCAACAATCCTCACCTACAGCTCGAACCCCCAAAACACTCCCACCTCCAGCAGCAGCTCCTCTCCCTCTGCTCCTCCTCCCTCATATAAGCAGCTCATTTTCTGCAGCACCACTGCTCTAATGGACGCCCTTAGGCTAGAGGCTTCCCAGCCAAGGGACATCCATCTTTTGGCATGTCACACTCCCGCCCGGCAAAAAATCTTTGTGATGTGCACTCCAATTTTTCTTCAGTAAATCAAATCATCCTTCCTTCAGAAAGACGAATGCTTCAGGGTTGGAGTGTTATAGAGAAAATCAATGCCGGCAAAATTGAAACAGTATGCCCCCGTATTGATCGGCCTTGTGAGATCGAAAAGGAACAGCTTTGTAACTGTTCCGCCGGACAGTTAGCTGACCTGTAATGGACAAACTATTGATATTAGCATTACTATTTTATCTTGTGCTATGTCATTTCGCCAGCACACTATTGAGGGAAAGAAGCACAACGTCCTCAGTAAGAAAAGGTTTCTCCTTCTGTTCCACCAGTGATACAGAAAATGCTGTGAAATGGTGTCCACACAGTATACTGGGTTTTTTTTTTTTTTTGGTCCTCATTTCATAAAACAATTATTTCCTTTACGTCATTTCCCCGTTTGTTTTACAGCGTTGTATCTGCTGCATAAACAGCAGAGCAGCTACTACAGTATAAACATGTTCTGTTGCTCATTAGTGCTGCAGCTCGTGATTATTTCCTTTTTAATTTAATCTCAAGACCATTTTTACAATTAATTAATACCTCGTTTAGGCTGTAAAATGTTAAAAAGTGGTGAAAAATACTATCATAAATTGCTTATTTTGTCCGTCTGACAGTTCAAAGCAGGAAAGTGTTTAACAAACAGAGATCAAACAGCAAAGCAGCAAAAAAATCACCTTCAGGAAGCTGGTGGCTTGATAATGATACAAACAGATTTCAGAATTGTTTATTAATCCATTTTCAGTCGATTGATTAATCGATTCGTTGTTTCAGCCCGACAGCATAGTGTATGATGCATAAACAAAGTAAGCACAGAGCACGTGCTGCAGTAGAGCTACTCTCAGTATCTGCTCTTCTTCTCTCCATCAGTTAATCTTTGCAGTTTTCTTTCTTACACATTTATGGTTTAGTCTGTAAAATGAAAGACACAACATGGTCAAAGTCCTTGTTATCTCTGACTACAGAGTCCAAAGATGTCCATTTTTTTGGTGACATAAAACAGAACAGCAGCAAGTCCAAAACCTTTTATTTTGGCTTAAACGAGGAATTCATTTTAAAAATAGTTGTTTGAACCCTTAAAAACATGGTTTCAAATCTAAAGTATTTCTCTATAATAGCTACAGTCAAAGCTAAAGTTTCTAATAAAAATATAGTTTTATTGATTAAGAATGAAAACTCGACCGCAGCTGATCGCCTTGATTAAGACCGTCGATGCGGTTTGATCCTATTTGATTGCCGGTGGCGTGAAACATAAGCAGAAAACCCCACAACTGTAATCAGGTTCAGATATTCCTAAATCCTGATTGGTGCACTGAAACACGTGACGTCACTTTTTCCATCTTAGCTGCACACACTTCACTTCAAACACAAATGCAGGAATCTCACAACTGAAATAACTTAACGAGTGAAAAGGTTTTTAGGCTTTAATTGATTTTCTCTTTTGTCAGTCAATCAACCGTTTAACAGCAGCGCTCCTGCTCGCTGTCCCTTCCTCAGAGCAGGCCTTGTTAGTTTTGTCCCCCTCGTTGAGCCTCCTCCACTGCGGGGCTACGCTCACTACAGCGAGGACGTTCATGTATTTTTATAAATAAATGATTGCATGAGAAGCAGCGGCAGCCAGATTCATCTCTACTTGTGTGCCTTCACTCCAGACTTAAATCACAATTATGATACATAATACTGAACGTAATGCATGTGTTAAAGCTGAGGCCTGCACAGTGTCTGCGCTGGCTTGCGTGCACGCTTTATGGACCGACTGTACATCCCGGCTGCGCTGGGGCTGCGCACGCAGAGCTGAAAAAGGAAATGGGACTCCGGCACGTCAGCGGAGATTATAACCATAGGAAACAAGAGCATAACTGTTTAGAGTACACCGACTCTCGGAAATGCACGGCTGCAGAAGGGCAGGAAGACGGATGGAACGCGGGATGAGAGAGAGATATTTGTTACCGAAGCATCAAAAGTTGAGATGGAGACAAAGACAAGACAGGGACATTTTTCCCCCCACATCCTTTCCTCTCGCTGCAGTGTACACTAAACCACTGCGATGACTGATTGCACGAATCTGTATGTAAAAGGTTGAGAGCGTGTCTTGTTTGTTGGATGGAAAACTCTGCAGCTGCCGACTTATCTGACCATCAGATTGCCTTGCATTGCTGCATTTGTGAAGAGACTAAACACTGCAGCTGGATCCCCGCTCTCTCCTGATTCTGTTTGAAACGCCTGATTTTGCAGTTGGGATCTTTTCTGCTCTTTCTGTTGATTATTACTCCGATTATAACGTTTGTAAATCAGTGCAGCTGAATCGCATCTGCAGCAGATAACCTCTGAAATGAGCCCTTCTTTACGTGGAAAAAACAGGACCTAGCTGGTTGTTTTTAACCGATAATGGCTTTCGATTTGCTTATGAATACTTGGAGTCAAAACACAAACATGACCCGCTGGGCTGTGCGGTGGCAGCCGAAGCGGCCCGCAGCTCCCGTCCCATCCCAAGCAGAGACAGTTGTTTCCTTTAGTCCAGATCCAGACTACTTCAAAACCAATTAGCGGAGGCTCGAGTTATGGTCATCCATCTGCCTTGATACAGTCATAAACATATAGCATAAACATAGCGCACGAAGCAATGCGAGCCTGCTTCCAGTTGTGCTCATCTTTGTAAACTCTCCGCATCACGCGGGGATGTCCAACGCCAAAGTCCTTAAACGGGTTTAACGTGAAACCCTCCACCTCGTTAATCATGCGCGGTGACATGTGTCTGGGAAGGAGGAGCTGTGATGGGGACGAAAAGGATGTTCCTCGAGTCTCTGGGGAGACTGTTCAAGTCTGACAGACTTGCGTTCCATCAGTTACATAAAATAACGTGCCACGAAGGCCCTACCGTGCAGCCGGCTCATGGATATGAATTAGAATATGGCCTTAATGATAACATTTACCTCCACTGTGTATACAGTACAGTGGCGGGGGCTGTAAGGAATAGTAACAAAGTGTCATGGTGGAACATATTAACAGCTGATGATGTCCATATGTTAGCATGGTTAAGTGTTGCAGCGTAGACGGAGACGGAGAAAATTCTCCTCGATGGATCATTTAAAATGACAACAAAAAGCCAAGTGGTTCAGTTAAAGCCGGGATGTTTAATCACCGTGGAGGAAATGAGTCACGATTTAAACATTTCGTTTCGATGCCACCTGTCATGTAGCAAATATGCTCTTTGAACTGCTTTGAAACTGCATGTTAATTACCACAATTCATTATTTAATAGAGGATCTGATCCTTTCCAGAAGCATTATGGGGCATTTCGACCATTTATCTGACTGTTAGGTGTCTGTTTTGGACTGTGAGGTGTGCACTGTGCAGTCAGTCTATCATAGCTGGTAATCTACTGGTTGTGATAATAAATATACTAAATATCAGCCTCGCACCAGTTATAAGCAGATTATTACCTCCATCAGAGGTGAGAAACTACTGGCCTGAGAGAGCAGATCCACATCACAGTTCAGAGCTTAAAATCCAGTAGATTAAACTTCTAATAAATTCACAAGAAATAATCACAGGTGCTGGTAATCCTCTGAGGTAGCCGACGCATGTAGCTGCTCTAACGTCACGCAGAAAGCAGTCGTTACGGAGCGTTCAGGGACAGCTGTTTCATGGGAGACACGGTACAAGTGCAACTCTTGCTCAAACTGAGTCTGCAGTAAACTCCACCAGAGATATTAAAGAAAGTTTGAAACGCTTCAAAAGAACAAACAGTAGCTTTGACCGTGAGGTGATTTAATTAAAGCTGCCGTGTTCAAGATGTTATTTCAGGCTAAGCGTTTAATATTTCCACATGTGCATGATTGAAGCGTTTTCCCAAATAAAAGTTATGTGAAACATTTCCCACTTAGAAATACAGAATAAATGCACAGCTGAGGTGCTCCAGCTACATTCTGACATAATTGTAAGAAATTTGGAAATGTGTCCATAAAAATATTGTGGTTGTTCTTGCAGATTTGCATATCACAGAGCGGACTATTGCCCTCTACTTCCAGTTCTTTTAAATTAGCCGAGCTGTTCTAAAGACGGTCCACGCAGCACCTCCAGGGGTACAGTTTTCCCCCGCTGTGAAACGTTCTCCATGCTCAGTGACAGGTCGCTGTAGTGTGACACAGAAACCGGAGGTAAAATTGACAAGACGTTCTGAATTTAACCAATCCCCCCCCCCCCTTTTACATTCTCTGGATCCTCTTCTTCTTCTTACACCATCGGATTTGTCCGTCCTCTTCCTGGCAGCCGGGAACTGTAATGGAATCCTTGTTATGAAGTATGAAAGAAGCCCGCCATCCCAGAAAGACCAATTACACCATCCCACCTCGCTGCCTCGCTGCCTCGCTGCTCACGGCCCGGTGTGACTCTGTAGCAACTCTCAGATTTATGAGTTTCATATACCCTTAAGAAAGTATATGGCCTTGGTGGAGCAAGGTCATGATAAAAGGGTGCTGATCAATATCTGAATGAAAAACCATTTGGGAAGTTTTTAGGGCTTTTTTTTCCCTCCTCTCTGCCTGGATGCAATATCTGCACGGTATCGATTGTCCGGGGCCAGTAGTTAGTCAAAGGCTATCTCCTTTGACTAACCCCTTTGCAGCGTGTCAGCCCCCCCCCCCTCCTCATGATAGATTGGTATGCTTCCAGCCACTGTAATTACACCACGGGACCAGCAGGTCATTTATTCTGCTACTTTCACCATTTGCCAAAAAATCCCCTTTATCTTTAGATTCCAGCGCTTTCTTGTGCAACCAAAGCCGGAAAAAGGCCACATAAAATACCAAAGCCGCCGGTGTGGAGGGCGGAGGAGCGAGGATCATCCTTTACTCAGCCCGTATTCGTGCTGTAGATTTACTTGACGCCCCCGTCCTTGTGTCCGAGTTCAAGTTCAGCACCACCCGAAGAGAGGAAGACCAGGGGAGTTCAGCACGGAAGCTCTGTGACGTTAAGAAGTGATAGTAGACGGGGGGACGGGTGGAGCAGTTTGTTCATTCGTTCATCTGTTCATTTTGTAGATTAACACTCAGTAGAGGAACAATTTTAGTGACAGAAAGCAGAACAAAACAGACTTCACAGTGTATTTATCTGTATAGAAAGCCTGAATATATAATAGAAGCAGTATAAAACAGCTTATTCTGGCTCTGAAGTCCAACATAAAATAAGATGTTCACAAGATGTGACGCAATATTAAACTACACAAAACTTACAGTGTGAATAATATAATAAAACACTAAAAAAAAATGTTGTGTTTAAAATCCAAGACGGACTTTTATCAGAGGTGATGCTCTGTTTTTTCCTCCAGGTCTTTTCTCCACTGATAACCACACGGACATTATAGTTAGTCTGACTTCTGTTTGTATGATCGTCTCAATCATCTTGCATTGGAATTGCTGCACTTGACACACACACACACACACACACACACACACACACACACACACACACACACACACACACACACACACACACACACAGAGTGCTGTAAGTGTTGTATAATGGCACAGCCGTATGATGGAGAGAGGGGAGGAGGTGCTCATGAATAGCAGACAGCCTCGCTAGATGAGATTGCCGAGCCTTGTATTCCTGCGTCACACTGAAGCAGAACTACAACAGACGAGTGCACAGAGTTCAGAGGAGACGGGATGACGCTGATTTGTTCGTTTTTTAATAAAATATCAGCAAAATCATGAGCTTACAAGCAAGATTAGTGTATTTTTTACTAATTTTGTGCAGCTTTAAAATCAAAAATTTAACTGAGATTTCAGGTTTTAGCTTTTTTAAAACTTTAAAATCAAAATTTTTGTGAGTTGAAACTGGTTTTGGCGCCTGAGGTGAAAGGTTAAACATCTCCGGTGTCGTGTTTGCGTTAAAAATGTGAACTTTAAGAGAAAAAAAAAAAAAAAAAACCTCCGCAGACTCCCAATCTGAGCTGACCTTGAGCTCGCCGGGCGCTGTGTTTTTCTTTCGGGGCGCGTTGGAGACGTGGGTTTGCGTTCAGATTTGTCATCGCATTCAAGATCAGCTCTGAAAGGTAGAGGTCAGGAGATTATTACAATGGGCCAGTAATGGCAGAATTATGCAACTCCGGTCCAGTGGATGCCCTCATTACCTCGCGGCGGTGGTGATAAATGGCCTTAAATGCATGTTGTCAAAATCACAGGAAAAATGTGACTCTTCATCAAAAATACAGATGGTACCACTTCAGCGACGAGCAGGGACGTCTCTCTGTACTATTTATTACACAGTCGATGCTTAGATGACTTTAATAAGGCGAACCACGGAGCTGTTTTTACATTAAATGATGAAGTCGAAGCAGCATTTCCTGCCTTTGGTCAATATTTACTGTCTTCACTAAACACAACACTTTTACCTCCCGTGAAATCTGATATAATTAGTGCGTAATTGTCTGGCTTTTTGTCGCTGGATTTACGCTGAGTGTAATTGCTGCTAATTGGGAGCTGCACGCTAAGCTGCTGGTAATTAGGGCTCGATTTGCATTATTTCATTTGGCTGCACTGCATTGTGGGGAGCGCGCAGCCTTTTGCCTCCCACCCATGGGAGTACTTTGATCAGCACAAGCCGGTGATGTTCCAGAGATGCAATATCACTCCCTCTTTTTTTTTTTTTTTTTTTTTTTTTTTTTTGCTGCAGATCTCTTTTTGAAAGCTCTTGGATAAATTGGAGTTAATTGGGAGGAGTGGTAGGTGCTTATGTCGTCCTGGTAATGAGTACGCGTGCACTCTTGTGTGTTTGCAGTGAATTTCACAGTGATGAAAGCAAAGGGTGCGTGTGCACATGGACTCTGTTTCACTGTGGGTGAATTTAGTGGCTCATATGTGAGATGTGGTGCACACTTGTTTATTAGATATGTTTTTGCAGATCTGAGGCAGTGCTGGTCGAATATTTAAATTGATGTTAAAAATAGACAAATTAAATGGCTTGATCCTGTGATTAATAATAGGGATGGGCAAAATTACACGTGGACTGTCATTGAAGGGGATGAGATGGAAATGTTGGCGGGTCTGTGACCCGAACGTTACCTCTGGTAAATCTTGTAAACAACATTAGCTGAGGTGAATTAACATACACACATGTAGATGGCCTCCTGTAAACCTCATCGGAGTGGGAAGGATAAGCAGAAAATCACTCTGGCGAGACTTAATCATGCCAAACAATTTCAGCGGGAAGGTATTTGGTCCTGTTTCATTTTAATTTGAGTCTGGAGATGCCATCGAAGCCATGGCTGCCACCGTTTGACAAAGAGCCAGCGCTCAAGCAACCAGTCCTCAACATGACAAATCCTCAATCTACTCCTGCTCCGCCGTTTCTTCTAAACACATGGTTTATGCAAATCAAAGCAAAATGATCTTGGGGATAGCAGCAATGTTTGAGCAATTTGAGGGCTGCCAATAGGGACTGGCATTAATATAGAATAAGCTAGGGGAGAAATCTCCTCTGCATATGCAGCTCTCATTGACTGTACCCAAATTAATTTAGCTGAAAGGTTATGAATGACTGTTTGTGCCCAAGTGCGGTCGCCTGCGGTGATATATGAAAGCACATTCGCTCTGCGTGTCCTGCTCGCTGTGATAAAGGTCATGTTATTATTTACATAGTATCAAATGCTTTGAAGATAAACCCGTGCAAACAGTCATGTTTTCTTTACCTCTCCGCGTTCACCCAAGATAAATTCTACCTCTCCCGAAGAGCTCAATGCAATTCAAATAACATAATAAGGAAGGAAACTGGGTGTTTTTCTTGCTCTTATCAGTTTGTAGTGTTTGAAAACAAACTTTGTGAGACTGAAAATGGTGCAAAAACTCCGGATGATCCGGCGTGATTGGATCGTTTGTCCTTGTCGGGAAATGCTCGTAGAATCAAACTTTCAGGACCTGCAGAGAGAATCTATTAACATGCTTTAAACTGGCTGTTTGATAATGATGAAACCCAGCAATCCTAATAATATATTGTGAGTAATGGAGGTGAATTAGAAGCGGACTGGGATTGTTGGTTTTAGGGATTCTTGTAGCTTAATGTGTTATATTTAGGATAATATTAAACCTTAATACCCCCCCAGGGGAAATTGGGCTGGTGCAGCTGAAAACTTAAGCAGTCGATACAACAAAGGAAAGAAAATAACATCAGGACTCGTGTAGAATTCATGAGTAAGAAGAAAAAAATAATCTCTACAGTTTTTAATTTGGTTGAAATTATGCGATAGCATTTTGGCTAACTGTGGCTATAATAAAACTTATTTTATTTTGACTCTATTTATGATCAAATTATGGGTCGATTCATCTTCGCATTTCCACACTGACGGGAAGAAATGTCCTTCTTGCTTTATGTTTGGCTAAACGGCGCCCACGTGTTTATTGTAGAGGACACAGTTAATGCAGTTCACTCGGTCCTCCACTTTTCTAAATGCTGTTCCCTCCAAATAAGCATTTCATTAATCCTGAAGCGGCTCTCAGACTGAACACGCCTCACAATCAAACCATTTGTTTTGCATGTCACCTCACCATGCCAGATCTAATTGGATGCCTGCTCTGTTTTGATGTAAATGGACAATTCAGTGGCGCGATTGAAACTTGAAGGAGCCCGCCAGTAAAATATGTCCGTGCAGCGTGTTGACGGTTTGTGTTGAGTTTATTAAATTGGAGGCATAACAGTTTTGTTAACTGATTAGAGAGAAGGAGCATCAGAGCCACATAAAAGGGGAAACTTGAGCTCCCTCATTCCTCCTCTGTGTTGGTAAACTTCCTCAAATTTACAGCTCCAGAGTCCTGAAGTGCATCCAAAAGATGTTTGGAAAAAAAAGAAAAGAAAAAAAGGTAATTAGTATTTACAACCTCACATAAAACTCTTCCGGACTCTGTTTCATCAGTAGCCAATGTGGTCTCTATTAATACACAGAAAGTCAGAGCTTGAGCATGCGAGGCCTGCGCTGATATATATTTAAGGTTTTAAAAGAGCACACACTCCCTCTGTCAGGCCGTCTTTCTCCCACTATCATCATCAGACAACAGTCACTTCAGGCTTAACGAGCCGGCCTTCCAGACACCTTTTATGACCGAACTAATTACTAATTACACAAGTGGTTGGCGTGCGCCGCAGCACAACGCTGGCCCTTTGTTATTTTAATTGTTGTTATTTTGAAGAATGGCGCTTCAGTAAATTCTGCCGAGGACGCCCTGGGAGGATGGATGAGCGCTGAATAATTTATCATCTTTGTGGAAACACACTCGGTGTGTGGTATGGGGGTCGCATAGCGCTGCACATCTCCATTCTTGTTACGGCGGCGCTCTCGTCGGGGATTGATGACGAGGTATCTTTCATCGCGCGTCCACCTCTTCTAGCACCCCATCATTAGGACTTCCATTGTCGCCTGTTCATGGCGCACTGGGTGAATATGACTGGCAGAGGTGGTCCCCCCCCCCCCCCATGCTGTGACTAATTACTCCAGCCATTGGCTCCCCTCCTGATGGATTAACGTGTATTGTGTGAGTTGGACAGACCCCCCCTCCGCCGTGAGATGAGAGAAGGGTGCGTCCTGATTCGGAGCTGGCCGCCGTGCACCACCTTGATAATTATTTTCATAGATGAATACCGTTGCAGGCAGGATGATGAAGTGGCCATTTGCGTTCAGAGGCTATCACATGCAAACATGGCGCAGGGTCTTTGTCACTGGAGAGAAATCTGGTCCTGCACAGACCTGCGTCCCTTGTGTCTTTCCAACTCGCATTCTGCACACGAACACGCACACACACACGCTGTCTCTCAACACAATACAAACCTATATTCCCCTTTATGCCATTTTCTAAATCTCCCTAACATCTCCCCTCAGCTGCACTCTGTCTGCCTTTTATGCACTGAACTAAATGCACTCTGCAGAGCGTTTTACATCCAGACTTAAGATATGAGCAGCAGCCACTCTCCGCTCGTCATCCAGCCTTTTGAGACAGATCTTTTTTTTTCTTGCGCAGATAAATCAAATAATCAATGGTTTTCATTACCCAGGGCATACGGTGTTTTAAAGGACCCGCTTGGAAATTGTATTTATTTTCTTGCGTAAAGCTCCTTTCCCTTTTAGAGGCCCCTGTGTGATCATTGGTGTTGGACTGAAGATTTGTGAGGAGCCCCCGGCCAGAGCTGCGTTCAAGAGTAGATCCCATAAAGTACGCTGGGGTTCTCCCGTCACAGCTTATGCCACTGAAACCATAAACTGTGTCTTCCTACACCTTCACAGAACACGCTGCAGCCACTTATGTATAACCTGCTCATGGTTTTGTTTTTATTTTAGAAATATTTTGCATTGTTTAACTTTTTTTTTTTGCCCTTTTCTGGTTTTAATCATGTGAAAAAGGTCATTCTGTGGAATAGAAAACTGTTTTTGGCGGTAGCGCAGGCTGTATGTGAATTTACTGTATGTTTCATGAGAGCGCAGATCCTTCTGGTCTTATTTTCACGTCTCGCACAGCACAGCAGAATTACAGACATTTACAGTGTTTCATGAGCCATGGTAAATTGTTGCAGTGGGTTTTAGGAGCATGCACAAAGCTAACTCCAGGACAAGCCTAGACAGGATTTTCTTATTTCCTAAAAGTGTGTTTGTCATGAGCACATTTAGTTCAAGTAAAATGACTGTTTGACTGGAGTCAGACAGTCAGGATTTAGTCTCTCTGAAGACCCAAGCGCGCCTCGCTAATATTGGATTTCTGTGCTGATTAATCGACACAGGAGCAGCTTTGTTGTGCACTAAAAAGTTCTCCAGATTACAAACCCTCTAAACCGGCTTGGAAAATGCCTTATGTAATGAGAAAAAATTATTTTCTTACACTTAGTTGAGCCTCCGAGCTATAGCTAATGAATATTTTAGATTATATTCTAATTAAATCACCTTCAAAAATAGAAGTGATATGTCATCATAGGCAGGTACACAGTGCTACGTGGCAGTGACTCCTCATTAAAAGTTAACACTTTCTTTTCCTTGAGAGCGAGATGATTTAGTGAGCGGGCCCGGTGAAGGGAGATGTAAACTGCAAAGAAAAATGGGTGCTGGAGACATTGATTAATATTGGTAATGCTATCTGCCCCCTCCTCTGTGTTTGTAATGGCCTTCTCCTTATCCCGCCAGCCATGGGTCCTGACAAGAGGTATCCTGCTGGGCTTGAAATGAGCCTAGAATGGAAGCACGTGCCACAGAAGTGTGTGGAAAATGATCAAGCTGTCATTCGCTCATTCCACTGCGATGTATAGTGCTCAGTTCACCTTCTCAAAGAGGGAGAAGCAGGAAAAATAAAGCACAGAAAGGAGGTGGGGGGGGGGGGCTTATCCCCTCAGATGATACTGCCATTGTCAAGGACAGGGTGCAGTGATTTGGGGTCTGAGCTTGTGTCTAACTGAATGTATTTAAAGAGTGATTCCAAGGGTTAAAAAAAACACCAAACACAATGCCGGCTTTATGTACGCTCGCTCGGACCGAGTGCTAATGCTGGGCGGCTATACCATGCTGGCTGGTAATTGCTAACACATGTGCTACCTCTGTCTCGTTGCAGCCGGCCGAGGGAGTTCTGGCGCCTGGACTACTGGGAGGACGATTTAAGGCGGCGACGTCGCTTCATCAGGAACCCCTCCGGATCCACTCACTCAGAGGCTACGCTCAAAGCCGCGGCCGAACACGGTCAGTCCCCTCCGCCGAGTCCCTGCCTGTTGTTTGCACTCCCTTTTCTTGCTCGCTTGGTGGTAGCACCAGGTACAAGGTAATAAAAATTAGTCTTCCCGTTGCAATAAAAAATTTATTGTACCACAAGACACAGTAAAATAGCGCCCTCATTTGAATTTCACAAAGGTAATTTCATACCCTGCCACCCATTATGCAAAGCCGCACTAATAATCAGCCTGAGCGTTAGCATGCTTTGAAGTCAGCATCTGTGAATGAGATTAAATGTGAAATTTTGTTCATTCTTTTCTCTTCGCTGCATAACAGTGGCTGAAATCAGTGGTAAGTAACATTCACGCTCCCTCCTCCTCCTCTTTTTTTTTTCCCATACTGTGATTTTTTGCATTTGAATGAGGGGTCACTTTGAGATTTATGATGCATTCCTTCATAAGATGATTTGCACAATAAGAGGAAAACATAATGAATTATAAACCTTTTGTAGTCAAAATAAATGGATTTTGAGGTGTATAATTCATTGATTGAATGTCTGATAGTAAGATTTATTGCAGTCTACCAAACATTTTTGTTGAAGGAAGAGTCCATATTGCACTTAAGATGTGGGAACATTTAATGTGGTTTTGAAAAAAAAAAAAAAAAAAAAGCTCATCAATACTCCCAGAGTGCAGAGCTGTCATTAAAACTAACAGCATTGATTACGTTTTCTTCAGTATCGAATAGGTCGGATCAATTCCTCATTGCTTCTGTGCACTTCTCTATAAAGACAGGTACCGCCTTTCAATAAAGCTCATCCGAGAACAGCGCAACTTTCCCAGCAGAGTATCTAAACGACACACGTCCCGGCGTTAACACCAGGAGTCGCATTTCTCTCCTCGAGTGCATGTAATCCCTCATTTCTGCAAAGATCCAGCACACACCAGGCTTTGCAATCACGGCCACGCTGGGCCTGCGTTTACCAGCCTGATCAATTACTCTCGCTCATAAACGGACCCAAAATGTCCTCAATGTGTCACCTGCAAAAGTCCCCTTAAATGTGACATCATTCCCAAAGACGAATGGCAGGTGTGACAGGAGTCAATAAGAATGTGATCTAAAAGCAATAAGCGCCGGGGATCCTGGGATCCTGGGAGACCCCTGGTCTGCAGTAATGGCTGCAGCGTGGGGGCAGCTGGAGACCGCGGCCTGAGTCCAGCTGGTCCTCTGCAGCAGAGTCTGAACTTCACTTTGTTTCCATCTTAATTCCTCCTTGTTTTCCCTTCAGCTAGCTCATGATGGAGAACAGACATATCACTTATGGTCCGTCCCTGACTTCTTTAAGCTAATAAAAACGTTCGGCGTGTCGCTTATTCGGGTATTTTGTCTGGTTTTCAATTTTATTCAAAGGCATTACAGCTGCGTGTGCTGCATGAATTCATCACTGTGGGGGAAAAAAGGCAAATTCCTGCAAACAACATTTGGTTTCAAAGTCAAGTCTGTGTAAAAATAGCCAGCAGCCAGTTGTGGCAAGGGTACGCTACCTCAAGAGAGTGTACCGCCTGGCTGAAGTATGGGAATATATCATTAAAATAACTCTCTGACATTGAAGCCTGACGGCATCCATTTTCTGATGTAACCTTTCGTCTTGTTTTAGTCGACCCGACATTTGTTACGGAAGTGCAGCTCAAGATGAGAATGCAGGGCTGAGTTTTCAAACGGAGCACAAAGGTCATATCTGGCTGTAATTATATTCATCAGATGCAGAGGAGAAAATGCAGCCTCACTCCCTAAGAAAATATTTAGCATAAGATAAAGCCTGAATTTACCCCAATTTTCTAGCTACTTGCGGCTGCACTCTTCAAATCTCACGCACGATCGTAAAATTAGAAGCAGTGGAAAATATTTAGCATTTTTCCCTGAGTGATCTATAGCAACAGCTTTTTTAAGAAGAGGGAAATGTATGTTGTTTCCTTTTTTAAACACGGAGAAAAATGTGCATTTCTGTGTTAAGGATATGGACAACCGTTATCATTCATACTGTGCCAAGATGATTTCCACAGGAGAGTTTGTGGCTGCCAGTAGCCTTCAGTAGGCTGTTATGTATTTACGGCTGGAAAGAACCATCTTTTCTGGGGGATTGATTCGCGCTGGTCCAGGGCCCGTGTAGCCGAGGTGGCAGAGTAAATACCTGAAGACTAATGTCTCTGTTCTGGTAATCAATACTCGCCTCATGACCACACTCCTGGCTACGCTCCCGTTAAAAACAAATTTGTTAATTTTGACAATTTAATTGCTGCGAGCCATGCATGCCTTGAGTTGTATAAGCAGGTAGTTGAACCTCGCAGTCGGGAAATGGGCTCTTGGAAAAAGTCGAACCTGCTGGGATTTACGCCGCTTTCTGCTCCCTGCGTGACGAGTGATGAGGTTGAAGTGTGGATTTATTTGTTAATGTGGCACGCTCGCTCTCAGCGCGGAGTGTTTATCATTGTAATCTTTGTGAATTATACTTTTGTTTGAGTGACCCCCGAAAATTCAAATATTTCAATTCCCGTGGCCATCAGTATTATCTCAAACACTTGAGTTAATTCGTTATTTTTCGCTCACACGCTTTGACGTTTGAAGTCCAGCTGATACGAGTTTGTACTCTTAAGTCGTCCACATGATTCCACACACACACACGCACACACACACACCACCAAAACCTCAGAGATGTCAAATTGAAAGAAGGAAAAACTAAACAGTATCTACTTCAGGAGGAGAAAGAGTGAGAAATGAGCACACAGCCTGTCACTTCAGCGTCTTTAATGTGTGACAGAACTCTGGTCAAACTAGCTTTTCTTCATGTTTGGATGAACTCACAGTACGCTCACTGCTCATTATACCTCAGCGTGTATTATACTGAGCAACTATTAATAACGTGTGTGAGGGTAATAGACGTAGCACGAGTCACGAGGTGTAGTTGCGTCAGACTGTGTGTTTGCGAGGCTTCGTGCTCCGTGTTAGTCGTCCTTGTGTGCCGGGCTGAGAGTCGCTGAGCACGTTTCCAGGGAAATGCAGAGAAGTTCAAATACACCTCTGTTTTTTAAGCTCACGATCAGTCCCCTGTCCACTCGCTTTGGTGTGAACACAATGGCATGTGGTACGTATTAGAGGAGCTGGTAGTAATTTCAGTGCTGCTAACTAAAGAATCCTCCAGGGAGGCTTAATTACAGGAAGACCATTCTAAATATCAGCGAGCTGCATATTTTCCATGACAAGAGATTTTTTATCCCAGCTCTTTTAGCAGTTTCAAAGTATATGGCCGCATGACGCGACTGCATTTTTAGGAAGTGCAATTGATCCCCCCCTCAGGTGATGGTGAAAAAAAATCCATTAAGCATGTGTTCAGCGTCTCATTGGATTAAAAGTTGTACCAGAACGCCGCAGCAGAAAACATGCACAGACGCGGCGAAGGCTCTCACTATATTGCCAGCTCTGTTTACAAAGCAGGAAGACTCACCAGCCACCCTGTGCACTGCAGGCTCGTGTCTGTGGATCCTTACCATGCACCACTGGGGAATGCACGGCTCTGTAAATGTTTGCAGATTACCATTTTTCTTAAATAATCCATTTGGAACCTCATGTCATGTTCAGTTGAACTCAAAATGGGCCGTGCACGACCCTCATTTTGTTTACATGTGTTTCAATAATATTTGTGTGAAATGGTGTTTGTTTTGATGTATGTTTAATGGCAAAAATGCATTTAGGGGTTAGGATTATGTCAGTCTTTTGTCTTCATTCTGCTCGTTTTTGGTTTGCCTGCCCGCATGTAACTCTGCAAGTCTGTGAAGGCAACACGAGTCAGCGTTGCCCCTGACTGATGGGTGGAGGCTAAACAGCAGAGCTGATCACCGTAGAGGATAGTTTTATTGGAGGGTAAACCCACAAAACTTAACCGAATTAGCCTTTTTTCTGTTGGCAAAACAAAGTTCATACCCACCGTTGGAAGCTGACAAAAATATCAGAAAGGTCATTTTTTAAAAATTCCTTTGAGCGGTCTCAAGTGGATGTGCGCGTTCTGAAGAATGCGGCTTTGAACACAAAATTATAGAATATACTCAAATTCAGATTTAAAGTGAGGTCTTCACGATAATCGCTGATTTGAATGGACAGCTTTTTTATTTACAGCTCCGTCACTGGTAGCTGCAGCTGAAACTGAGGCGGTGGGAAAAACTCAGAGCTTGTGTCAGAGCACAGCTGTATTTATTAGTGCATCTGTGATGAGGAGTAAAAAGAACTTTTCCACCATCGTTTTGTTTGTAATGATTGTTGATGATTGTTTTTTTTCCTACAGAGAAAAGATGTCAGGTCTCTGGTAAAAACACAATCAAACATGTGATCATTGACACTTTGAAAGCATCAAACTCTGCTCTGAAATAAAATTTAACAGCTTTATTAAAGCAATATGAAATAAACTGAACCCCATGCGTAACACTGATGACCTGTGATGCGTTAAAGGTAAAATAAAAAGCTGGTTTTCCTCCCTCCAGCGTCCGAGGAGGATATTCTCAAAGGCAAGCAGTCGCTCAGGAGTCAGGCTCTGGGAAATCAAAACTCGGAGAGCGAGACATTACTGGACGGAGACGATGACACTCTGTCATCCTTAGAGGAGAAGGACCTGGAGAACTTAACAGGTAAAGAACTGGCTCATCCTCTTCACCTCTCATACCTCCCAGTCGCTCTCCCCCCTCCCAGTCCTGCTGTTTGTCCTGCAGCCCAGACAAAATAAAGAAATAAGCTCATTGTAATTTAATATCCTGCATATGCAGTTCTACTGTTTCTATAGCACTTCATCTTGTGCATCCACGTCTCCCATCGCTGGATTTCACTGATTTTCCCACATGAGGATGCTGTTTTTCTTTGATATCAGGTATTTTTTTTTAAATGCACACCTCAAAGCGTTAATTGTTTGAAAGTGCAGGCTCCTCATGTGCAAAGAAAACAGGCGTTTAAACAAAGCCTCAGCCTGAATTACACCCCTGGACGGCTCTCTCATTATGGCACCACCATCACAGGCCAGAGCTGCATGAAAACACAGCTATCTGCAGTTTTCTGCCTGCCGCTGGAGGTCTAGCTTCACAAACACACGCGCAGGCCTGAGCAGCAGCTCTCTAAACATCTTTTTTTTTTACCCAGCAGTAGCCCAGTTTATCCCAGGATGCTCACCCTGAAATGGGCCATCATCTGATTGGAGAAAAGCCTAAATAAAACCTCCCCTGCAGGAGCCTTATGTGAAATTCAGCCCACGATCTTGTCAGCCCCTTTGTCGCTTTTGATGCAGCTGTTATTTAAATACTCTTAATTAAATATCATATAGTCCGCTAATCGGATTGCGGTGTAATCCGCATTTTTTATGTGCAGCCACAGAAAGCTCCGCACACTAAGCTGCATTAATGGGGCTCAGAGTGCTATTAAAATAACGCAATTGGATGACAATGGGATTAAAGGTTGAATCCTGTCTAATAAAGTGATGTGTGCGCGGCGAGGACCGAGCAGCTCTTAAGCAGCTGTCTGCTTCAGGTGTAATTGAATGTCTTTGACTGAATGGAACAAAAAAAAAATGTTATTTCAACCCACGGATAACATGTCAGTACTCGCGGGGTTGAGCAGAGGCAGAGGAATGGATGTGTATCTGTTTATTCCATCCGTTTGCATGAGCGTGAGGGCGCTGTGGGAAATCAAGCCGCGCTCCGAGCCTCGTTTCTCCGCAGCGCACATCTGCAGATACAATGGCTCACATGCGCCGCGCCGGGCAGAGCCTCCACCCACAGCTCCCCTGAGCCGGGCTCTCATTGTCATACTGGCATAAATTAAGATTGATGAGAGATTAAACAGAGCTTCACCCAACCTGCCGCAATCAATGGATCCTGATTGACAGGCGATTTTTTGTCAATTACGTCTCAAAGTTTTGCACTTTTTATTATTTTAGTACGAGCTTCAGGACATTTAGGCCTGTAATGTTTTCTTCTGTAACTCTGCATCATGCAGTGTGCAGCCTTAGTGCTGCATGTCTCTTAGTCTATGGTGAAGTCATCCATTAATTCAATTTAGTCAATTACAGCAGAAAAACTACTCTGTGTTTAAAGTCCCGCTTAGCTTCATAATCTAAATATTCTGCAACTCTAATGCAACACAGTCAAAAATAAGCAAAATTATTTAGCCCAGCTTTTAAAATAGACACAAGTGATCGTTATCTTTGGCGTGTTTATCTTCACCACTTCCCAGCTTTCCTCATGCGTAAAGCCAGTCCAGGACTGAAGGCCCTCAGCGTGTTTCTAACACTTCTCACCAGCTCAGTGAAATCCCTTGTTGAGTTTTATAAGTTTACCTTTACACGTTGGTGGCTTTCCTTTTTTAAAAGAAAGCCGGCGTTCTTGCCCCACTTGTCGGAGAGGAGGCACAGCCCTGCTCTTCTTCTGACCGCCGTGCTCCTCTTCCTCCAGGCCCGGTAAACTTCAGCACCAGCGCTCAGCTGGTGGCTCCGGCCGTGGTGGCCAAAGGCACCCTGTCCATCACCGCCTCCGAGCTCTACTTCGAGGTGGACGAAGACGATCCGGCCTTCAAGACCATCGATCCAAAGGTAAGAGACTGGAGCTCCATTGATCACGTCTCAAACTGTCACTTATTGAAGCCACGCTCCAGTTCGCTGTAGTGCCGCTGAACGCAGCCTGTGACGGGCTTCACAGCTCAGTATCCACAAGTGTGTTCAAGAAGCAGCGAGTTAAATGTACGATTGTGTTTGCAGGTTTTCATCTGACAGTGTGTCGAAGGAGAGACTCGTGTCTGTCAGTCTGTCCCTGAAGTTAAAATCTGACCATTTGAAATGAAATTAAGATTTTTTTTTTCTTTATTATAATTTTTGGGACTGAATTTAAAACGTCTTTTTTTTCACAAGGAACATTTTGTAAAGCAGCTTAAATTTAACACCACGACGGCGGTTAGTATTGTTTGGTATTGAGAATAAATTCGGTTTTTATTTTTTTTTTTTTTTTTTTATTTAATAGTCAAACTGTCTTTATGCGTAAATCCTAACTGCACGTGGATCAGGCCTCCCCGTAAGCTTTTTTAAGCAGATCTCAAAAATTAAAAATACATAGAAAATATTGTCTAATTAAAAAAAAAATACAAACAGTGAAATTTGGGCTAATTCTAGTAGGTTTTACTGGTGGTAGCTTCAGTTTAGCTGCAGAAGACTGCTGACCCACAGGTGGTTGTTGGTTTGCAGTTTAACAATGTGCACTGAAAGGAACACATTTTGCTTTTGAACGTGTGTAGCTGTGAATCACAAAGGTGTTAATTTGAGTAATATCCACATTTATTTGAATGCGATTTTAAATTAGAATTCATGAGAATAAACTCGACAGTAAAGGTCTGGTATAAGCTTCCCAGCATTCCCTAAAATGAGCCGCGGTGATCAGAGTAAAGCTCCAGTGTGGCTGCAGGCCCTCGGCTGGTGCTGCAGTTTAAACAGAGAGCAGAGATGCTCCCAGGCCTCTGAGTCCGCTGATTTACACTCATTTGGAAATCCTTTTGAGCCCGTGACGCACTGTAAAAGTAAGTGATGGCCTAAAGTCAGCTGTGCACATTCCACCTTTAAATTTTGCATAAGCGGGTTTTCCTTTTTGTTTTTCCAGCGGTGACCGCAGCTTGGCTCTCTCTCTCTCTCTCTCTCTCTCTCTGTCTCTCTCTCTCTCTGTCTCTCTCGTGGAAATGAATAATTTCATGATTCTCTTCATCAGACAATAGCAAAATGAAATGCACCAGATTTGCCTGTCACATCAGCTGTCAAAACACGTCAAGACACGAGGCCAAGCTGTAATTTAATTTGCAACATTTTATTAACATTTCTTTTGAAGTCACAAACTGAAAAAAATTGAACTTGGCACGCTACATTTTATTCTTTCACTTAACGATTTTGTGCATATATTTAAATAAAAGGTTCTTCACTTTGTGAAAACATTTAAAGAAGACAACTAAAAGTTCTTACATTTATCTGAAAATGTACCTTCACTTTCTCTCTGGCAGTGGCCCAATTGCTCCATTTAAAAAGGGTTTTGTGGTTTTGCTCGCTGCAATATTTTCTTTCTGATTTATTTTTTTTTTCACATTGCTTGGAGAATCAGTTGCAGAATCATCTTCGTCCTCTAAGTTTTTATCCCAAAATGTCTCTGTCTCCGCCATCACTTTATAGTTTGTCCAAACTTTTAGCATTGGTGAGGATTTCCCTCGCTAGTCTCCACGTCTGCTTAGCAGCAGCCTCCAGGGCTGAGTGAGGCTTTCCCTGAAACAAGTCCAAGTTTGGCAAGAAGTAGTGGGGACATCTGCGGCACTGCAGACAGGATATGAGCTGCAGCAGGATGCCATTCAGTCGGTCTCCGAGGCAAGACTCGTCCCAGTCGGTCTCTCTCGGGTGCTTCTCGCACTCGTACAGCAGCAGGGTCTTCATGTGGTAGTTGTTGAGCGGCTGTCCCGGCAGCTCCAGGTGACGGTCCCTCAGAGTCTTCAGGACGGACAGACACTTCTTCCTGCAGCCGGCCATTAGCAGCCTGTTCTCGGCCTCGCTGAACTGCAGAACCCAGGCGTCGCTCTCCGCAGAGCTCTGCTTCCCCGTTAACGAGTAGCACTCTTTGGAGAGGAGGTTAAACCCCTCGGCTTTGACTTCTGCTACCCGGTTAGGACCGGGCCAGGGGATGTGGGGCATGGGCCACTGAGCAGCACTTCTAGGCCAAATCCCAGTGCACTTGAACGCGGGGGTGATCTGCACCACATACCTCTCCCTGATCCGCAGTTTGACCTCGCTGGTGTCCGCCACCATCTTAACCACGTCGCGGTAGCTGCATTTATCCACGGCCTGGGCCACCAGAGTCTGAAACCTGGAGCGGATCTTTCTGGCTGACAGGTAGCCGGAGGCGGTGATGAACTCGACCCACAGCGACATGCTCCTTTTACGGCCATCACTCAGCTTCAGCACCGCGCAGCCGGGCAAGGAGCCGTCATCCACAAAGTTGAACACCCCCATTTGGTTGAGATACAGCACCACCTCGAACTCATTGGGGGAGATGACCTCCATCCCCTCATAGCGCGCATCGATCTCGCTGAGGGAGCTGATAAACCGGGGCTCCTGCACCTCCACCTCCTTCAGGACATCCGACACCACTTTACAAACCTCCCTTATAGTCTTCGCAATGGCCGCTTTGCGAGCTTGGCATCTCTCGTTGTAATACTTGTTCAGCTGGTAAACCAGCTTTGCCTGCGTCGCAATCATGTTTGGGCAGAGGTCCGGGCTGTACACCGGAGAGTCGCAGTAAGTTGACGGATCCAATGCTTACCGGTAAAGCCAGAGGCAAATGCTTCCCCGTGCAGGAAAAGTGTGTATTCAAAGTTTTTTCTTTTTTTTTGCTTTTGCAGCGGATGGACGTCAGTGTGAGGAGGAGGAAACGGATAGGGATGCAACGTAATAGCCTGCTAAATATCAGTCCAAGTCATGAGCACTTCCAGCACGGCTAGGTAGATTCATATTCAGGTTGCGGGTCACCATCCGTGTCCTGGGCTGCAGACGCTAAAGGCTAAAACACCGCCCGCGACCGCTCATCTCCTCTTGCTGTTATTCTCTCCTCCGCGCCCCCGCTCACTTTTCGTCCACACTCAGCTGTGAGCCGGACTTGTGTAGTTTATGAATGGTTCCTTTAGGAAGAGTGAAAGGGGTCGGGCTTCTCCTCCTGCAATCATGTGCGGAGCTGTCAGTGCGCGCAGCCAATGAGCGCAGAGGAGCTCCGGTCCGCCTCGGCTGCTCCTGGACGCGCGGAGCTGTCCGCTGCTCCCACTTCGACACAGGAAAACACAAACCTTCAGCGTTATACGGGCGAATTCCAGTGTGTGCTCTGTAAGCCTGCAGTAAAAGTTTTTTTTTTCTTTTCTTTTTCTTTTTTCTTTTCCAGGAAAAGCGTTGCTCTTTGCGCGTAATTTCTCCCGGTGCGCGCTGAGGATTAGGAGTGTTTAGACACGGTGTGAGTGACAGCCTTTAACTTTAGAGCTGCTTGTATTCTGCAGATAAGTCTCTCTTTGTTTCTCTCCGTTTTTAATTGAATGTGTTTTTGCCTGTTTTTCTCTATTTGAAAGCCTCAGTTATTGTTTTTCTCTCATCGACAGAAAGTATTATTTATTCACACACACCGATTTATGTGCAGCACGCCCTGCTTCTGTCAGCTGTGTTGGCTTAATTTCGAAACTTCTACATCTGTTTTACGGATTTAAGTGTGATTTTTTTCTCCCTTTTTCCTAACAGTAGGCATGGTCAGCTGGTCATATTATTTGTAAATTAAATTTAAATTGAAAAATAAAGCAGTAGCCTATTAATCTCATCCTTTTTACTTCCAGTTATTCAGGGATGAATCCTTCGTGTTTTTACCGCATTCATGTGAAATTGTCTGTTTTTCTAAAAGCTAAATATTTCGTGTCCTCCAGTCGTCTTCATTTTGTTAAAGCAAGCTGCGTTCAGTGTGTCCAGTGCACCTGCAGGTTAGGCGCAGAAACCCTTGAATTAAAGTGACCTGAACTAAAAACTGAAATGAATCAGACGCGTTTGCGTCCGTCTGATGAGCTTTTTGACTAATCAATTCATTAAAGATTTTTATGTACAATTTGTGTTATTTACATAGTCAATATTTTGGAGTCAAAGAGCTAAAACAAGACGTGTGTCCGCAGCTGCACACACACACACGCACACACACACCCACGCGTTAATTTGCCAGTGCGTTTAACGCCGTGAACCTCGTCCATACTGAATAATTTAAGCTGGGGTCTTGTAATCGAAGTCCTCTTGTCACCCAGACTTCATGTAGGAGGACTAAAGAAGCCTCCCGTCCTCCTGCAGACGTGGGGCTCCGCTGTGGGACATATTTGCCCACGGAAACATGCTGGAAAAAAGAAAACCCCGCAGTAAAAACCATATGAGATAATTTGGCGCATTATTGCGGCAGCTTGTCACCTTTGCGGTCCTGAAACGCGCCTCTGCTCATCGAGGTCGCGGTGGTTTTAGTCTCAAATGGAGCTAATTGGACACTTTCTCCAGTCTCCCCTCTTTCAAGGCTTTTGTAATCCATTTAAATAAAATGCTTTAATTGTCTTTCCTCCACCTCACAGCCACTCGTCAGTATACTCAGTAATTTCAGTAATTTCTGAAAATAAATAAGCCAATCAGCAATAATCTACATCATAGAAAATTTTGGTTTGATATTTTCTCTGCAGTCCAGCTTAAACTTTATTTGAAAGGCAGTAAAAAGCAAACCTGCGGCTGTTTTAGCCCAAATAAAATGTTAAAAATACTCTTGAACTTCATGTCACAAATAATTTTACATAATGCGGAAAAATGAGTGAGCAGTGATTTCCAGAAACTCGTTTACTGATACGAAGACGCCAACTATGCAAGGGATTCTGAAATAAGCCACAAACATTTCAGAAAAGGCGAAGATTAATGAGCCCGGGTCATAGTTGCCACATCTTCTGGACTTCATCATGGAGCCTTTTTGCAAGTGTTGTGGAGACTTAAGGGAGTATAAAATAACTTCAGATTAAATTTGTAGAATTTGTTATTTAGTTTGATTTGCATGACCTACTGAATATTTGACCGCATATCAGTGTAACATGCAAAAGGCTCAAATACACATGCATTAATTTAGATTTACACGAGGTCAGATTGGTTTGATTTGGTGAAAAGCGGGAACTTGTCACACAAACTATTTCCTGTGTTTTAATGATACACTTCATGGATGAATATTCTACAGAATTCTCATTAGTTTTGACTTAGCAGGGCAAGTCTTCTCCCCTCGAATAGTTAAATTAATAATTGGCTCTCAGTGCTGAGGTTTAGTGTAAAATTCACACGTCTCCACCAAGAAAAAACCTTCACGTTGAAACGTTACTGGGGAGCTTTTGCTGGTGTGTCATGACATTTGAATTTGATGCACAGGCGACTAGATGGACGCAAAATCCGTTTGGATATTCTTTCTACGACTGCTAAAGTATCCAGAGACACCGTGGCGAGACGAGCAACAGTTGACTTGACAACCTTGATTTATTGTGAAAGAAAAGTTAAACCGAGATTTGACATTCCTTCCCTCGGCGTCACCCTGAAGTAAAGCGATATTTACCCCGATGTTGGAATTTAGAAAAAGAAACGGAGAGAAATAAATGAGGAAAAATATCTGTGCTGCTTGGTTCCAGGATGGCTGTTTATTAGCAAGCTCGCCGCTCTTTAGAGATGAATGGTCTCTACTTGGAGAGCAAGTGTCCAAACATTATGGAGGACATGCTAACTGTAGCTTAACGATAACAAAGGTTTCATAGAGAGGCTTCGAATCCGTTTGGCCTCCTTATCAAAGGTGTTTCTGAGCGACTGCGGTCAGTTTTTATTGCGGTGTAGAACAGGGTGGACACAGTGGATTGGGTTGTATTAAATCTGCCTGTTTTGCCAGTTTAAAATGGAAAGGTCAGACATATCTCTGAAAGCTGCGCGTATGTACATTTCATGTGCCGAGCTGCATGTGAGGTGGAAAGCGGAGGCAGAGCTGGGACAGCCGGGAGCAACTGTAGCAGCTTTCGGATAGTTTTTAGCTCACTTTTTTTTCCCCCTTCTTCCCCTTACATGTATATCTATGACTACCTGATGGTCGTTCATTCACCCATTCTCGCTACTTCTTTGTGCCCTTTATCTCCTGCAAACATGCAGCATTATCTGTGCTTCCCAAAGAGTTTCCCCCTGCTTTATATTGACTGGAGAAAAGATCAGGGGCCTGTCAGAGAGCTCTTTGATCTGAGCCTGTGTGACGACTCCACAGTGATCCCCTCGCCAGCGCGAAACGGTGTCCATGCCTGTGCAAATCTCTGCCAGCTGATGAGTAACCTCGCTGCTTCTCCTTTCTTCTCTCTGTCTGCCTTTTACTGTCTCAGCTTTATTCTTATTTTCCCTCTCCTCTCCTACCAGATTACGCCGGGTACCCGCAGGTGGCTCACTACTGTGTTTACGCTGTTTCCATAATGTTGTTTACAATTAGGAAAACCACCTCAAAGGCATAATTTGACTTTTAAATATATCTGAAACATATTTGGTCCCTTATGTGAGGGCCTTGTTTCGTAAATGTCACAAAAGTTTTTCATAAAAATGGTCTGTCTGGCTCGTCTACTTGTTGAATCTTCAGTCATATAACAGTCATCCTTGCAGTACACCTCCCTACACTATGGCTACATCTTATGGCGAAGCATGGCATTGAGACTAGAAGAAGGCAATAGAAAAAAAAATGTTTTGCAACAGAATGTGCAACAGTTTCCCCCCTCTGTCTACTTGAGTTAGAGTGCTTTATAATTCCAAGTGATAAGGGAGGGGGATGTCAGGGCTTGGCGTTTTTAGGTGGACCTCTTTTTTTCCTTCTTCCTGTAGTCCGGAAACCTGATAGGTGCAGGGAAAGTGGCTCGCTGCCTAACAACACACATGTGCGCACGTGAATCGAGCGAGCACATTTTCGATGCTCTTGTTCACACATTTTGTCGCTGTCTCTGAAACCCGGATGGACCCAGCTGCTCGCTCCGTAGAGGGCTCAAAGAAAATCATCGCAGGCAACTAATTGCCTGGCAGGGCCCTGCATCTGCTCAGCAGAGAGCAGAGCTGATGAAGTCACGGAGCAGATGTGTGTTTGCCTGCCTGCCTGTGTGTGTGTGTGTGTGTGTGTGTGTGTGTGGGTGTGGGTGTGGGTGTCTGTGTGTGTTTAGCAGCACCCTCTCCGTGTTTAGACACAAGCCATCAATATTGCATGTGGAGTTATTGTTGCAGAGCCACTCCTGGAGACTACTAATATTGCATGAATGAGGAAGTGAAATTCGCTGTACTTCCAGCTGATTGGCTAAAGGAAATACCAGCAAAAATCTGATTGGAGGAACCTTCCTTTAGATCCTTATGGCAGTCTGAGTGTATTATAGACTATTCCTGTGTCCTGATAGCCAAATATTTACTCATCTTAACCGTACTTTTAGTATGTAGTACGTTCATAACAAATGTACACTTAAGAATACTGGAATAAAAATAATTTTACACACACAAATGAAGGAACTGAAAGAAGGAAAAAAATAAGACTGTATAGAGGAGAATGGTGTGAGAGCTCTAGCAACAGAAAGAAAGTTGGAAATACTTTGGAAAATATTTTTTGCTTGTTATTAATAGATTTTTAAAATATTTGCCATTTGAATTTTAAAGACATAGAGACTCCTGTCAGTGCAAAATAGATACATTGAACATACTTGATAATAGTACGTGTAATTGCTTGCAATTGGACTAATTAAAAAGTACTGCACTGTCAGTATTAATGCATTACTTGTACTTTCACCTTTATTAGTATTTATACTATTAGTACGACTGGAATACATTATACATTCAGTGAGCATTTGGAAACTAAACAAATTAAACAAATTAAAATTATCACCCACTGAGCCACACAGCAATGTGAGAGTCAAATATAACCGCCTTAAATCACAGAATGAAAGGTATTTATTGGTTTAAATGTCATCCTCAACAGACCATTTTTATTGGACGAGCAAAGCACATTTAAATGTCAGTAACAGGTAATCATGCCATGCAGCTAATGCTAAGTCGCAATGATATACGATATAAAGTACAAAAACTGTATATCCTGCTCAAACCCAAATACTGCACATAATAGTAGGAATCAGAGCTCCTCTGATGATGTTATTTTTGCCTCCTTTTGACCTCCTCAGCTTGTTTCTATGCAAACAAAAACATGTATGGGCTGTGTTTAGTTTTCCTGAACTAAGCGTTAAATTGTGCTGCTTTTTCCAAATCCTGCTGACGTCCACTCCATGTTTCCAAGAAAGTTTCAGCCAAAAGCCAGGTAGAAAAGTATTTTGGAAGGAGTACCAGTAAATTTTTCCTAAAGGTCAGTGTCCAACCTTGGAGTATGCAATGATAAAGCCCCCGCTGAGACATTGGTAACTCTAATTAGCGGGGTGGTGACGGCTCCTCGGGTTTGGCTGGAGCGACTGAATGGATGGTCACTCAGTCAAGGAAAACCACCCTGGTGTTATGTAGCGACCAGTCCCATATCGTTAAGCTCTCCCTAAAGTGTCAAACTGCTGGGACTGAACCCCTCCCCCCTCCTCCTGCTCGCTCCGCCAAACTCTCATGGTCGCCTGGGACGACCTTCGGCTGCAGCTGCCAATCACAAAGAGCCATGGCAGTGAGAGGTCTCTGAGAGAGGAGCCTATTGATTTTCCAGTTAGAGCCTAAGTAGTGTGTGCTACAGGACTAACGGACAGCCCGAGCAGGTATGTCATTATCAATGAGGCCAAGGAAACGGATCCCCTCAGTCCCACTCATTCATATTGGCCTCCTTCGTTCTCTCCTTCATGCCGTTCCACCTCCTCGTCCTCCCTGACAGAGCGCATCCTGAGATGGTCAATAAATCGCTCAGCCACACCACGACAACAGCTGGTGGAGTGATGGGTTGGGATGACCTGCTTTCTCTTTCTTCCCCCTCTTGCCTTCACTCTTTCACCGTCTGCCCCTCCCTGCTCTCCAGGTACAGTAATCACAGCACCTGGAAGACACGAAGGGTTTCCTCACCACAGACTGACTTGTTAGCATCACAGCCGCCATGCGTTCCTCTCCGTCCGGGTTCAGTTTAACCTGAAGCATCGTCTCCTCGCGGCCCACTTCGGCTCATCCAGTCACCAGAAACCCGATTATTATCACACCGCTCCTCTCGTTTCGCCTCGCAGTCCAACATAAAGACATGTGCAAACAATTATGAATAATATAGGCCAATTAGAGGAGATAAGGCCGAGTAAAGGTTTAAGGCTTCCTGAAGTGACTTTCTGCTCCCCAGTAGAGCAGTTAAGTTTCGTTGCCTCCTCTACTCTCTCTGTCCCTCTCATACAAAATGCAGAATCACTGCTGAGTCTGAAACCAAGTTGATGGTTGTGATATGGTGTCTCGTATTTCACTGCAGTTGTTTGAGTGAGGTTATATCAACGACGATGAACTCATTCTGTTGGGATGAGGTCAACGCTCCCCTGGCCAGATGTGGCGTGTTTAAGAGTGATGGAGAGAGACTTGTTAATGATGGGCTTCAAAGCTGAGGAGAAGCCAACAGAACGGCTCCTCCTGCAGCCTGTGGACCGTATCTGCTGTGCGTTTGGTCATTGTTGTGCAATGAGATGAAGGGAAACGTATGGACTTAATTCACGATTGTTCTCTCTGTTATTGTTTGTTTTAAACCATGCTAGCAGCGTGGCGACCTCGAGGGGGTCCGTCTGTCTTTTGGTCTGTCAGCTGAAAGATCCACCGCTTTGGGTCAGACTGGAGTTTCTCCACTTTCGCATCTATTGGCATCACATGTTGTGCAGGTATTTGTGGCCCCCAGACGACGAATCCAACCAACATTCGTGATCCTCGGACTTTTCCTCTTACACCACGAGGTGGCTTTTAGTGAAATATCTCAACAACTTTGGGATGATTTCTGGGAAATTTCATATAGAAATTCAGGATCCCCAGAAGATGAATCCTACTGACTTTGATGATCCTCTGAATGTTTGTTTAGGGCCACCGAGCGGGTCAAAGTTTTCACTTATACAGTAAACTGCTTCATGTTTACCATGTGTATTTGCATTGGACAGACATTCATTGTTCCCAGAGGATGAATCCTAATGAACTTTAATGATCTAGTCAGAGAGTTTCAGGTCGGTTAGGAGGTATTTGAATTCCTTTGTTTCTTTTCTGTGACTCTTGTGCAAAACAGGCTGATGAATCTCTGCAGCGAGTTGGTAACCAAGTAGGACAGATCGAGGAAAGACAATTGCCACATTGGCAGTCACGTGAAGAACCACTAGACACAGTGTCGTCTCGCCACCTAATGATGACTAATGTCTCCCTTTCAGTTGCTCTTCCCTCACACAAACAACTACCCCATCTCTTTTCACTGATAAACATGCCTGGCCTCTCTCTATCCCTCTGTTTGTGACCTGACTTTGGACCTTAACACCACCACAGACCACTGTGGCTGAGACCTGGCTCACACTTAACCAAGCACCTCCAGACAAAGAGCTGCCGCCCCCTCTTTGCACCTGAGCCTGGCCCCTCCATCATGTTCCATCTCTGGGCTTGACTGGACCAGTCAGGGGGCAGGTGCCTCCCCTCCCTTCCTTTGATTGATCCCCTCTCTCCATCATTTATTCCCTTCGTCTGCCTCTGACACACGTGTCAAAGGCAACACACCAGCCTGATGGATAGGCCTGTTTATGGATGCCAGTCTGCCTGGTAGGCTACTGATATTACAATCAGCACCTGTGTACCTGCTGTTCACACAAGCCTCTGTTATTCAGCTGAGGTCAGAGAGACACCCGGCTTCAATTGAAAGATCGATGTCCGGCCCGCCGTATTGGAAATTGGAATTGTAAATGCGGTCTTGTTTTGTCAGGAAGGGCTGTGCTGCATTTCAGATGATAACACCGGATCCATATGTCGTAGAATATGAGTAAATATGTGTGCTGAGCTTCCTTTTAGCTGTCTAATCGTAGAATGCCTCTCAGATACAAAGGTGAAATGACTGGATGAGGACATGATATTCATTTCATGTAGCTGTTAATTCCTAAAAGAAATCACGAGTAGTTCTTAGCAGATGTGTTTGTTTTCTTATGTTATGCTCACAGCTTTGATGTGTACTCCATGTAAAGACATCTCATGTGCCGGAGAGCCGAATGTTACATTGCTGAATTCTGGTGCCTCCATTGCCATTATGGTTAATGACCCATCCAGTCTGGTTGAAATGGCGCATCCATAGGGACGTTCTGCAGATTACTTACTCATCCAAGACTCCCCTCTAGCAGACAGCACAGCAGAGCTTTGCTTGTGCTCTGTTGGAGCAGAATAAGATGCACAAGGGTAGAAATGAAAAAGCAGGTCTAATGCACAGAAAATTTTGTTGTAGTGAGTCTGAACCACGAGAGAAGAGGTGCACCATCTTGTTCATTTAACATCTCGGTGAAAGGATGAAGCGCCTCAGATTTGTTTGGCACTAGCAGTCCTGACCGCATTCAATCTGCATAGTAAAACGAAACGAGTCCAAATTCAGTGAAATTGTTTGAACCTCAATCAAGAAGTGCTTGATTTTCTATAAAGCTGCAGTAATTAAAGCTTTTATACTAACAATGCATCAGATTGCATGTGTAATGTGAGAGGGGTTGCTTAATTAGCACCAACTCTGCAGCTTCCCTCAGAGCTACAGAGCGTTTTAGCCTCTTTCAGCTTATTGTTTTGGTTCAGTCTCACCTGCAGTAGGATGGTACTTTCAGCAAAATGTCTGTCAAAAACATGCTGAGCAGGTAGACTTTGAGACTAGCCGGTGAATGTAGTCTAACAGTTAGCAGTTTGAGAGCTAAACGTTCCCTTTAGGAGTTCAGAAGACCAAAAATGAGCTACAATTTTATAATTTCCTCTCAAAACAGCCAATGAATTTTGTCTTCAGTCGCGTCAAGTCAGATTTATTTATATTCCAAAACAGCCTTTTAAACAGAAAAATATGAGCTCTACAACCAGATACAGATAGTAGACAGACATCTACTACAAGCACATCTTGGTGAATCTTGTTGTGCTTCATTTGCATTTGATTACTTGATAACTTCTCTGCCTCCAGAGCGTTGATGATGTTTACTGATTCAGCTCAGTCTGTTACAGCTGGAGCCCAAAATGCTCGTCACTGATAAACCTGTAGCTCCGATTGAGTCACCTTTGCATTCTCAAAGTCTCCCGGGCCGTTCCCTTTATACGAGTCCCATTCTCTCCATCTTCTTTCGCCTCGGACAACCAACCCCGAATTCCCCAAGAGGGGTGTACTTTTCACCCCACACCCACTTAAGCTGGTGACAATAGCCGGATTAGAAAAGAATTTACTTCAGCGAAACCTCGCACCGACCCCAAAAAAGCCTATCCATCACTAAATGGCAAAATGAGAGATTGAAGGAAAGCGGGGAGAATGCGATAGGAGCCGGTCAGCGATCTTAACCTGTCTGATGTTTGCTATGGCAGCTTACAGGGGGACGGGGGGGGGGGGGGGCGATAGCATTGAGTCTAAAACAGCCCCTGAGCCTCAGTGGTGGTTCTGCGCTGTCTCCTTGATTTTCTGAGTATTAGTGAAAAGCATATACGTTCTTTTTCTCCTTTTCCCGATGTGCAAGTGTTTGCTGATGAGCCTGACAAATCAAGGGACGTCTTTAAACCCTGTCAGCGTCATCTCAACAGGTCCCTGCAATACTGTTAAGGTCTTATATGTAGCTGCTGGTGTCTTAGGTGTGCCTTTTATATGTAGATCTGCTTTTAATTCCTCATTTGTGTTGCTGTGGTATCGTCCAGTTTGAGAGTTTGCATCATGTTTACTGTGGTTCTCTGTGCACTGTGTGAATCTACACCATGACCTTCTTTATTGCAATGTCCAAACTCAGGTTAGATTCAAGCTTGAATGTAGAATTTTAAAGCTAAAGGTTTTAATCGTGCATCCTGATAGCAGAGAGGATCTTCTCAGTGTGTGGATGCCTGCTGCATTTCACAGCCCTCTTCCTTCACTCCTGGAGTCTTATCCATCCTTTGTTCCCCATCACCTTTGAGCCACTAGCGCTGCCCTTTGTGGCCCCGGCCTAAGCTGTGATGGGGTAAAAAAAGGAAGAGTTGATGCTGAATATATAAAAAAAAAACACCCTTCATGTTATCTGCTTAATTTAAAAAAAAACCCACAAACACTGGTGTTGAAAAGACTAAAACATGTCGCATTATTTACTGTGATTACAACTTGTCATATTTTTAATTATGAGTTCCATGTTTATGTATATCTGCCACCATTAGTGTTGGCGCTATAGTATCTTATTATGTGTCAGGGCCCCTCTGAGGCTTTCATCCTCATGGCTTATGCCCAAAGGCTGAATGTTTAATGAGTTACTGGACTGAAGTCACTTCTCTACCAATTAACCCCGAGACCACTGCAGCATTTCCTTAAATCCACACAAGACCTTCTTTTTGTTCCCACTTCAAACAGGCTAAGCAGCCAAGGAAAGGAAAGGAGAAAAGGCTAACCTGTTGGCAAACAGTGAAAAGGGCCAAAAAAGGGGTTTAATCCTTATTAGGCTAAATTCAGACTAAGTGGCCCCAAAGATCCTTTCAAAGGGGACTTTATTCGGGGAGTCCCAGCTCTTACTGGGCGACGTTTAGGACTGAATGCTTTGAGCCTCGAGGCTTCATAACCTCACACTTGCTGCAAGCTGGGCTTGTTTATTTTGCTTTAATTCTCTCACACTCCAGCGCAGCTCCTTAGTTGTGTTTATTTTTTTGAGCCTTGTAGTTTGTTTTACTTCCCTCGAGGCAAATAGACCTTTACGTGTGACCAGTGATTACGTCTTGAATTAGTTACACGATGGTAGAACAATTGTCCTATCAATCACTGGTGAGCACACACAGTGCTCTTTACTACTTATACTGAAGCATCAGTCCACATTGTCTGTTCTCTCTGAGATGTAAACTCAAGGTACGACATATATATTCATTTCAGCTGCTCATTAATAGATCTTAGTACCTGATAAATTTGTCTAAAGTGCTGTTTTAAAGAGATAGTCAGATGAGAGGATTGATACCTCTCTCATCTCATTCTGTTTAAGGTGAAGCTACAGCTAGCAGCCAGGTAGCTTAGCTTAGCATGATTGGAAACAAGGGGGAATCTAATAATACACCTACCAACACCTCTAAAGCTCATTCAGACATGCAGACTCTCAGCAGCTTCTCTGAATACAAACCTCGGCCTCGTTTGTTCTGGCCTCCTGCTGAACTCCTGCTGCACTTTAGTGCTGTAGAGCAATGTGCAGTACATGCAAAAGCACTTCAGCTCTTTAAGTCTTAGTTTCTTCTTCAGCTGCCGTGTTGTCAGCAGTTGTCTTATACGCTTTCAGATGTTTTCATGTGAAGCCGTCTCAAACGTTTCTCATGTTTTTGTGATGTTGTCTCTCTTTTTATGTGAGGCAGCTGACTGCACTGAGCCCAGGACAAATGTGCCCTCTGGGACAATAAAGTTTACTCTGTTGTTCTCACTAATTAACACGTTATATCTTCCTTAATGTATACCAAGACTGAGGTGTAACAATGACAAATTGTGGTTTTACTGGAGGTTTGTGTGCAGGACTTTTTCCTGGTTGGGGTTTTGTTATCACCAAAACTTTGGCCGGAAACCTCAAGAAGAGACATCAGAGTGGTATCAATCTCATCTAACTCTGGACAAGAACATGAAGAAGCTCTCTTCCCAAAATGCTCCTTTGGCTTTGGCTTTGGTACCCAGAGCATTCAGTGTTTTCCCTGCCTGCCCAGCTTCACTCTTCCCGTAGTTCAACAATCATGGAGCACGTGGTTAGACAGAGATGGTGTCATGGCCAGTTGGTTAAGTCATGCTCCTGCTGAGGTACAAAGGCTGCAGGAGAACTGTTGGAGTGTGAAAGTAGAGTCATGTGGCTGCACTGTCTTAAGGTCATATGATTCCAGGGTCTCATGGCGAGGGAGCACTGTTTTCCACCAGCATCCAATCAACTTCTCTCCAGTCGTTCACCTCCTACCTGGACCGGCTTTTGCTCCAAACAGCGAAAATATGCCGACACATCTCTCTGTCTGTCTTCCCAGTACAGTCCTTCCCACTCCCTCCCATCTTTTTGCGGGCTATCACTCAATCTCAAAAGCAAAATCTGTCTTAATTGGCTCCAGAGGGCTTGGGGAGGCTTTGTGTCAACGGTGATGAGGGTCCTGATTGGTCCAGAGGCACAGGCAGCCAACAGAGCCTTGTTAGTGTGTCAGGGCCCTTTGCCTGCTCGTTAGTCCGATGAACTCATTTACTGATGGGGGGTGACAAGGCCTCGTTTGGAACAGAGGACGGCGGGGGGTTGAGGCGACGAGGGAGGAGGTGGAGGAGAATATGGGTGAGGAATAGTGGGAGCAGAGAGTTGGAGTATTCGTGTGGTTGCGGCAGATGAGAGTGTCAGAAACCTCCTAAATGTCAGCTTGTGTTTGTCTGGGCTTTCTTTCTCATTTGCCGCTGCAGTAAAAGCGCTGTCAGCGTCTCAGCGCTCTGAAACTGGGGTTTGCAGATGGCTTGATCCTGTGATCAGTGGAGTGAGAAAGAGTCCCAAACAGCACAGCCTCTGGTGTGCTGATACGCACTGCTTTCCTTTGCATCTGTGAGTTTTCAGTGAGAACAAAACGGAGGCTCCTTTAATTAGTACAAGTCTTTGGACTCTCCGATCTCAGCCCTTTGTTTGCGTTTAAGTCCTTCTGTGACGCGCGGGTATCGAGGGCTGGACAGCTTTTGGGAAATGAAAAGCAATAAGCAACTCTGCATGCTGATAAGTCCACAGGTTTTTTATTTTTTCTGTATGAATTCTATCAAGTTCTCCCAATACCGCTTGTCCCTCGTCTCCGTTTTGATGTTGATGGATCACCTCTCTTCCTCCCGCTCATTAATTTCATCACCTTATCTCCCACACCACTTCATTTGACCAAAAGGTAATAATAAATCCCTCATCCATTATCCTTTAACTGAGGCAGCCATGCGGAAATACTTAATAACAGGCAACAAATTGAACTTCAATCACCGCATTTTCCTTCAAGGATGCACAGCACATTACACCAGCAAATATGCATTTACCACTCATCAGACACGGTTTATGTGCACTTCTTTCGCAGGAACAACACTGCTGGTGTTAAAACTAGACTTTTTCTCTCATTTTATGACAAATAAGGATTTACTTTATTAGGAAGTGGCTCTTGTCCTCTTCAGCTCGAGGGTCTTATCAGCCCAAAAACACACACACACCCTCAGCCTGGCGACAGCGAAGGCAGCTGAGAGCCTCATCTATCTTAAGCCACGCCGCTGCTGATAGTTGCTCTGTTGCTCCCCTAACTCTCCACCAATTCAGCGCCGTTTCAATTAAATTTCACCCGCGTCGCCGTGTTCCTCCACTTGGCTTTACCCGTGTTTCTAAAGAGGCAGCGGCGGGCAAAGGAAGCTGGGTTTTCAGGGGGAAGGCTGATGGAGAGGGTTCACCGGCAGCGACTGTCTGCCAGATTCAGCAGTGACAGTTTCTGTGTGTGCGTGGTTACACACCGTAGCCGCAGTCACCCGGCCACTCTTCATGTGTCCCTCTTCATTCCGCAGTCTTTTGGGCATCTGACAAAGACAAACGACAGTGCTTCAGAAATGAGCAGCAGCCCGGCGCACAAACAGGTTGAAAGAGGAGGAGGAGGAGGAGGAGGAGGAGGAGGAGGA
>JBBMOE010000023.1:5855777-5909777 GCA_037975065.1 Chaetodon trifasciatus
CTCTTCTCTTCTCTTCTCTTCTCTTCTCTTCTCTTCTCTCCTCTCCTCTCCTCTCCTCTCCTCTCCTCTCCTCTCTTTTTCATGCAGTCATATTACCAGTCTGAGCATGGCAGTCGCCCCCTGTCGCATCATAAAATGGTGCTGTTAAATTAATTTGTGCAACCTTGCAGAATATGTGATGCTGTGAGCTTTGTCATCTGGTAACTTCTTGAGGAAACAAAGAGAAAGCTCGGATGTTGTTGTTCTCATTTGTCCATGTTTGTTGTGGTCCATGGTGAGAATGTGGATATCAAGCAGATCCTCTGATCACTGATTCCAATATTGATTCATTAGAATGGATTAAACCTTGGAAATAAGCGACCTACACCATGTAACACAATGCCATACAGTAGCCCTGCACATTCACTGCGAACACGAGCCATCCAGCCACACTTCCGTCCTTTCACACCACCCTGTCATACAGATTCAAACACCCCTGCAGTCAACACCTTGTCCCTTAGGTTCTCCCCAGTTCTGCTTTCACTTCCGATCTGCTCCTCTGTGTCTCCATCCTGTTTTTATCCCTCCCAGTGTAGCTTTCCCCACTGTATGAAGCTGCATAATTCCTCTGTTTATCTGGCTTCATGTTGCCCAGTAGGCTGAAATGTGACAGTTGTGCTTGCCCCATGCACACACACACACACACACACACACACACACACACACAGACTCACACACATGCAGCCCTCCTTCAGTTTCTGAGCTCCTTTCTGCCTCCCGCTCCTCTCCTTTGCGCCGCCTCGGAGTTTGGACAGCTCAGCCTCTGTGCTCGGTCAAGCCTCGCAGCCCCAGGGACCACGTGAACGAAGGGGAGATGGGTGAAAGGAGGAGAAACAGAAAGACAATCTGAGAGCAAAGAAAGAGGAGGAGAGAGGAGGAAGAACAACAAAATCATTTGCCGTCCTTGTGCTTTTTTTTTTTTTCTCCGGCGAGAGGGAGGGAGGGAGTGAGGGAGCGAGGCCAATCTTTATTACATCTGTTTTATTCATGTTGTTGACACATGTGTGATATCAGTGTATGACCGCTGGACCGTGGCAGACTGCAGTGTCTGGGAAAAGGGCAAGCAGCCCCCCGAATCAACCCCCACCCTCCAGTTGTGCACCCGCGATCATTTGTGCTCCGAGTTTCTTTTCTTTGCATCCTAATGTCTCCTGACCTTCACAGTTAGTTTATTTTTTTTGCTGCGCGTCTGCATCACGCGCCACCTCCTGCTTTGTCTCACTGTCTCTCTTTCTCACCGTCCACATCTCTCTTATCCCCCCTTATGTCACGTTGGTGGCGGTCTCTTATAGAAACAGGTCATCTGAGAAGCCTCCAGTGACATTGAGAAGCCCAATTGCCATGAACGTGTGTGCGTGTGTGTGTGTGCGTGCATGTGTCACACACTGTCATCATCCCCAGCACAACAGAGGCCACACAGAATTTATGTTCCCTCCTGCCAGAGCCATTTTGACCCCAGGGACTTTCTTATCATAAACTCTAACCTCAGCCTGACATCAAACGCCGACCCCCGAGATAACATTGTAGTCACGATAAGCGCACACATGAAGTGACTGCAAGTGTTGGAACTCTCCTCTGTTTTCTTAGTCCTTTAGCCTTTCGCGCACCTCACTTCTGCACACGACCCCACATTTCGCCATTTGTCCTACATATGGATAGCTGTAGGATGATCATAATTGGTCAAGGGGGGGGTCACATGGTTCCCCTTAAGGTCTCATTGTCATGCAGCTTTTAATGAAGCACAACAAACAATTAGAAGAATTGTTAACCCCCCCCTCGCCAAAGATTAGGTAGCCTGCATTTACATCGCAGCAGGAACGGTGAGGATTTATCGAGCGCTCCTTGTACCTTTGTGCTATAACCGACTACTCACAGCCACATCAGCTAATGGCGTATTGATTTCACCATACGCGCCCCATATGTTTATCCCCCAGGCCCTCCGCACCATTTTCACTGTTTAAATAGGACATTATACATAAACACTCCTTTCAAAAGCCTCTTTTGATTTATGACTCAAAGCCCAAGTGATGCTCAAATAGTCGGTAAGCCATCATGCTTCATCACCGGTGACCTGTTATTGTTTTTAAAGTAAGCAGCACTGGGTGATGTTCGTGTAAGAGTGTACTTCTACTGCGTTTCAGGTAGGATCTGACTCTCTCACCCTGATCCTGGTGCAGGCCCTTTTCTCTTCATCTCTGCGAGGAGTAGTTTGATGTCAGTTTCAAACATGAATCTGATCATAAATGATGCTCGAAACATGTTGATTTGTTTTGATTTTCTTGCCCTTTAGTCACTGTAATTGTTCCGTACAGCGTTTTTCTCACAGAAGCTTTAAATGAACCAGAACGGATCCAAGATGAATCCTCTGATGTTTACCTCTTAAAGCGCCGCCACATATTTGATCCGCGGCCTCCTCTCTTCTCTAATTAAAGCTATGAGATTGGTTCATTTGTCTGAGTCCTCATCGGGGCGCCGTTCTTTGCCGCGACATATTAGGCCGATCTGCGGTGAGGCGGCGGCAGGCGCTCCATCAGCACGCTGCCGGGCGCTCGCCTCTGATGTACGGCACCGTCACCGCCACCCTGTTGTAGCTACTGTAAGCGGAGAGCGCGAGCCCCACAGTAATTTACAGCAGTAAACAATGTCGGCCTCGTGCAAACCAACAGCCCCCACATGCACTCACACACAATTCTCCCTCTCTCTCTGTCACTGTGGCACTTTCAGTCTTTTTTTTTATTTTATACGCCTCCTCTCCCTTTTCTTTTTTTAATGAGCCGACTGTTATTAGGGCTATAAATCAGACCAATGGGCTTGATGTATAATTCACTCTGTGTACTCACCCACCCCCCGGTGGCCCTGAGGAAGCCCACAGTGTATCACTGTCAGTGTGGAGCTGCACAGCGTGGCGGCACGAGGCGTTTTGCCGTGTAAACACGCACACGCATGCACAAAATACATATATATGCACACGCTAAACTGAAAAAGCAACCATTTCTGCACAAATCCTGCGTGCCTCGCTCCCATGACACGCAAATACACGTGCACAAGCAGCGCCCCATTACACCCACGCGGAACAGTAGCCACAGCACAGATCAATATCAGTGCCCGGCCCTGGATGAGCCGTGCTGTGACAGGCACACTATGATATGAAAGAGATCCAATTGATCCACGCCCTGCTCGCCCCTCATCCTCAAAAGGCCATCATTCCATTACCATTGATCCGTGTGTGTGTGTGTGTGTGTGTGTGTGTGGTGAAGGGGGGGGGGTTGAGGGAATGAGGCACAGCCAACAGAAGACTAATAAAAATTGAACCAGCCTGAAAGTGATTTCTATAAATGAGTATTTAAATAATAGCCCAGCAGCACAGGGTTATTGGTTTTGCAGAGCGATGGAAAATTAATGCAACTTATCCATTTTTCTACACTACAAATAGGGCCAGTGACCAGTGTATTAGTTACAGATTAATAAAAGTAGAAATTAAAGGAACCCACAGCCGTGCTATTGATATTCCTAGTAGGCTCTCCTTCATTGGAGCACATTAGTTTTCTCTGACAGACTACAGCTGCAGGGGCTCTGTTCCTCTAAAAAGCACTCTGTGGGAAAGGATTGATCTCCTTCTGAAGGGAAACGTCATCTAATATTCATTTGAGATTGCACAAAGGTTACCAGCTTCATTTGCCTCGCAACTCTTATGCAGGTCCCTGAATGTATGCGCAGTAAAATTCAGCGGCGCCTCCCTGCTTCCCCTTCGCTATCACACCCGTGCGTTTGTCCCTGTTTTCACGTCGAGCAGCAGTGAGCAGTTTTTAATAAAATCTGTTTTATGTCTCCGCAGCCCGTCGGCGCTCTGAACCCCAAGAGGGCGGCGTTCTTTTCAGACCGGTACGAGTCCTGGGAGGATGATCAGGTGCCCAAGTTCCACTATGGAACCCACTATTCCACCTCCAGCTTCACCCTGATGTGGCTTCTGCGTATCGTAAGTGCAGCGTGCATAAAAGCACAAACAGCCGTGATTGTTGCTTTTATTACAGTGTCACAAAAATCCTGATTATATGCATCCAAATATTATATTTATAATGCAGCTCACAGACTGTAAACAGCCCCCATTTCACAGAGTTTTAAACAGCAATATGCATCTTTAACTTGTTTTTCAAACATATTTAATGATTATTTTTTGAATTTACATTCAGTGTTTCTTTTTGGAGTTGCGTATTGTCATTAATTCATTCTTAATTAGGCATCTGCTTCCTAGAAACACATTTATTTATGTCAAATTGAGCGTAAATGTATGCTAAATATTGCATCACATGCATATTTCTCACCATTTATTGTCACGTAGATTTATTATACTCTATGTTGTTGCCATTTAAGAATAGAACACCAACAAAAACAGTGCAATTAAATGTCTGCCATGAAGAAATGTCGATTTTGGAGGAACATCAGGCACGTTCTGTGATTTGCTTTTGAAGAGTGTGTGCAGCGTGCATGGTGCACTGGAGTGCCCTCGTTCGGCACCTTTGTTGAATGGATGCTATCAATCTTTCCACACTGCACTCAAGGGAGAGGGAGGTTACTAAGTTTCTCCAATGTGCAGTTTTCTCCTGTTATTGTCCCAGTAGCTCACTGTCTCAGTGACTCCCAGGAGAGTTACCTCATTGATCCCTGCACATCATTAGCGGGCTTACTCTAAAGCCACTTTACCAGAAACCCTCGCTTAAAGATCAAACTTAACATCAGGGAGTGACTGTAAAGTGTCATATGTGTGATGAATGTGAACATTTTTTGTGTGTTTTGTGCTTATTTGTGAGGTTTTCCAGCACGCTCCTGTTCTGTTGTTTTAACTGTAGGATGAGATAAAGTGCGGTTAAACAAATGAGCTTTACGTCATTCCAGACTGACTTTAATTAGCTATCTACAGTAGCAGTTTGTCGCTGTGGCCAGCATATTGTGTCTGTGTCACTCTGGGGTTATTGCACCAGGGAGACGGCTATTGATCTGTCCTAACAAGATTATACATGATTAGAAATGCGTCAGTAGCACGAGTGTATTGGCTTTAGTAGCTCACTGGGATTATTGTTCTTTCACTTGTTCATTTTTGGATTCCAGTTTGTTCGAGGGTGTGTGGAAAGAGTAGATTTCCACTCCAATCTGTTGACATAGTGACCCGCGAGCCGGCTTTCGTGTGCGTTTTTATGTCATAAGTGATTCAGACTTAAACCTCTTTTTCCCGATCAACAGGAACCCTTCACCACGTTTTTTCTCAACTTCCAAGGAGGGAAGTTTGACCACGCTGACCGCACCTTCTCCTCTGTGTCCCGGGCCTGGAGGAACTGCCAGAGAGACACATCTGACGTTAAGGTACTCCACACACTGATGCTCGCGCGTGATGTGGAAATGCTTTCCTTTTTAAGACGGTGGACTCGCAAAGAAGGTTAGAAGTTAAAAGAGATAAAGGAGCGAGCACTACGGGAGAATAAATCCCCATCCAGCATCCTTACAGACAAAGAATAAAAGGTTTCAAAAGAGTAATGTCCAGTCACTACCAATCATTGTGCCTATGCAGTGAAAGCTTCCTGGTCTTCTGATCAAAGCGTTGGACTAATCCTCATCTGTCCCAGCCGTCTGTCTCAGATTCAGCCAGCTATAACCTGGACTTGAATCCCTGCCCATTGGGCCCCCAAACTCTGCTGAGCTGTTGGATTTGCCCTGCAACAGCACAGGTCATTCTCATACTGAGGGCCCTCGAACCCCCAGTGCACACTTTAACTGCGCTCCTAAAACATTTACGACTACAGTCAGACATTCTCTGTCAAAGCTGGGTTTGCTTGGTCTCCTGGCACTGGGTCACTGGATGGGGGAACAGCGGTGGTGTTGGGGGTTTTGACGCTTGATTGCGTTTACCACCCCCCCCCCCCCACATCCCTCCGATAAAACATATGGATTGCGTTACCACGTAGCTGGCCAACGCTTGATTGCGAAAGCCCAACAAGAGCCCTCGTTTGCTCTCTCAGTCTAGACCTGTCAATGTGGATCAAACTGTGAGAGCTCAGCCTCAGATCAAAATAGAGGCGAAATCTGGACCGCATCACTTTGTTTCCCTGTTCAGTTGGAATTTTTAGCGTATTTTGAATGAAAGTCCGTCGACTTTATCCACTTGGACGCGCATATTCTTGTTCCAGGCAAAAGAGGAATTAGGGACGAGACGTATCAATTTAGTATGCTAAGTACACCGTTTAGCATTAGCATTGGAGCCATTGATAGCAACCCTCTGCCCCTGCCAGAGGGCAAAAAGCCCCAGTGTTTTCATACCCCACTGGTAAAGAAGGGGTGATAATAGGTTACAACACCCAGATTCAATGTGTCTGTAGCCTGGGTGACGCTAGCATGACCTCCAGTCCCCAATCCCCTGACCCCTGCCTTAAGCCTGAAGGCATTGGGGGGGAGAGGGAAGAGCAGAGGGGTTAGAAGTAGCAACAGTGGAAGAGTAGCAGAGGAGCCCAGAGGCCAGAGCCCCCTCCAGTGACCCATAACAGGACAGGATTGGGGATCAGAGGGGCTGGCCTCTGACCAGGCCGGAGCAAAGGGGCCACTGCACATAATGGTCCATGCAAGGCCGGCTTGAGTGTTAGGGAGCGAAGCCCTCCAGGTTTTGTGTGTGTGCATGTGTGTGTGTGTGCGTGCATCCTGCCACCTCCAGCTCAAATTTACAGCGGGCTGCAGCCAGTGAACCTGGGTGAGCCGGAGGACTCGTTAAGAGGCTGACCTTTAGTTTCAGGTCAGGGTTTGTGGAGTGAAGAGGTCTCAGAAGTGAGGAAGTGCCGTGTTGTTTTAAACCTGCGTGTTTGCTTGCTCATTTGATTGGATGTTTTCAGCCCGTTGATGAGAGCTGGATGTACTCTGCAGCTAGTCTAAAAAAAAAAAAGGGTCATGTTATTATTTGAGCGTATTTGTTTGTATGCTTTGGAGATCACGTTGCATGTCTCCAGGCTCTTGAAAATCAGTTTAAAAAAAAGGAATAAACCCGCAGGTTTTAGCGTGGAGCGTTTGCATGCTGCTATCGTCGCCTGACAGACCGGGGCATGTCAGCTTGGCGTTGGCGGTGGTCTCTTCGTCTCTGATGTCAGACTGTCAACATGCTTGTATCTCTCTGTCCTTCTCGAGAGGACCAGTCAGCACTTGCAGTCACACAGGCTTTGTCTACAGCCATCAGATGGACCCGAAACAACTGCTGTCAATTAGACTCAAGCTTGAAAATATAATGTTGGACTGTTCATACATGAATACAGCTGCTGAAAATGACTGTTGTAACATAGATCCTTGCATGTATTTATGTACTTTGTTAATGCACAAATGTTCCCCAGTGCAGTGAGGAAAGAAGCCGTGCTTTGTGTTATAAAGTGCATATCAAGACAGCAGGGAAACACAGTGTTTTATCAGTTTTAATGTCAACAGTCTGCAGCACAATATACATTTCACACTCTACTCTTCTGATTGTTTACACGAAGCAGCCAAGAACTGAGAGACACCCTGGTCCATCACTGTGTTTCACAATCAGTGAGACACAACAATAACAGCTCGGGCCTGCGGGGCAGTATGGATTCATCTACATGTTTTTAAAGCTCAGACTCGATCTTAATGTTTACGCTCTCTGTGGCAAGTTCTGCTTTGTTAAGAATGACGAACGGCTAAACATATGGGGTTACAGCTCCTGTCATAACTTACTCACTATCCGCCAATTTGAGAATACTTTGTGTTGTTTGGGACGGCCAAATAAAATCATCATAGTTAGGAAAGAATTTGGCTGACTGGGTCTTTTTCTCTTGTTGTGGAGGGCGGCGGGGGGAGTAGAAAACTCTTTTTCTGCTGCTTAGATACAAACAAAGCAAACGAGTCCATCTGAATAGTGAAAAACCACAGCCGAGTGAACGCTCAGGGGTTTTTGACATCTTCTGCAGAGGCCAAAGCACAAGCGCGGGCAGCAGACAGGCAGTCGGAAATGTAATTTCCTTGAATAATTGTACAATTTAGAGAACACCACAGTCTAACTGTTGTAGCAGACACACACAGAGCAATCTCTAAATCATTTCTGAACTGGATTTATGCTGGGATAGTCCCTCTCTCTCTTATTTTTTTTTACTATTGGACATGTGTTTCCAAATCTTAACTCCTTCATTCAGCATTACCGTAATCTAAGCCGGTGTCAGCTTTATGTGAACTCTTAGCTGCTGCACATAGAGACTGACCAGCGGGTGGGTTTAAACGTGTCTCCGTGTTGTGCCCGTGCAGGAGCTGATCCCAGAGTTCTACTACCTCCCCGAGATGTTTGTCAACGCCAACAGCTACAACCTGGGAGTGATGGAGGACAGCACCGTGGTCTCAGACGTGGAGCTGCCGCCTTGGGCCAAGAGCCCGGAGGAGTTTGTGCGCATCAATCGCCTGGTGAGAAACATGGACAGCAGAAAGTGTTGATGATCGCTGAGTTATACTGCGCATCATTACAGAGTGTTAAAGCCTGACTTTTTTATTATTTGTAGTATATCTACAAGTTGCTGACACATATCGTAGACATACGCGCACATTTCTGTCTCTGCCTTGTGTTGCATAACCCAGACCCTCTGAAGTCTTGCCAGAGGTTTCTGCCCCCTCCCCATTTCAGCTGGAAATGCTAATTCAAAGAGACAGTGTTATTTCCTGATCGTCTCGCACTTCTTCCTGTTACCTGAGCCTCCCGCTCCTCGGACATGCCCCGGCTCTCGGATTGCCGTGTTGGCGAAGTGATCCGACATCACCTCCCGTCCTTGTCCACCTCGCCATCTCTCTTTCTGCTCTCGCTCCGTGCACACGCGCACATCTGGTGTGTGTGTGCGCGCGCGATCGCATCTGTGTTCGCGTGCACAGAAAATGATGCGGTATCCTGTTTCTGATCTCCCCTTCCTGCCCGCTCAGCCCCAGAGCAGAAATACTCTGTGTATATGCATGTCGGATGTTGTCAGATTGGCTGTCATATTTTCTCTCCTGCACACACACACACACACGCACACACCGAAGGCTGGAAAACTAAGGTAACTCTTTGGATCAGATTACTTTGCTCAGCTCCAGAAGGTCAAAAAGCACCAGCTAGATTTACTGTTTCTGTTGTTTGTTGCTGGGGTAGTTTGTCATTTAGTCCTTCAACTTCCAAAACTTGCTGACAGAGTCTCACTGATACTCAGAGGCCAGGCTTGTAAATTTAAATTTGTTTTCTGCATGAATAAGTTACGCCTGTGTTTCTGTTGCATTAAAAGTCTGTTTGATTTTGAGCTCTTTCAGAGGCCACGTTCTCTCTCGGCGAGGTGTTTGGGCTAAAAACAGATGTAGCTCCCTGTGCGATGCCCACAGCAGTAATGGGTGCTGATGAGGCTGGGTGTGCTCTGTGACCTGTGTAGTCTTGCGGTGGGGTCTGTTAACCAGCCTGCTGATATGACCAGGCCCCTATCATTAATCACACACTCCTCTCTCTTTGGCTGTCAGCATGGTCGAGGCCAAGGTGGATGCATCGGGTGAGGCTCGCTGTGGCGGCGGCGGCGCGCTGTGCTGCAGCGTGCTCAGTCAGAATTATGTTCGTTTGTTTAAAAGAAGGAGTGTACTTGATGAAGATTTGATACTTATCTGGCAAAGACAAGTGTTGAATTAATTTAATTTGATGTACACCTTCTTGAACGAGGCTTGAACGAGTGATTAAGATTAGGAAAATCACAATATGGCCAAACCACTGTAATAAATGAAGCTTTGTGTTGCGTCAAATCATCCTCCAGACCTAAGGGAGCAAGCTTGTTTGGTAGAAACCCCAACAAAAATCACGTGATCATCATTTTTAGATTTTTTTTCAGTAAAATTGAAATGCAAAAAAAAGACCATTCCCACTAAAATCTGTCAAAATAATCACAATATGACTTTTTTTTTCAGATTTTACAGCCCTGTTTAAATACCTGTGTGTTTTTGTCTGGTCAGAAAAAACAAAGTGAAAATATTGCACAGGGATCTCAGAACTCATGACGCCAATTTTCATAATTTTCACACATTTAATAGACTAGTTTAATCAGTTAATTAGAAAATAATTAACATGTTAACTAGTCGCAGCTTTGTCGTGTCTTTGTTGTCGCACTCTCTATCTGACTTCGCAGGAGGTATAATTTTCCATCTTTAATACGGCCCTCCTGAGTGAAGCTTGTTTTGTACACAGAAGTGGAAAACACTCACCTTTTAAAATATTCATAATTTGGATAATATTATTGTATACACTAAAAATCTGTCAACACGCTAACAGTGAAGACTTGTTAGCATCTGTGTGTTAATGTGCTTTGTGCTCCTGAGAGCACAGAGCGGCTTTTCATCGCCTGTTTAAGCGCAGCGGACTCGTCCACCTCTGCTGCCTCAGTTTTTCCTCTGGTCCTTCCCTTTGTGTGCAATTTAGTCCAGCAGAGGCAATTTGGACTTATTCTAATGGTCCAAGCTCCCGCGCAGCTACCTGCCTCGTTACGGCTTCCAGGCTGATAAAATTTCATTTTCTTTTTCTTCTGCGTGCGAATCGACATATTGATCCAACGTGCAGCCGAGCCCAGCAGGCAGGTGTAGGTACGCAGAAGCATAACCACACAGACACACGCTCTAAGTTTGTATCAGTATTGAGACAGTAAATATATTCTGTCACATCAGATTGATCCAGTCCTGCAAGATGTTGGTTTCAACGGTCGTCAGACATTAATATATTTTTGTACTGCTAATTTGGTCACACGTTATGTTAACATACACATATTCACCATTAACTAGTTGCTCATTAGCATGCATATAAGTAGCATTTCTTTATTGTCATTATAAATCACTTTATACCTTATTCTTGGGGTCAGGGGGTTATTAAGATCATAATTCATGCACAACAACGTCCTTACTTACAATCAATATGCAGTAATCAGTAGAAGGAGGTTACTGAGGGAATGCACTTTATGGCCTAGTAGTTGCAGAATAAGAATCATGCAGAATAAGGCATTAATAAGTGCTTTATAATGACAAATAAGGCGGCAATATGCTGCTAATATGCATGCTAATAAGCCATTGGTTAATGGTGAATGTGCACATTAATATAAGGCGTTATTGTTAATTTGTCATGCAAAAAAAAAAAGCATTTGAATGATGTTCTATAGAGGTTTTGTTCTTTTAATTCTGCTTTGTCAGCGCAGGAGTCTTGTGCAGTTTTACCGTTTCAAAGGTTTGAGTTCGACCCCGTCGTGCAGTGCTGCAGAACATATAGAGGCAGAGCCAGAGAGACAGAGTACAGGAGGGTGGACAGGGAGAATAAAGGAAAGAATTGGCAGAGGGAGGGATGTGTGGGTGGACAGGTCTCTGGTCATGACAGATAGCTGGCATTAGAGGGTGTCAGCTGGCAACTGTGGTACTGCAGGGAGAGAGATGAGCGTGGTGGAGAGGAGAGAGGAAGAGTGAAAGAGTTAATGGGCTGTTTGGCTCTCTTTAGCTTGTCTGCCGCTAATGGCCTCGCAACACAAGGATAGACAGCAGGAGAGAACACGCAAACACACGCAACACTCGCACACGCTTGCAAACACACACACGCCTGCTGTCTCCACTCTGGTTATGAGCCCTAGATGATTAACAGCTAATTAGGGCCCAATCTGGAAAGGCCATTAAAATCCTCTCACAGTAAAGGATTGTGCTGCTGTGCAAAACGGCAGCTTGTTTTTGTTGTTGTGAGTGAGAGCTGCGGGGTTGGTATTAAAAAAAAAAAAAAAAAAAAGGAAAAATCCAGCAGAAGATATAAACATTACATCAAACTGCAGCCTGGTTTATATTACTGCGATGCTGGAAGTGTCATAGTTCATCACTTATGTTTAGTAAAAAGTGTGTTGTATGGCAACAGATAAACTGCGAGTGTTCGCCTGCGCGGATTGTTGTTTAACCTCTGGTTTACACTACTCTGAAGTCTCAAAGGCTCCAGCTGAAAACCTTGGATTTGATGTGCTGAGGAATGGTTGGATGTTAGACAGACTTACTGGAGACAAAGTCAAGCGTGCACCTTTGCTAAACTGAAGCCTACAGTGTGCTTAAACGCTTGCTTGTGCAGGCGCGCTCCCTTTTTCCTGGTCCATCACGCACCCACACACACACGCAAGACGGAGGGATTTTGCAGCGGCATGCCGCAGAGATCAGGGGCCGCTTGTTGTTTTTACCAGAAGGTCGAAGCAGAGGTTAAGAACTTGATCCCCCCTCCACCAGATAACTGCTCGTCTCTGGGCACTGTCAGCCTCTCTGACATTCCACTATATATGACCACATCTCGCTTCTCAGGCCTGCTAACCATTAGCGCGATAGCAGGTGATCATGCGCGTGTGCTTGTGTATTTGTGTGCACGTCAGTGTTTACCTGTGCTGTCATGTGTCCGAGGCTTCACCGGAGCTGCTGATGGGGAGCAGCCGAAGCCTCCGTCTCCTGCTGTCAGTCGTCCAATGCTAGACTGAGTTACATTTTAGTGACTATGGTGGGCGCTTAGCGTCGCGTTACTTCCTATTTTTTGACAGATTTTGTGCTTTTGTTTGGAATCAGGCGTCTTTTTATCCCTAATGCTGATCTTTCCAATCACACATTCAGTTCCTTTTCTATGAAAGCTGCTGTGCAATCACCCTCTAACCCATCTGAACTCTGCAGGGCCCATTCGCTGCGCTGTAGTTCACGTTTGGCTCCTCTCAGTCATCTGTGTGCTTGTCGTCCCGCTGACAGAGCTGCCAACCGCACACGGGAGAGCCGGGCAGCACATTGCTTTTGGCCTTTTTCCCCTTGTAAAGCATCTGCTCAGTCAAAGCAGTGACAGAGACGTCAGAGAAAGTGCCCTCGCGCAACCACTGAGAGGCTTTCCTTCCTGTTAAATGGGCGAAGACGACTGAGTGACGGCTCAGAAGCTGATTCTCAGAGGGCCGACCACGCGGATGATGAAGGAATCGGTAGGATGTTACTGATGTCAGTGTCTTCATCAGTTCAGTTTGGCTCTTGATGGATTCCCTCATTGATACCTGATCAGTTGAGTGTCAGATATGTTCCTGGAGTTTCAGCCCAGGCTGTGTAGAAATGTATTGCTGATGTTTCCAGCAGCATAGACGAGTTTGACGTCATTGTTTTGAACTGTCAGAAAAAGCGGCATCGATAAAATGAATTGATGAGCTACATGATATGATGGATCGGACAATTCTGAGCCGGTTCGATCACCGTCCCCACTGAGTACCCTGCATATCTGCTCCATGGATGACACTCGACAGTAAAGGCTGTGTCATTGTGACAGGACTGATGCTCTCTGATGCTGACGTGGTGGTGTGAGTTGACCCTTGTTTGTTAGCCTTTAGTATATCAGGGATGTCAGAAATAGCTTAACACAGAAGTTCTCCCTGAGTTCAGTCTGCTAATTGTAACTATGATGGCGACCTGTTTCATAGCGCCTCACACTGGACCTTACAGCTGTTCTCCTGCCCGCAGAAGTAAACATGGCTGCTCAGCGCTAACAGACGAATGTCATATTAATATGAGTCAAATCACCTTTACCCCCCCAAACCCCCACTGTCGACATCTTTGAAAGTCCTCCTCTGAAGTTTGTCACGTTTATGTGCTGACAGCTCTTCACACTCGCAGAAACGATGTCATCATGGCAGACAAGTCCATTATCCTCCCAGTTCATGATCAAGTAAAGGGAAGGGGGTGCGGAGTAGTCCAGCGGCTGTGCGTGTGGAATCTGAGGGAGGCCTGGGTACAGAAGACAAAAGCGTGTCCCCCCCCCTTTCTTTCCCACAAGTCCCCGTCGCTCCCCGGCTCAGACCACCAGCTACAGCGAGTCAAAGATCACGGCTGTTTACATTCACCTCTCATCCTTAAAGCCCCCTCTGATCGGGCGGCCGCTGGGACGCACATCGCGCCGTTCCCACCAGCCTCCACGTCTTATCCTCGCAGGAACCCCGCTGGGATTCATGTGTGAGCTGAGGTAAACCACTGCGAGGGCCAGTCGCTAACCACTAAGATATACTTATGCACTTGTGAATGACTGAGTGAGTGAAAGTCTTAACGTGGTCTGGCCCAGCACGGCTTCATGTCGCAGAGCAGTTTACCATGTTAGCCAAGCGCTAATCTGTTCCCCTGGCGTCTCCACTGAAAGCCTTGTTGTTGGATGGGAACTAGCACGTGGGGCGGGGGGGTTATCTGGCTAATGTCAGGCAGCGCTCACTGTAGGGGTATTGTCATGCATAAGGGCAGACATGTTTACTGTGTGCGCAGTGTTTTACGAGCCGTCCCCCCTTCTCCTCTGCCTCCCCCTCCTCTCCTTCGTCCTCCTCTTCGGTGACGTAATGGAGGAGGCCGATGAGAGCCTGAGAAATGGGATGATCTACTGCCGCTGACATGCTCACTCACTAATGTTGTCCTTCTCCCTTTTCCTGCGCTCCTCCACGCTCTCATTTCACTTCTGCCAAAGTCTTCAGAGATGCTTTTTTTGCAGCATTCGTGTGTTTTCAGACTCCGTCTGTCCGGCACTTTGTCTCTCTCTGCCTCTCGAACTCCTGGACGTCTGTGCTGCCATGTTTGCTCTATTTAAAGGAACACTTGTCTTTGCCCTCTGAACTTCCCAAGCTTATGTGTTCAGTCAGTTGACAGCAACAATTATTTTATTTATGTTTTTGAAAGCAGACAAAGAAACATCTCACAGCCCTCTGGAAGATAAGAGCTTGGCGACGTGGTAGAGATCATGACCACAGTATTTATAATAAGCAGGCTGATGGGAAAGCAATGAAGTGAGTCACTCTTCATACTGTAAACGTTAAACAAAACTAATTTTGGTAGCTTTGAGTTACAGCTTGTTCAGAATATTAACTTGGACAGCCTATAATTTGGAGAATGAGATGATCAGTGTCATCACAACATGATTCAGAAGGTTAATAGATGATATTTAAGTGTTGTTTATGCTACAAGAGGTCATAAAAGAAGAGCCACAGTCTGTCGTGTATTAGCTTCAGTCTATGATTGTAATTAAATTAATGCAGCAGTGTGTTGATGTTGTTCCACGTCACAGAAACCTGCTGTTTGCACGGCTCTGTTATTTATTATTACTGTACAAAAACCCAAGGACACTGTATTTTTGGCAGTATTTATTTTTATACTCTTTGTACATGATGTACATAACTTCTATTGTTGATTTTATTTAGCATAATTTTTATTGTCTGTTTTGCTCTACTTGCTCTGCTTTCTATTCTGCTGCTAACAAATATCTTATATTATCTCATCTTGTCTTATCTTATCTTATCTTTATAATCTGTAGTATGACTGGGCCGATTATTTCCACTTTTTTTTCAACTTCATTTCTTCTCTATTGATTAATTAATGACTTCTTTGTGGCAGTGAAAAATGCCCGTTGTTACATCCAAGAGTACGAGCTGACATCATCAGAGGCCTTGTTCCTAACGACCAATCAAAAGCCCCCAAATATTTACAGTAACGTTAGAAGAAAAGCAGCAAATTCACACACTTATTCATTTAGGACGCGTTTGGGTCAGACATTTTCCTTTTGTTCCACCCTCACACACACACACACACACACACACACTCTAACAAGCTACAGCTCCATGTAACTCTGCAACAAGCCCTCCTCGAGGGCTAACTGCTCTGGAGCTGATCAGTCGACTCATTCATCCTAATCACCTCCACTCTGCGCTGAGACGCCTCCACACCTTCAGACGGGCGGAGAGGGAGCGCCCAGTCCTCCGGCCGACTCCATGATCATCCGAGACAGCAGTGCTCCTCTCAGCAGCTATCCAAATATTCTCTGGTTGGGCTCGCTCAGCCTCCTCCGCGGCCCTGCGTTTAATCAGCTCTGACTGTTGACTTTGCTTCTGCTCGCTCGATCCCATCGTGGATGTGTCCGATGGCGCTGGTGATGTATGTGCTAGCTTGTTAGCCGTTCTGTATGGAGGCGGACAGATGGTTAGGTTCTCTGCAGGTGCTTGTTAGCAGTTGTGAAATAGTCCTTTTCTCACTGCAGTCATCCTCTGTCTAAACTCCCTGTAACCAGGCTTTTATACGCCCTCATTGCTCTTTACGCTGCGTCGTTGTTTGTCATTAACGAAGCAGCGTTACTGCCTTCAGAGTTTGAGTCGGCATCATTTGCTTCATCCGTTTACTCCTCAATCAGTGTTGTTTACTCCATTGTCTGCGCTGTAAATTGGACCACTTAGTGCACTCCTGCAGTCTACCCTTTGCCGTTTGTGTGACTGACACCAAATCCACCATGACATGTTTGTTTTGGGCGGATGCTTTGCCAATCGCCGCTCATTCTGCCTCTTTTCTCCCCATAACTTGATATTCTTGCTTTTCAAGTGGATGAGGGAGAGTCAGAGCGATGGGAGGAGTGAGCCGGAGAGAGTCAGGGTTAGAGTTTCAGGTTCCACTTGCTAGCGAGTGCCTCCGTTGACCCGTAGCCAGAACTCTCACAGTTGTGACCTGTCTAATTAGTAGAGCGGGAAGGCGGGGGGGACTGAAGCAACACACACAACCCATCTGGGCTTCTCTCGGTGTGTGTGAATACGAGAATAAAGGAAATGGTTTGTTAGCTGTGCGGCTGCTCCGAGGCTCTCGTTCCTTACGTCACCCAGTGCTTTTTTTCCTCTTCCCTCTTCCATGTTGGGGGGCCCCTTCTCCCCTGGCTGGCAACAGGCTTCCTCTGCCTGCCTCAAAATGACAATCGGCTTCTCATTTACAGCGAGCTAATAAGCCCTTTAATCAGAGCGCTTGTCAACCTCAGGGCAAGGCAACTCCAGCGGAGTTGATCCAAAGGATCAGATGACTGGAAGAAAGAGCAGGAGGGGAAAAAGGGAGCAGCACTAACAGCGAGAGACTAAGTAGAAGGGAAAAAGAAAGGGGGCTGTTGAACTTGGAGGGAGAAGAGAAAAAGGATAAAAATGAGGAAAAACGTGGCTTCTGCTGAGGATGTTCGTTGTTCTTGGAGAGGCACAGATTTAATAGTTTGATTTAATAAAATGCACAATAAGAATTCATGAGTCAAAGCTTGATTGAGCCGCTGATTCTGCGGTACGGTGGCGTAATTTTTCTCATGTGAAAAGGCTGCAAATGTCTCACTGTCACACATGCTGGATGTGGTTTTCAGGATGTTTTGATCGGCTTGTGCTTAAACAGTCATTTTAGTATATACAGACCTGACAAGTGTTTGCTTTATTCATCCGTAATCGATACAAAAGAAAACAGCCGGCCGCTGACAACACTCCGCATGCCACATGTGCATTCGATTACACGCACACACCACCGGTGACACGCACGCGCGTCACGGCCGGCATGCAAATGAGCGCATTGATTTGTTAAGTGACATTTTAACATCCTCACAGACAGCTCTCCATAAGTCCTTAAAAGGGTTTTTTAGGGCCAATGAGGGAAGGAGGAGAGCATTCAGTGTCACCTCGTTAAAGCTGGAGCGAAATCCAGCTCAGTCCGGACCATAAAGCCGACCGCAAACCACAGCGAGGCCCAGAAACTTCACAGGGCGGCCCAGCGCTGCTCCTGCAGACCTGCGGCGTGGACACTTTTACTTATCGCTCAAAGACGCTCAAAGTGACGTAAGAAGAGATTTAAAAAATAAATAAATCGCACCCTCTTGTAAGCAGAAAAATCACTGGACTGGTCCAGATCAGACGCTCTCGGTTTTGCTCCTCAGGACGTCTGAGTAATCCTGGTTTAATGTCCTCCAGCTGGTTAATTGCAGTCTCCGGTCTGATGTCTCGAATAAGGATCGCCTTTAAGTCCTGAGTCTAGAGTATATGTCCCTCCAAAGAGTAACGTATCATCACCGCTCTGTGAAAGTTTATCTGAAGTTCACACTCCAGCTACAGATAATAATCTGAGACTTGCACGCCGACGAAGCTCGTAAGCAGCAAAAACTGATTGAGGTAAATGATCATGTTTTCCTGCATGTGAGAATATTCCAAACTATCACTGGAAACAAGTCACAGCACACAACAAAGGGGACCCCCTTACGCTTCAAAGGTGTACTTTGTCAAATCCGTAACAATAGAAATGTGGGATTCCAGTGACTTCTACCCCCTATCAGCATTTACATAAAGGAATGCTAAATTATTCATTAATTATCAGAGAGTCCCCCGCGGACGGGGATGACACACACACTGGCTGCTAATTGGCCCATCAATAATCCTGCCTGGTTCTCCTGAAGTGGCACCAGATCCCACCTCAGGAATCTGCTATCTGCCCCAACCTTCTGCCTCGCCGTTTCCACGGCGCGGCGCGACAGAAGGAGACGTTTCCACACCTGCTCGCCTGCTGCATTATTAATGGCTGATGGGTACACGCCCGATTTCCGCACTTTACTTTTATCGCTTGTCCGTCGCGTCGCTTAAATCCCCCACGTGCGGTCTCGCAGTTGTGAGATGAATATTTGATGTCGTCCTGGGTTTTATCACGACAGTCACAAGTGTGTAATTGAAGTGGCATTCGTCCGCAGACACACTGTGGGACGAAATCAGCAGATTAAAAGGGATAAGGCTGATGATCATGATGATCTTTGAACACTCAAACTTCCCTATCCCGTCTGTGGCAGTCAGGTGAAAGCTCATTCGCTCCTTCTCAAGGTGTGAGGAGGTCCCGCTGTCCTCCTGTTTATATATTTTCCCATAAACCTCCGATATTTAAGCTTACCTGCCTGTTTGTGTGTTTGCTTCATTCCCCTCCAGTACAGCAGGTGGCAGTATGTAGAACATTAGCTGTAACATCTGTTGACAAGGAGTTAATGCAAATGGCCGGCAGTTTACCCGGATGTCCATCAAAGTCGTGCTTTTTGTAAAATACGCCAGATTTTAGTGCATCACACGGAGGGAAAGGCGACAAATCTGCCGAACATAAGAAACACACTCCACCAATGGCTGCATTTATACTCTCACCCTCTCCCAACAACTGTCTCACTAACCAAAAATGCAGAAATCATGTGTGCATATCCTTCAAATAATACATATTTAAGCCAAGTGCTGAATTAATCTGCCCTTTTGTGTTTGCATTTAGGGATGTTTCTGACCACCTCATTGTCGTCAGTAGTTGTCGCTCTGCCTTGTGGTGATTTTAGGATCCGCTGTGTGCAGCCTTGTCTAAATCTGAGGGCTATGTGGACGGTGGTATGGGTATAAACAAGCTGAAAAACATATAATTTAACTTGAAAAAGGTGAACTAAGTTCCCGAAGCAGCCGGACGCCGTAGTTCAGCTCAAACAGGAGTGACTGCCGGATTTGTCGGGGACTATTTTCAGCTGTTTGTTGAGCCGGTGAGTGACTCAAAATAAACTACAGGGTAATGAACAAACATGTCAGCCAGCGCAGCGGCGTGTCTCGCTGATGGCTTTTCATTGTTCTTACTTCCATCGCAGCCCGATTGTTGTCTGAGCGGCGCAGTAACACTGTGATCTTCTTCAAAGAGCCGTGAAGAACCGCGATGAAGGCGGTTTACTGTATCCCCACAGGCGGAGGCGCACACTCTTTGAATCTCTGAGATCTGCTCCGCTGAGGTTAAATTTCTACACCTGCACTTCAGTCGCAGAGTACTGCTGAGCCTTTTGTCAGACGGGCGGTGACAGACCAAACAAACACAATAACACACACACACACACACACACACACACTCTCACTTATTCTGTCTCTCCCTCTCCAAATGGTACTTGCAAGTGATTTCCATAAAGGCGGGCCTCTGGAGAGGGAGCTGCAATAACATGGCTGCTCTTTGTTTCCCCATGCTGATTGACAGTAGATTGCGGTGCACATTAAATGCCCATCAGGCCCAGCTTTGGTTTTAGAAACAGGGGAGCAGGGGCCCGTCAGAGGTCAGTCCTCACGCATAATGAACTGATCTCTCTCCCCATCGCGCACACACTCTGCCCGCTGTTAAAGTGAGTTTGAGTGAAGAGGTTTTCCCTGGCTTATAATGTAGCATTGATAAAAAGGACTGCCTTGTGACACGAGCCTTTAAACACACCAGAGGGACGGATAGACATGCAGTCTAGACCGCCTTGGACTCCAGGGGCGTTCTGTTTTATCTTAATACTTAAATATTCGCTTATCTTTGCTTTAACATCGCCGCGTAGTTCAGCCGTTAACAGAACATGTTGTCACACAAAGCTGACAGGGACAGACAAATCTGTCTCCATCTGCTAATTTTGTCAAGTCTACAGCTCTCAGACCAGTGATGTCCAAAATACCAGTGTGTGTAGTAGCCATAACCGTACAGCAAACTCAGATTAGTGCTGAAATGATTCGATACTGGTACCAGTAAAACTCCAAACCCTCTGCCCTCTTTACTTTGAGAGATGTGAACATGTTGTCTAAAGGCACACAAGATCTTTGACGAGTGGGAGAATGTCCAAAGCTGCCAAACATGTGGAAAAATGGCTTCCGTGACCACGTGCGTAAACAAACAGGCTGATAAACACCTCAAAGCAATGAACAGTTCTATCAGATGTACATTAGAGCTGCAGTGATTGGTCAGTTAGCTGACTATTGCAGCTGCTCTGATAATCAATAATCACTATCCAGCCTCTTAAACGTCAGGATTTGCTGCTTTACTTTGTCACTCACGACGTCAAGAGGAGCACTTTGAAGACGTCACTTTGGGCTCTTTGAAAAGTAGCACGAGCTTTTTCTACAGACCGAACAGTCGACTCATTGTGAAAATAATTGGTGGATTAATCGATAATGATAGTGCAGATGATAATACATCAAATGCATAAAAAATATCTCCAACATAAATAAAAGCAGTTTTATTGAAGGGAACGTTAAAATATTGTCCATGACAAACACATTAAAAACGTCCGTCTCTCTATTGTCACGCACTCACATCATTCATATTGTGGACATCAACCGCAGGGATCAATAATGTTTTGCAGGAGCTTTACATGTGATGTGTGTATAATCATGCTTCCTCTGCGTGGGGCTAAAGACAGTTTCCGCAGACCGAACCTGAAAAGGTTTGACATCTCTGTCTGTTGAGGTTTTCTTCTTCTCTAGCGACGCTAACTCTCATAATATCCACAGTGTTTTATGTTCGTAAGCCTTCTAATCGGCTCAGATTATGGAATTTGTGACGGCGTCAAAGATTCAGTTCATACTGGAGTCGCGGTTAAAACATCGTGATGCCTTCAGCCGCGCCCAGCCTGCTCTCCACGCCTGTGCTTTCCCCCCTGATTGAAAGTTGTAATTAAGAGAGTGGGGAAGAATTAGATGCAGAATGAGCTGTCAGAAAGTCACATTTAAGTGAGGGATGCGTCGGCCTCTGCAGTAAAAATTTAAATGATATAAATTGCCATTTAAGCGTAGCGCAGGCTAATGTTTTGTCACAAATTAATGTGACACAAGGCAGCAATGACAATCAAGGGCTGCCTCATTCTAATTTGGTCGTGTTTAGAGGGCTTTTGTGAGCCGACAGCTTTACACAAATTAGCACAATTGCCTGTTTTTATGAGGAAACCATAAATGTTTTTTCCCTCCTTTGCCGGCTAATGAGGAGAGAAAACGGCTTGTGTCTCAGCGTTACGGCGAAGCGGCGACGTCTGCAGAAGAGCAACACGGTGCTCTTATCCGCCCACAACCAGCAGAGAACAGAACAAAGACGGAGGTGGAAATGGCTCCCTAATGAACTACAAGAGTTCTCTGATGTTTTGTTGTTCCCACATGATCAGATATGGATTTACTGTGCTTTTTGCTCATTATAGAGATCATTGGCAGGTTCTGTCTGGAACAATTAGCCGGATATTCTGCCTCCTCTGAGGAATTCATCTGTGAGGGGCATTAGTGATAACTGCTGCTCAGTAATGGGATGAGGAACATGTTTGGGGACCAGCATTTGGTTAGAGAATGGCGTGTAAATGGCCTGCGTCTGTTGACGTTTGCAATCCTCCGTCCTCTCTCTGTTTTCAGGCCTTGGAGAGCGAGTTTGTGTCCTGCCAGCTCCACCAGTGGATCGATCTGATCTTTGGCTACAAGCAGCAGGGACCTGAGGCCACCAGAGCACTCAATGTTTTCTATTATCTGACCTACGAAGGCGCCGTCAACCTCAGCTCCATCAACGACCCCATGCTCAGAGAGGTGAGGCTGATACACACATTTTAATACATGTGCACTGTGTGCACTGCGGGGCTGATTTAACTCCCTCGGCAGATGATGCTGAGTAAGGGGGAAAATACCATATTACAGTAAGTACACTTGAGCGTTTGCACTCTCAAATGGATCCTTAATCTGACTGTATTATAAAAGCATCTGTCCATTTACTGCATCTGTATTTCGGGGATATTTTTGATGCCATTAGCCACGTTAAATTGGCTGTAGAATGGCATGGGACAGCTAAGCTAACCGTCTACTGGCAGGTATTGCTGAGCGAAGCCTTTTCTCCCGTGCGATGCCCCTGAAAGCACTTGGCCGAGCGTTCCACTTTAACGCCTTAAAACCTCCTGCTCGGCCTTCATTCATTATTCATCCGCCTCACTTTGAACCGCTGCGCACACGAGCTACACCGGCCTGCCCGAAAGCAACCGCACAGAGCACAGCGCTGAGAAGAAGAGCACAGCGAGCTCGCCCGCAGCCGAACGCCGGCCTGACAACTTCACCAATCTGCTGGAAAAGGCAGCCGGCTCCCATCAGCCTTTTTCACGTCTGAGCTGTGCTGCCAAAGCGGCACGTATGTCCTTTTTTTGTCCTTGTCCGAGTGTAGTGCAGTGTTACAACTGTATTTTATTATGGAGAAAACAAATAAGACCCAAATAATCATAAATCAGAATTATCCTTCAAGCAGCGTAGAGGTCTAAACGGAGATGAGCTCAGAGTCCATCAGGCGGCCGAGCGGCGCTTTGCCTCCACTGCTCTGCTGCCCTTCATGCTCAGTGACTGGAGCATCGCGGGCACTGGGGGTAGATCACTGATTTATCACCCCATTCACCCTAATTCCCATCCAGATGTGCTTTGGCCTTTAGCTACACAACACAAGCACGCACACTCATGCAGATTCATTACCGGGGCGCGCCGGTCACTTCCACACAGCCGATTACTTCTGGTCAACGCGCGACCGCAAAACCGCGTCACCGGTCGACCGGGAGCTGATGAATCGACGCACATACAGGACGCCATCACAGGCAGGTAAATGAGGTTTGAGTGGCACTGAAATGGCGCCTCCCTCGACTGCTGGAATGCAAACTCTGCTTCTGAATACACAGCTTTTATGTCACTGTATAGAGCTATGTATAGCCTTTTAACGTCAATACATCATTAAAAACATGCTTTTTGACATTAGTGTAAATAATGTAAATAAACTAGAGAAGTGCAAAGATGATCTGTGACCTGCTTTAGTGTTTATATTGTGTGCATCAGGTTAGATTTTAAGGGAAATCTGCCACAAATCAAAGAAAATACTGCTGGTTTTCCCGTGTAAAGTACACTGTAACTTCTTCCCTAAAACAGGATCTAGCATCATCATTCATTTTCCCAACATGTCTCAGTGTATCTGCATGTCACATATGATGTTTGAAATGAAAATGATTATTTCATAGTGTCAGCGTCTGTATGTGTTAAGTCTGAATAAAGCAGCAGAGTGTGTCGCACTCCCTCGAGAGGAGGAAAACGAGAGAGTTTGTTGTCTTCTCCTCCCACTTCCCCTCTGATGTCGCGGGTCTGATCTGCTGGCTCTCACCTTGCGAAAACACCCTCGGCCTGAGCGCTTTAATTAGTTAAATAAACCAAAGCGGTGTCGTACCTGCGAGCGAAGCCAAGGCTCTCCTTCAACTGTGTTTGTGCGGAAGGAAGCAGGGCCCGTCTTTGCAGAAGCTGGAAGCAGAGCTCAGCGCCTGGGCCTCGTCACGGCCGGGCGCCGGGGGTGGCGGAGGGCCGCGGGAGCTTTGAGGCGGAGGGCTTTGGGGCTGAAAACGTCCCCGGAGTCCACCGGTACTGAGTGACAACTGTTTCAGGTTGAGTCTGTGGTCTGGGTCAGGCTAGGCTGCATTAGGACAGGCCCGGGGGCTGTTCATCGTCAGGGGGATGGGCCGCAGACGTGTATGTGTGTGTGTTTGTGTTTATATGTGGGTCGGAAGCGGTAGTAGATTGGTGCAGAGCGCTCTGTGCCCCTGCCACGCTGTTTGGCAGACCCAGCCTCTCACACACACTGCAGAGGTCTGGATGGATCATACCTTGATATGTTTGTACATACACACATGTATGTATACATGCGTGCATTGGCGTGTGTGTGCCTTTGTATATTTATGCGTATCGTCAGCATAAATGCACATGGTTGTGTGTTTATATGTGCGTTTCTATGCTGGGAGAAAGTTTGGAGTATCTCAGCACAGATTAGGGAACGCCGCGGAGGCCACTGCTGTGTTTTTCAAAACCGTGATTACTTCCTGTCCTGCCTCCGCCGCAAGTCAGAGCTCACCTCCTGTGTGTGTGTGTGTGTGTGTGCGCGCACTCGTGTGCACCCGTGGGCATGGCGTGCCGGCACATCTGCGTTGCCTCTCGGTGCATGAAGAGAAACACGCTCTCTTTTGCCTTCTCATGGTTGTACAGGGCTTCCCCTCTTTCACATGTGATTATGGAAAATCCCACAGCCTCTCACACCAGCGATGAAACGCAGAGCCCGTCTGAATTGTGCAGCGTTTGCGTAATTCGGCAGAAGACGGCGGGGAAGTAAACCCACGCGAGTGAACCTGACTTGACACCGGGCCAAAGTCGCTCACCGAACACAAAGCCCGCTGGTTTATTTTCTTTGGACGAAATGTCCTTCGCTGTGTTTAATATTAGCGTGGACATCTGAGAGTGCCGTCATGCTGCTTGTCACCAATACAAGGCCGCTGTGGTTACTCTTTTTATTCTATTCATGAGTGTTGTTGGCTTGATTTGCATAAACGCGGCGTGTTTTACATGGAGATCCGTCTTGTCGAGCGGCAGAGTAAATCAAAGGGCCGGCCGGGACATCTGAGCCGAGGACGTCTCAGCCATTTAAATGTATAGAATATAGAAAACCCTCATCAGACATGGGCCAGTGCCCCCAAAAGAGATTGGCCTTTTGGATGGCCCCTCATATAATCACCTGAGCATTGCATTGGCATATAGGCACAGGACATGCTGACCTAGACTCAGCCACTTTCCGGCGTTCCACAGCCTCATAAATGTCAGAGCTCAGCTTAATGAAGATAGGTTGAGTGGCTTTGAGGAGCGTCTTCCTCACATTAGCCTAAGCAAAATGCTCCGCTCTGTTGGCAGAGGCGAGGGGAGGCTCTTTGACCTTGACTGATGCGCTGACGTCCTCTCGCTGTGGATGAGATGGGAAGTGTTCAGATTCTCGCTTGCGATGAGTCACAAGGTCACGTTTGACATAGCTGAGCGAACAAAGAGCTTTTTTTTTTTTTCAAAACATTTAAATCTGTCCAACAGCGTGAATTTACCCAGAATGCTGCACAACGGAGGCATCTCCGTCAGAAGCGGCGTGCTTGCACACATGTATGTGTTTAGGTCCAGTAAATGCAGGTTTGGCCTGAACACAGAACCACAGACACTCCTGCTAACAAGCAGACAGTTTGAAAGTTTCTCCTTAAAGTTTCCATCTGTTGAGCCAACAGCAAACCACACAGCTGACAGCTGGTGCTCCTCTCGTGTGTTTGCTGCATGTCACACAGTGAAACACAGACCTTGAGTCCAGTTTATTACTCAGCTTTTTAATTTTTATCACCCGTATGTTATCAGCGTACAGTAAACGCAGGAGAGAAGAGTCAAAGCGCGTTAAATTCATACCATTTTGTGCAGAGGATGAGCTGAGCCTCTTATTAAAAAGGCTACTTTATTATTAAAGGTGAAGGAGCGGCAGAGTGAGGGAAGTGTTGACTGCGAAGCGAGCGGGCGGGGTGGATAATAAAAAAAACACTGCATGTAGAATCTATCGGTGCGTGATTGTTGGCAGCAGAAAGCTGATGAAGCCTTGTAATAGACAGTGGAGATGGCTCCCCCCCACCCCACCCCACCCCCCCGCCTCTCTGGTTAGTTTCATACAATGGCTGTGAGCTGACTAACCTTTTTCTCATGGAAATAGCATATGCAGGCTTCAGCCATGAGCTCATTCTCACAGGCCTCGCCAAGTCAGGCTCGAACGTCTCAGCCTGCACACACAAGCTGTCACTCCCACACAGCCAGTCACAGTGCACACCAACACACTGACGGCTCTGTCATCGTTTCTTCGCTGGCCATTTTCTCTCCGTCTGTCCCTTTTATGAACCGTCTATCACGGCGTATCAGAGATTTTCTTACTCGTTGCGATTCTTGCTTAACCGACGCTTCTTTTCTTTCCTGCACTTCGTTTTGTTTTTGCACTTTTCATGCGTGTGTTTTGGTTGCAGACAGGCGACCATTAAAGTAATTATTACCTGCGATCCTAAGGAACAGCATAACGACAGTGTGGAGCTTGTGCGTCTGCGGCCTTCTCCCGCCTCGCGCTCGCCGGCCTGACAGTGAGCGGTGTGATGATGTCCAGAGGCCGCTCGGCCGGCGTCTGCTCTGACATTTATGGTCCTATACCTCTTCATTAACACCACCAAACCAGCCTGCGAGCCCGCCCGGCCCGGCCCTCCTCTGATTCTGTGAGCGGCTGAGGAGGATGAATTGGCTTGGGTGAATGTGTGTGTGTGTGTGTGTGTGTGTGTGTGTGTGTGTGTGTGTGTGTCGGATGGATGCATCTCTTTGTTTTCTTCTCGTGGAGATGCAGTAATGTAACATGTGACGTGATGAGAGGTGTGGTGATGTGACTGTTTGAACTGTGAGACACTGGAAATGATTGTACTTCACTGAGGCGTCTATCCTTTAATATCTGTTTACGGGAGTTAGTCTTTTCAATTGTGAGGCACAACAATTCAGGAACAACGCCTCATTGCTTCATCTTTCCACTCATTCCCGTCTCTCCTTCCTCCCTCAGGCTGTGGAGTCTCAAATTAGGAGTTTTGGACAGACCCCCTGCCAGTTGCTCATCGAGCCACACCCACCGCGAAGCTCAGCCATGCAGGTGGTGAGTGATGCACGCACATACATGCAAACACACACAAACCACAGTACCTGTAATCCGTCAGTCTGAAGCGCTGTGATATAATATGGGTCAGTAGCCAGCTGAGCTGCAGTATCAGCCGTTCCTCTGCCTGTTTAATGCCGCCTCTGACTTCTGGCGCTCTGCTTTGCTTCATGTAACTCGTCTTCTTAATTTCTGACTCACTCTTTTCGTCCTCCGTCCGCCTGCTGTCTTCTCTTTGCCCATCTACAGCTGTGGGAAAATAAAGCCCTGGGTTTGAAAGCATCTCCTCTCTCATCATTAGAGAGGTGTGTGTGAAAGGGAACGATCACAAGCATTCGTGTGCATGTGTGTTTAGTAAAGTATGCCGGGGAAAGGCACAGCTTTGTGCTGGAAACCTGGGCCCGAGCCAGGTTTTCTACCTGAGCTGGAAGCGCCGGAGAGCGGCGAGCGGCGGGGCTGGAATGACGGCTTTTTAAGGGCCAAGGAGTGCAGTCGGCGTGCCTGCTTGTGATGGACCAAGGCCCCATGAGTCCCTATTAGTGTGGTGTCCCTGTGGCGCTGACAGCTGGCTGTAGACCACCACCCAGCGCACACATGCACACACAAACTCAGGCGAGGGCTTTGAATCCACCTCGCTCACGGGCAAATTCCTGTGAAGTCTTTTTATTTTTCCTCCACGGCGTTCAGTTTTCAAACATAATATTCAGACGCCGTTACTCGAACGCGTTTCTAACCCTCCCCGCCCGTCCGCGCTCCTTCAGCTCGCTTTGCCTTTTGCGTGTTCTCGCTCTTTTCTCTCTGCCCTCCCTTGTGCGAGCGTGTTGTCAGCGTGTCGGCGTCCGCCCAATGCCGGCGGTAATGATACTGTCAGTGCGTCTGGTTAGCTGTCAGACACACCGGATTCACTCAGGTCTATTCCTGATGTTAACACTGATGCTCCTCTTCTTTACACGCGAGGAGGAAAATGGCTGTGTGTTGAAGCTGCTTAGTGCGAACACTCTGTATAAGCTGCTGTCTAAGCAGGGGAGCCGTCTGATAGGTCAATCAAGTCACTTTGTTGTTATGACTGCATTCTGGTTTGTTTCTCTTACTGTAGATAGAAGTTTCAGATTTAGCCTAAAGCAACTTAAAGGACCAGCGTGCAGGGTTTAGGGGTGTGTGACCACTAGGTGTCACTAAATCCCACAAACGTTTTTAAGGTTGTGAACGTCAGTAAAACTCAAAGTAGAGCTGAAATGATTCATTTTTATATCAGTCAGTTCATGGAAAATAAACCAGTAGAAGCTTTTTGTGATGGTTGGATTTCTTCCTTTTCGTTTTTGAAATTTATAAAACAAATAGTCGATTAGCAGTGAGGACAATCACGAGATCAATTGATCGTAAATGTTTCTTGGAAATAAGCTGCAATACGAAGGCTGGAGACGCCGTTTCATCCGGCTTTAAAGCCCAGGCCTCTGTTGTCAGACTGCACACACGGACGTCATCCTGCACAGTGAACACACCTTCAGATCTCTGCAACACTTTCCATTGATTCATCCTTCAGCTGTAAAACATCGATAATTCTCTTCGAGATTCTTCAAATTCCTGATCCTCCTGCTTCACTCTTCTTTATCTTGCCTGTGCTGCTGTATGTCTGCCATCCTTCCTAACTTTCTCTCTGTCCTTTTTCCTCCCCCTCCCTCTGTCTTGTCCCCGCTAACACCGACTGCGGCTCCTTCGCTCGTCTTTTTGTGTCGCCCTCTGCCCGCCGCTCTTTCCCCCTCTCCTCCCTGCATCGCGTTGTCCGTCCGGGGGGGCCTGAACAGTATCTTCTCCTGCAGACCCCGCTGATGTTCACCGAGCAGATGCAGCAGGATGTCATCATGGTGCTGAAGTTCCCGTCCAACTCTCCCGTGACTCACGTGGCCGCCAACACTCAGCCGGGTCTAACGACGCCCGCCATCATCACCGTCACCGCCAACCGCCTCTTTGCCGTCAACAGGTGGCACGGCTTGACAGGTGGGAGATTTGTGTCCGTGCACTCATATTTTTGCCTTTGTGCTGTCTTAATCTGCTGTTCTTAGCCTCTGGGATCCCGCGTCAGATTGACCTCAGGGGTATTTCAGGCTGTGAGCACTGAATCATTTTCATATTTCCTCCTTCATCTCTCTCCTCCACACTCGTGGAGCGTCTAATTTATCCGAGCCGGGAATTGACCCGTCTCCTCTCCATAGGATGGACGTTGATTTGGGAGACAGTTGACTGTGTCTCCTGGATAGCAGGATCAAATGTGACACATGCAGCAGCCAGCGTTAGGTCTCACGTCCACCTCCATACATCAGCCTCTCACTTCACAAAACCTTATTTACTCAGCGCCCATCCAGCCCCTGGAAGAAACATTAAATTTGATATCTCTGGATTTATGGGGATGAAGACTGATTGGTTTTCAGTAGAACCTCAACCATGCGCACCACAGGCCAGATTGATTAACCTAATTGGTTTAGTGAGCTGGTATAATAAACAAGCAGTGTGTTAATTGCGAGGGTTTACTGGAGTGTTCATGTGGCTGTTAGAGGTGGAACGATGCACGTTGAAGAAGAGGATGCATTCAAACATTAGAAATGAAGAATGAAGCTTTGCTCAGGAGCACGTCGGAAGGAGCAGCGTCTCACAGTGAAGCAATGCACATAATCAACACACTGTAAAATGAGTGGTTTGAGTCAGTCAAAGGCTAAAATCACAAAAATAATTGTCAGCTGAATCCATAATGAATATAATGTCACATATATTAAAAGGGATGCTAATGACTTGCTGCTTTTCAGTCTGTTTTATCATCATAAACTCCATATTTTGGGATTTTGGACTGTTTGTCAGGCAAAACAAACAATTTAAAGACCTCAGTTTAGGCTCTGGGACATTATTATAGTGGCATTTTTCACCATTTTCAGATATTTATATAGTATGAACAATCCAATCAAGCCGTTGATTGATGATGAAAATAATCACGAGTTGCAGCGCTACATCGAACTGAGGAGCATTCATTGATAGAAAGCGGAAAGAAATGCTATTTTACACTTGAGCTTACCAAAGCGTGACAGCTGTTTGGAGCTAAAGCGAGCTGGTTGAGCAAAGAAACGCGTTTTGTGGCTCAAACGCAGCAAAAAGAGCCACATTCTCTGCGGCCTCGGCGGCTTTTTGACCCGACGGTGTGTAACTCTGCCTCACAAGGCCGCGTGATTACAGTATTAATCCAGTCTGTCTTCTTTTCTGTCAGGTCATCAGAGCTCGACGGTGCAGGACCAGCAGTACCAACTTCCTGTGGAGATCGACCCTCTGATCGGTACGTTGTCATTCGGGACTGTCGAACAGCACGCACACACACACACGCGTATTCTTGACACAGCGTGAGCTCGTATGTGCGTGAAATGATTTTTTTTGGGTGCGGATTTGTGTATGAATCGCGCTGGCATCTTGGTGACTCATGGCGGTCTGCAGCGCCGTGTCCCTGGACAGTAGATTAGAGTTGTTTCTCAGCCTCTGCCCCAGTTCACTCCTCATGATATAGGCCCTGCTCTCACACTAAACCATTTGCATGCAAATTGGAATGCAATGAGCTGTGGCCTAGGCCGGCATTTCATCATCAACTCCCCCTCTTTCCTCCCTCTCCGCCGCCCCCTTCCCTCCCTCCCTCTCTGCATCCTCTTTGGTTTAATTTGAGCGGAGGGAAAGGACGCGTGTCAGTGGAAATGAATATGAATGTGGTAATAATGTGTGATTGAGAATGCACCGCGGACGGCTGTCAGGACAATATGGGCGCCTCTCATCCTTCACGACTTGTTGATGAGCAGGAGAAGAGCGGCGAGCTGCGGTGATGTATGGGGATGCGCCGGTGGAGCGGGGAGAGAGGAGAGAGGAGCCACTTCTATCTGCTCCTCCGCCTCCGCCGCCTCCCTGCAGCCTCTCCCGGTCTCACGCACATCTGCGAGGGCGGCTGTTCTTTCTCTGCGCATGCTGTGGTCACTCTTAGTCTCGCCAGACCGTTTCCACACGTTTGATTTTTTTTTTTTTTTGCCTGACTACTGAAAATAACCAGGGTTTCGCCTCACGTCTTTATCTGCACGTACACTCGTCCCGCCTGCTCAGGCAGAGTCAGCATTTAAGCACTCACTGTGTGTTTTTACGAGAGCTTTATAGAGGGGCTGTGTCACTGAAAGCTCTCTTTTCAGGCTAATTTCCCCCTTAAATCTTTAATATTTGTGTTTTATTTGATCACACATCATCGCTGTTTTTCCCCGTCACTCTTTGCGTCTTCATTTCAAACACTAGCGCATAAATAATGTACTAAATTATCTGTGTGCGTGTGTGATTCGGGGGAGGTAGAGGGGATTTTTGTGCTTGTCAGTAATATATTTACATTGTTTGCATTCCAGGAGGAGACTGAGCTAAACACAGTAAATTGAGGATGAGTGCCGAGCCAGCTGTGGCTTTGGGAAATGTTAAAAATGGGTTGAAATATTAGCCTCTGCAGGCACGCTGGACTTTCTCAGTGTCCACGCTGGACCGTCTTCTCCCACACCTGTTCTCCAGCACCCACCCAATAAGAGATCCTTCACAAAAGAAAAAAGATACCACTTATGGAAGAGAGAGCGTCGGTAAATTTGCTTCCTAACCAACCATTGGCTCAATTTCACAATCTGCAGTGTGTGTTCAGACTCCATCCATCATCGCTCAGACCGGACTCTTAGACTCTCACGGAAAATGTGAAGTCCCGTAAACTTAACCTCAGGGATGTTTTATGTATTCTCCCACAAATCTTCTGAAGCTTCGGTGGAGGTGCGCCGCACTGCGAGCTCAGCTGATATATGTAAAACGTGTCGGATCGTAGATTTAATCGACACACCTGCTCGTTTCCGACCTGTGATCTTCTGTTTTTTCCTCCTCTCCTCTGCAGCCAGCAACGTGGGCAGTCACCGCCGGCAGATCTCAGACCTGCTGGATCAGAGCATCCACATCAGCTCGCAGTGTTTCGTCATCACGGCCGACAACCGCTTCATCCTTCTCTGCGGCTTTTGGGACAAGAGCTTCCGGGTTTACTCCACTGACTCGGGTACAGTAAAGTCACAGTGCACTTACTCCCCCTGAGCCTCATATGAGCAGGATCCTCACACATCGACCTGTACTGGCTTTAGCCTGAAACGAGATCTACATGCTGTCGACTTGTTACTTCATATTTAACTTTGTCAAAACAAGGCAACCGTTTAGTTCGCAGTGCATCACTGTGTGATCTGGGAAACCGTATCTGGAGTCTTGACATGCACGTTTTCTCTGAACTCTTGGCGTCAGATCTTCCCTTTGATGTTTTTATGTCTCACTCTCGACACACAAAAACCTGAATGTTGTTGAAGACTTGTTAGTTAAGCACAGCCTCTACTTTAGGCTCATATGTTCGGCTTGAAAAGCCCCAATGCGCAGAGCAGAATCAGTTTTTGTACGTTTTATAAAACTCTCGCCGCTTCGTCTCTGGCAGGAACCCCATGAGCCACATCCACATTAATTCATGCCCTAACATCAGAATCTAATGGGCACATTGCCATGAAGCTTACTGAGCACATTCATACTACACGGACGAAGAACTCTTCCTCATTTTGACGCTCTAACATGAGCTTTTTTCCTCTTTTCACCCTCAAACCAACATAAGACGTCTCACAGGAAAACAAGCCGTTGCCATGCTATTAAAGAGGTAAACCTCTTAATGATAATTAGCCCCATGGCCTCTCCTCTAGCACCATCCTCAGGACAGACTTTTCATTTTTAGCCCCACTGCTAGTGAGGCTGTAAGAAAGACAAAAAAAAAAAGAAATCATTGGTATGTTTTTTATTTTGTCCAACGCTGCAGCGAACGTTAGCAGCCTCCAGCAGCTGCTAGCAGCCTTTAGCCTTTATCTGCTCGATGCTCTGAACACTACAGCGCTCGTCTCTGCTGTCTGTGATGCCACAGATGTGTTCTCTGCCGCGCTGCACTGGGCTGCAGTGTATTTATTTTTATTAGCAGATTATTAGAAATTAAACCCGTTGCATGCTACATTAAGGCTGTCTTTATTTCCTCTTGCCAGTTTAAGGCATGCATGCTGTCAACAGTTCATTGCAGCTGAAGTTATAACAATTAATTATTTCTTTAAGATGCGCAAAACTCTGCAGGTTTGTCTCATTTGGATGGATTGATCGTCTTAAATCTTAATCTCTCTTAACATATCTTTAATATTCTCTGCAGTCTTGCACAGTGGGATTGTATATGAATGCCCTGACTAGCTACCTATGCTTGCATACCCCCCCCCACACACACACACACAGAAACAGCATCAGGTCAGGGGTCTTAAATGAAACTGTCTGAAGCTTCATCTCTGCACCCCGCTCCTCATCTCCTCTCCCCAGCCCCATTCAGAATCCTACACACATCCATACAACAGACCCCGATTCAATTTCTGCAGGCCGGGGCCTCCCTGCCTTTAATCGTGGAGGGAGGGACGGAGGGACGGGAGGACAGAGATAGCTCTATTGTGCGACTGCCACCGGGGTGCGCGACTGGAACGTGAACACAGTTTAATCGCGCGCGCTCAACAGCTGCCGCCGGGGTCCCCAAAGCCCCCAGGTTAAAGAACTGAGGGATTTTATCAATTACAAGACCTGATTGGTACACGCGCACAAAACACGTAGCCTCATACGCCTGCGTGCACACACACCCAATTTAATTTGTGCGTGCAAGCGTGTGCGTCCGCGAGCCGACGAGTGTGATCTCAGCGTGAGTTGCGTGGTAGCCATTATTGCTTCAGCTATCATTAGTTATTTTCAGCGTTTATAAAGATGTCAAACATTTTCCATCTTTGATGTCTCTGTTCGTCTTTGGGAGTTTAGTCAGAGACCCGCCCAGTTTCATCGCGGCCGGAGCCTTTCCACCGAGACGCGACTTAATTATCTGACGGACAGTGATTTTGACGCCCGGGCAGAAATGCCATGTGCTGCAAACTATCCACTGTTTGACTGCAGGGGTCACACTATGAGGAGCGTAATGAGTGTTAGACAGCTAGAGAGTGGAGCTGTGGTCTGGAAATCTGACAGCAATTAGCCTCTTCATGTATACACATGGAGCGTGCTGCATGTGCACGTGCATGGACACACACACACACACACACACACACACACTCGCGCACACAGAGCTGGAACAAATATTTATCCTTGTCTGGGAATTAGCAGACGTCCGATTGTGTGGATACTGTAGAAGTATGAGTCGAGCAGACAGATGGTCAACAAACACTTTGGCAGGGACTTCCAAAGAACTCTACCTGCCAGTGAAGTCACTGCAGGATGAAGCTATGTGTTCCAACCGTGTTTTACATTGTTCAAATGTGCGTCCTTCCCGTCTTGTTTATGAGGTGTTAGTGAACGCCGCGTGTTTTTTTTCGCTTTCGCAGGCAAATTGACTCAGATCGTCTTCGGGCATCGCGACGTGGTGACGTGCCTCGCTCGCTCCGAGTCGTACATCGGAGGAGACTGCTACGTCCTGTCGGGCTCCAGAGATGCCACCCTGCTGCTGTGGTACTGGAACGGAAAGAACAACAGTATCGGAGAGAGCCCAGGCAGTAAGTACACAGGCCGACGCACACACACACACACACACACACACACACACACACGCACACACGCACACACACGCGGCCGCTCTCCCAGACAGTTGTGACTGTGTGATTTACGGCCTCCCCCTGTAAAGTAACAACTAGTTTCGTCTGACCAGGCCAGGCCTCCTGCATACAGATTGGATTTCGCAGCACCGTCGCACCAGGAACAGCTTTCGATAATGTGTTTGAGATTGAGTGTGAGAGCAGATTTTGTCTGTGTGTGTGTGTGTGTGTGTGTGTGTGTGTGTGTGTGTGTGTGTGTGTGAGAGAGAGAGAGAGAGGGAATCTGTCTTTAATGTGAGTGAAAGTGAGCGCCACTTAGAGACCTTAAATGTGACGTTGGGGGTCGTCGGCCAGCACATGAAAGTTCACCACCGTCCGAGGGCCGCGGGGTCACGCCGGTCGATAAAAGTGAAAAATGTCGCGGGCCTCTCCGGCGTTACCATAACAGATGGCATCAGCCGTGATCAAAGCGTCACACACACATTGCTCAGCCCTGAGCCTGCTCGGTGCTAATTTGGTCAGCTTAGATTGGCGTACATGTTGTTCAGTGATCCATCACAAATGGGCTGAAATTTATGACAAATTGTGATTGGGTTAATAAGCCGCGTTGGGTTCTGATGTGAGGGACAGCATGTGCACAGCACGGGCTGCTGGGATCCAGGAAGACGCTTTCTTATTCCCGCAAGTTCATTCACAGGGATTTTTAAAACGTTTTATAACATGTGGACGAGCTGCAGCCACGTTTTTTATTCTTTACTCTCATTTCATGTCATGTTTTTCCCTTTTTGATCTCTTTATTTCACTCAGCAGAGAGTCAAACGAGTGTAACGACGTGACAAACGTAGCAGCACGTTTCACTGATGATATGTCGCACTGATTTTCTTACAGCCTTATTTTAATCATCCTTCAAACAGAGCTTAAAACATGCATTTCCTCATGGGATACCGATGCATGTTACAAGGTTACACGAGGGACACAAACACAGCGACAACTGTCGTGTACTTCGACAATTTCACTGCATATTTTCTAAGAAAAATAGGCTGAGCTTTGATTGATTTGTGGATTATTATGCCTCAGAGGGTTCTGTGTGTACATGCCAGTGCATGTGTTGTACATACTTTTGTCAGCGCGCGTGTGTGTGTGTGTCAGTCTAACGTCAGGCGGCTCGGTGCAGTTACCACGCTGTAGCTTGAGGAGCAGACAAAGCAGTCGTCATCCCAGCCCCTCACCACCACCACAATGTGATGCTCCATTGCCCCAGACCGCAGGAGGCTCTCCCAGACATGAGGCTCTGCTGCACGCACACACATGTACTCACAAAATACACAGACAGCAGATTTTTCTTTATTCCTCTTCCAAAAACCGTCTCCACATACCCTCGAATGAGAGCGCACGCACGCACACAAACGCACACGCGCCTTCCCTCTCACGCGTGACGCCCTGTGAACGTCCCGCACACTTCATAAGCCTGACACAAATGCCTCTGAATGGCTGATATGCACATGTACACATTGACCTGTGCACACTCGGTGCCTGCTGCAGGCACATGCTGTCGCTGTGCACAGCTGCAGATTCCACAGACACCGCTGCCATCTGCTGGTCACAGAGAGGAAAGCACTTCAGCGAGACGTCCATTCATAAGTTAGATGTTTTAAATGAAGCAAACACATATTTTTAGCGCCAATTTTAAAGTAGTTATCTTGTGATTGCTGTACATATTTCTCAGGTGCACAAAATGTTGATATACACACACCAACATTTACATATTTATCATAAACACAGACATGCATACACACCCACATGAAGGTTTGTGGTTCAGTAAAGTTTAATTGAATCAAATCTGCTCAACAAATCCTAAATCCTCATTATTACCTCAGCTAATTTAATGAGGTTTAACCAGCAACAAATTCTGTGCAACAAAAAAGAACATTTAATGACTAAAACTCATATTTTTGCCTTTTAAAATAAAAAAAAATTGCAGCTATATTTAACATTTGCTGTTTAGCTAAATTTATACCTGAATGCTGTGCGGGCTGCGCTCTGGCTACAGAAGGTGGAAGAGGGAATGAAATGTGTCTATTTTACCAACTTTGGATCCAGTCTCTACACACACACACACACACACACACACACACACACACACACACACACCTTGTCCACACTCATGCAGACAGTTGATACCCTCCACAGTGTCCCAGCTTTAGTGGAATACAGGTATAAGATTGTAATCAGATGTGGCGCTAATTCAAACCAAATGGCAGGTAGAGGCTCAAGAGGTTAACTGATACGCCAATATATCAGCTTTATTGATCTTCTCCGAGCAAAATCCAACATCATGCTTTAATCCACCGGCTTGTCGCTCGTATGTTTGCTTTTGGTGGCAACAAGGATGTTAACCAGTTTACTAAGAGATGTTTAGGCTGCAGACCTGGTGTGTGACAGACAAGCCGGACGACCACTTATTAGTATGAAGCTGTTGTTTTGTTTTTGTTATGAATTTTCTGCAGTTTATAATTATTTTACATGCACGCAGAATATTTTTCCATCTGATTTTAAGCATCCTCTCTAATAACCGTATACGTGGATTTGATTCGATTTTACACATTTCTGTTGTCGTCTTTATACGTGACTGCAGCTCAGCTCGTCCTCTGCTTGGCTTTTTTACGAGCGGGTTCAGCGGGCTGTACGCTCGACACGGTCGAGTCTCTGCTAAATCTAATTACAGTTTAACAGTAGCTGCAGCTTTGGGGGGACAGTATCTGTCTTATTAGTGAACCTGTGTCGAGTTTTATGCCACGTAACTGAATTAAAGGGAGAAACTGCAGTAGTACTTCAAACTACTGCACTTATCAGTTATATTCTAAACTCTGCTGCTGTCAGTGTTTTTGCCCTGTGTTCCTGTTTCTGGCCTGAACTTGACCTGTGACAGCAAAGAAGGCCAGACCCCCTCCCTGACCCTGCTGAACCCCCCTCCAGCTCAGGGATGTGCATGCACAAACACACATAATAAAAACATAATAAAAATAATATCTAAAAATGTCCAAGCTGCTCGCTCGTGCGCTTGTGGGCGGAGACGTGAAAGGCGATGTTGTTCTGTCGCTCGTCTGACGGCTCAAACCAAAACAAAGTCACACAAACTTCATGAGCTAACCGTCTCCCTCTGGCTCTCCCTCTCTGTCTGTCTGCAGTGCAGAAACATCTGGATCCAGTGAAGGCGGTCGGGGGTCGGGGGGGGGGGGGGTTAAAGATGGGGAGAGGCGGAGGGTGACAAGTGCTAGAAAGAGAGAGTGAACGAGCCTCTGCTACGAGCTACAGGACGTGTGCATCCACATGAAAACAATTGACGAGCTTCTGACATTGTTTTTAATTCTATACGTTGTTTGTTTTTATGTGGTCGTTCACTGGGTTTTTTTTTTTTTTTTTTTTTTAAAGCTGGACTGAATGGCCTTCGTCTTCATCATCAGTCAGCTTGAACTGCAGCTTTGAGGACACTTTTTATGCACTTCGCTCCCTCTAGTGGTCAAACGTGGTAACGTGTTTTTTTGTGACTGTTTTCTGGAAAATACATAACAGTTTTTCGTGTCATCCTAGCAGAGTTTACCACGCCGCGCGCCATCCTGACGGGCCACGACTGTGAGGTGACGTGTGCGAGTGTGTGCGCCGAGCTGGGGCTCGTCATCAGCGGCTGCAAAGGTGAGACCGCCGCCGTTAACGCGTCCAGAGTGTGTTTAGAAGTGCCACCTGACGGCAAGTTCTGACTTCACTCCTCGTGTCTGTGCAGAGGGTCCTTGTCTGATCCATTCCATGAATGGGGACCTGCTGCGGACCCTGGAGGGCCCGGACGGCTGCCTGCGGCCCCGTCTCATCCAGTCCTCCACTGAGGGAAACTGCATGATCTACTACGACAAGGGACAGTTCTGCCTCTTCAGTGTCAACGGCAAACTGCTGGGACACATGGAGGTGGAGGACAGCATAAAGGTGAGGGGACGAGCGGCGTGAGCCCGCCTCCGCGTCAGCGTACGAAGCGCCCTCGCTGATTAAAGGCAGTCTTACGGTTGTGCGTGCCGCGGGGGCACATCTCACATCTCTTTTATTCCCTTTCACACGCACACACCAGAGGAAACGCTCCTTTTGATCCGCCGGCCTGTTGTCAGGTCAGATTGCGACAGCGGCGGTGGTAGAGAACATTCCAGAGCGGCGGTCAGCTCTGGACGCCGGCTCCATTAAGTACCCTCAGCGCGGGACGACACATTCCCCATTTCCCACACTTCCTCCCTCGTGGTTCGAGCGACACAAGATAGCAGCTACCGCCTTTGGTTTCCTGACCCTTAGCTTCCGGCTCGGCCTGGGAAATGTAAGCTGGCTCTGACAGTCAGCCGCACGCCTGTTTCCCATTAAGAACCCTCTCGTGCCCGAGCTCCTAACCTGCCAACCGGCCCGCTCCTACGCCGAGCCCCCGATACGATTAACGAGCACGCGCAGACCAACGCTGATTCCCTGAGCCTCACTGAGGAAGGTGCTAGCGCTCATTTCATAGGCTGCAGAGTATTTAACTGTGTCTTTAAGAGAAGCTAACGCTGCTTCAGATGCTTGCAGAGTTTTAGCTTCTTCCCAACTTTGGGAGCAGTGCGCTGCCCCGCCGGCTCTCCTCCGCTGCTGTAAATTCCAGCCGTGTCAGATGGCATTAGGAAAATCCTAACATCTCAGAGCGAGGCTGCGAGGGCCTCGACCCCCGCCCACTCAACTCCACCCCCCCCCCAGGTCTGAGACTCCAACTGTATTTAGTACATACCAGAATCAATCTTCCAGCCCTCAGAGCCGCAGCACGGTATGACTCCAGGATAAATAAGTGTTTGTCCTGGCCTGCAGCATCCACTTAGAAAGAGAGGGAATGTTTGCCCTGTGAATTTATAAGGGCCCGGAGTCAGAGGTTAGATGACAGGCTAACAGTCGGCATCCTGGGCTAATAGCAGAATCGAGTGACAGAAGCCATACTGAATGGATTACAGTCTTTTAAGTACTGGTATAACTCAGGCGGTGTAACTATTCCAGCAGTTTTTTCTCTGCCTTCGTCCGTGTAACAGGGGGATTAACAGCACCATAAATTAAACGTTTTACCTTCCCCAGCCTCAGAATCCGCCCGCCGTCCCCCGAAAGAAGTAGGAAATATGGGCATTAAAAGTGCATGTGTTTCTGCTGGAGTCATTTTTTAGTCATCCGAGCCCGCGGAGCCATCTTAGCTCCCACAGAGTCATCGGCCATCTTGTTTGACCGCCCAGTGGCAAAGGGCTGATTTATAATGTCAGCCTGCAGCCTCCTACCTGGCCGGGCCGACATGTCTGCCAGCTCTGCAGCCTCCTGCTGGGCTTCACTGAGGTCATGGACTCCATTAGTGGAAACGCAGGTACATTAATACAAAATACTATCTGGTAAACAGTTCTGATATTCTTTATTACTGTTATTGTGTCGTATGTTATCTGCTCTCTCTCAGCTTTGGCTGCTTATTAAATCAGTTTATCAAATTTAAAGCTGCACCAGTAAATATTTTCACATCAGCAGTGGATTAAATGACCGCCTTCAACACGAACTGGTCGCTCGTAGAGATGAACCCACAAAGAATTATCATCCAGATGTGTTTTAGTGTCTTTGGGCTCTTTGTTTTGTTTTTACGGCCCTCAGCTTTACTGTTTTGGTTCAGGCTCAGCTTTTATTCACCTTTTTATTAATCCCTCTGCATGCTGCTTACCCAGCATCCAAAGGAGAGTGAAAGTCGGATTAATCAGACTCACAAAAGACTCCAGATGAACGCTAATATTACGTTATTTTTAACTGTGATAAGTCAGTGTGTGTTTGCAGCTTCTTCTGCTGCCCCCTAGTGGCCAAGAATCCAATCTGCTGCTTTAATCTTACAGTGCATGGATCCTGATTGGCTGAGCTGAGCCTTATCTTTATCGTGGGATTAACTGTTGATACACAAGACGATGACTGTCCACGCGAACAGACCCAGGACCAGCGCCGCGCTCGGTCACGCTCCACTCCCGGCGCTCTCAGCCGATGATCTAACGTGGCGATGGGGCTGGATTGATTCCGGAGGCCTCGCGGCCTGCCTGTGTGTGTGTGTGCGTGCGCCTTCACGTGCAGCGTTTGTGCCCATCTCAAAGTGTGTGTGTGTGCATGCATGCCGCGAATGAGAAACAGAGCCCGCTGAATCCACAGCGCGGTGGGAAATTCCACAGAAGTCCTTTATCGAAAACACTCGCCTCGTCCAGGCCGCGCGCCCTCTGCGTCCGTCCGCCGCATCGCGCTCTTGAAGGCTTATTTATGTTTTCCTTGCCGAGTCGAGTTCCTGCAAATGAACTGAAGTTTCATTTTTCCATTTAATGTGGGCCTGAGTCGACACACATGCCGCCGGTGATTGAAGCGCCTCCGCAGCCGAAGGACGGCCGACCCCGGTGTCATAAAACCACAAACGAGAAAAGCTCTAAATTAGTGTCGTTTGCTGCCTTTAGAAGTCACATTCTGCCTCGTCATTTCATCAGCTACGGTTACTCTCTGATTGATGCCCCTGACTCTTTCGGTTTCGGCTTCCACCGTGCGCTGCGCCCATAATAGACTCCAACACACGACCTGATTTGTGTACGTCTGAGTCCCGGGGGGGCCGTTCAGCCGTTACAGTTTGCAGGAAAAGCAGATGAGACGAGTAAATCTCGGAGCCTCGCTGTGGGGAGCCATCTTTGTAGCGAGCCGGGGCCTGTGTACAGAAAGCCCCCCGAGGCCGGCGGCGCTGACCTGGGATCTTTTGTTGGATCACATGACCTCGCTGTATGAGCTTTACTCTGACATGAGAGATAAACTGGTCCCAGCTCACCGGTCCTATTCGGAGACTATTTATGCACGTTGTTCCAGGTTTTCTGGGTATTTTTTGAGTCGCTCTCATTGAACTCGTCCTCTCTGCCAGGCCATGCTGCTCAGTCGCGACGGCCAGTATCTGCTGACAGGCGGCGACGGAGGCGTAGTCTCCGTCTGGCAGGTCCACGACCTCAAACAGCTGTTCACCTACCCGGGCTGTGACGCAGGGATCCGCTCCATGGCCATGTCACATGACCAAAGGTAACACACACACACGCACGAACAGTACAGCCCGAGCAATAGTGTTTAAACTTTGAATTTTAATTAATTTTTCCTATTTTCTGACACTTTTTAGACTTCAACACTCAAAAATAACTGAAAATAAGAGTTAGTCATGGTCCTGTACTGCGTATGTGTTATTATGGGATTATTATTATCATTGCAGGGACATTAACATGTAGCAGCATTTTAACGTTGTTGGAGGTGAAACAGATCAAATTTACTGTTGCAGGTTTCCGTTATGACACGACATCTTGTTCTCTTAGCTGATGGTTGACTGATTTAAGTAGCTGTGCATCTCTTATCTCTCTGAAATGCAGTTAAATAGAGATTTGTACTTCCAGTACAAGCACCACAGAATAGTACTTCAGTGCAGTACTTGAGCTGCTTGAACTAACCCTCCCTGCACACACTCATCTACATTCAGCTCACCTGCTGAGATGCTTCAGCTTCAATTCAAACTCACAGTAAATTAAAAAAAACGAAACCTGACGTTGTTCCCTCCGAACTCCTCGAAGGTGCATCATAACCGGCATGGCCTCCGGAAGCATCGTGCTCTTCTACAACGACTTCAACCGATGGCACCACGAGTACCAGACCAGGTACTGAGCCGGGTCAGATCCCAACCGCTTCAAGTGTGAACTCTACTTAAAAAAAAAAAAGCACTGTTCTGTCGATGTCCTGATATCCTGAATGTATCTCAATGAAAGACGAAAAAAAAATCTGTCCTGTTATAGTAAAAACTATTTTTAAAAAGGGCATTGCTATATTTTGTAGATCTGATAGAAACTTTTCGTATCAATCATAGGGTGGGGGTTACGTTCCTGTACGGTTCAAAACAAATCTATTTTTAGCTGTAAGAGTCTATTTTCATCTGCGGAGAAAAAGAAAAGCGGGATTTACGGGGAGTTAGTGAAAACCTTTTCTCTTAAAAATCCAAATATTTGTGTACTTTAGGGTGAGTGATCTTTTTTTTCTGTAGGTGTGTATGTGGGGAATAATTATTAAGCAATCATTCACAGCTTTTTTGCCATTTTGGCACCACAGTGAGTAGATTTGAGACGTTTGAATAAATAATAAATGTACTGGACAGAAGGATAACTGAAGAGGGAACATGCATATATACATATATAAATATCTATATATTCTGTTTAAATGTAGTCCTCCATATTTAAAATGTCCACTCCCTCTGTCCCTCTGTGCTTGCTAAGAGATTTTCTGTGCATGGCTCACTACTCATAAAACATATCAGCGCAGATCCGATCGAGTTATCGTTTAATCCTCCAAACATCAGAGACGCTTCATTAGAGACGTGGAAGAGGGCGACGCGACGTTCACATTTCTTTCCTAAATGACTGAATAAGCAAACAGTGATGCGTTTTTTTCTAAAGTGGGACTCTTGATTAATGTGTGACGGACAAACAGACGTCAGTTTTTGTTCCCAGATCCCTAAATCATATCATCACTTAGAGCCAGCTCAGCCTCCTCAGAGTCTTCTTTGAGTCCCGTCTCCAGAGCAGCTAACAGCGAAGTGAGATGTGCAATGAAAGGAAGGACTTCCCCTAGTTCAGCCTGAGGTTTTCTCCGTTTCCATCGCGGGCACAGCAATTATGTTCAGAGGAGATTCAGCACTAAAAACAGCAACGAGACAGCTTTTCTTCTCAGTGAGATAAACGTCCACTTGTATCTTTGATTTTGGGGAAACATTCCTTTAAAGTTTGCGCTTTGATGTGGTTTGGAGCGTTATGAGAGCTAATGTTATCAACAATACTTTTTGCAATCATTTTGGAGTGTTTTGTGTGCCGAGTTCTGACAATAAAATTGAATTTTATAACTTGAAATAAGCTTGTGGACGTGGATTTTTCACCAGGAGTCACAGAGACTGCACAGCACCCTCTAGTGGCCAGCAGCCGGTAACACACACACACACGAATCTTCACCAGTCAGTCATTTGAAGTCTTTATTGCAGTTTTATTTTTCTGTACTGCTGTTTGAAAACAGTTGGACATTAAAAGCAGCCACTCTATGTCTAATAAAAACCGTTACTCCAGTTTGACACAGACCATATTCCTGTTTTAAAACTGTCTTTTCATACAAATTTCCCTTTACAAACTGCTTATGAAAGTCTACCGTGACTACACACACATAAGAGGAAGCTAAACGGCATCATGTACCAGCCGGACCCGGTGCACGTGTGAGGGTTTTGTCTTACTTGGAGGCAGGAAGTGGGGAACGGAGTACGCATGCAGAGTCCTGAAGAGGTGAAGAGGCGCGTTGAACCACTGACGGGGGGTGGGGGTGGGGGTGGGGGTTTAGCCCTACGAACGCCAGCTGGGAAAAACGCTGTGGACTTGAAAACGAAACAAAAATCACTTCTAACTTATTCTTAGAACTCCGTTTTTCAGCCAAGCTGGTTTTGATAAAGGCATCATTAAGCTATGAGCTGTCGGCTAGCGGTCAGGCACAAACCGTCAACACATTCATTCACAGGAATCCAACAGATCGAGAAGCCGCCGAGTGTCTGAAGGAGCAACAGACCGTCCGCTTCCACGTCTGTTGGATCTATTTCTGTGTTTATGTACAACAGTCACACGGAGGCAAAAACAGGCCTTCAAGTTTCAGGTGGACAGCTAAGGGTCTTCACGCCACGTACGACTAACGTTCACGCCAGCTAATACGAACGGGATGAGAGCGAGGGTGTCGACGTGTCCTTCAGCGACAGCGGGCGCCAAATGATCCACAAAACCGACTTAGGAAGACGTGTTAAAGGGTCAGTTCACCCAAATTAAAAAAAACCTTTGGTCTCAGTTTTTGTTTTGATGTTTCTGGGACATTACTGTTCCCGCCAAAATACAATGAGGGTGGATGGACTGTTCGAGGGTCTCGACCCCCCCGCGGGGTTTGTTTGTTTTGATTTAATGGATATTTTTTACATCTTCAGCCCCATTAATGGTTTAAATAAAGAAGTTTGAGTCTTTGGTAGGCAGCCATCGCACTGAGGAAAAGTTTTTCTCATTTGGATGAACGAACCCTTTAAAGATTTGTTTCAGCTTCAACACGCCTGATTGTTTCAAGGAGTTCAAGGTTTTTCCGTTTCCTGACTTGTTATCAGCCACTTCCCTTCCCTTTATCTTGTCAGCCCGCTGCACTGGCACAGAGTCACATGTTAAAGGAATCCTAAGTTTAACAGTATGTTTGCTGTGGTCAGACTGAACACTGACTGTGGTTATGCAGTCGTTGGATTACACTACAGGCTGCTATGCTAGCAAGTTCAGACGCTGAGATATGCTGAAATACTTGTATTATGGACATACTGTCTCTGCTAAAGCGATAGGAGCTCACGATGGTGTGTGTGTGTGTGTAAAGAATAAGTATTTACAAAAGTGGGATAATAAATAACAAAGAATTCACATTAAGGTGACGTACTAACGCATGACTGTCACAGACAAACCACTCGGGACAGTGATATACTCGGTTCATTCTCCCTCAATAAATACAAACATATATACAATCGACACTCTTAGAAAATACCTCGCATCCTCTGAGAATGAGTGGGGTAAGAACGAGAGGGAAACCTGGACTCGGCGGTCACTGGCTCAGCTTACAGCTACTGGAAATGCTCGAGGTGGAGTTTCAGCCTCCTCCTGCCATGTTGACTCAAACATACAGGATGCAGAAGAGAAGGAGCGAAGCTTCAGGACAGACCCGCCTCCTAAATCCCCTGCATGAGCTCTTCAGCAGGTAGAGGGCTGGGAGAGGGCGGGGTGGCCGATCGGGGAGGGGTGGAGGGAGGAGAGGGAAACAGGGTCGGATGGAGGGGAGAGGGGGAGGAGGGTTCTTGTTTGGTTGGAGAAGAGAGAGGGAAGAACACAACAGGCTGGATGGGGGAGACGGGGGAGGGCGAGGCTTGTTTTGTGGAAGAGGACGATGGGGATGGAGGCTCTTTGGTAGGAGAGGAGGAGGAGGAGGAGGAGGGAGAGGCCGGTTTGATGGGAGGAGGAGCTTGGATGGTGGGAGATGAGGGAGAAAGAGAAGCTGGTTTGGTTGGAGATGATGGGGAAGCACAGGAGATGGGTGTAGAGGGAGCTGTGCGGGCGAAAAGAGCGGGAGGGCCGGGGGGAGAGGGGGTTTCTATGGATATGCAGGGAGCGGCGGGGGGCGGTGCTCCTCCTTCAGGAGGGGCAGAGGAGGCGATGGGGAGCGTTTCAGCAGAGGGTGGAGCGGAGGTGGGAAAACCGACACCGTCAGCTGGGCGCTGAGAGCCAGAGGTGGACGTGGCGCCGGGCGCAGCAGCCCTTGTGGTCTTGCTGGGAGACGCCGGCGCGGCAGGTTTTGGTTCTTGGTTGCGTGGCGCCCGTTTGGCTGGAGAAGCAGGTTGTGGCTTTGTTGGCGAGGCCGGTTTGCCTGGAGGGGCGGATGGGACTTTCCTGACAGCCGACGACGGCGGACACGGCGCCGTTCGGGGCCCAGGACGACGGCGGGAGGTGAGCTGGAGGGTCTCCTTATCTAGAGCTGTGTTCTGGGAAAAGAGACAGACGGACCGTCAGCTTGATGTTCGCACCAATCAGAAAAGAAAGAAAGACTACACTGAACTCAGGAAAGTTTGGTAATTTAGCAGAAAATTAATCATTCCTGAAATATTAATATTGTCTTTTTCTACCTACAGTCATCACGCTGACCCAGTTTGTTTTTAATGATCTCTATGAATGAACACACTATGAAACAAGCGGATGAAAATGGACACAAATAACTGAAAGATGAACGAACAGAAAGACAGCATGTATGCTTCACACTGACCCCACGAGAAGGCAAACCAGATCATCCGTGCTAGTCTATGTGCAGAGAAAGGGCAAATGAGAAAGCCAACGTTTACTTCTTCAGTCAACAGATGCGTGCATGCATGGTGCTCTCGTCTCGCGTGAGGCCAATGATGAGTCGTTACGCGGGACGGAAAATGAGTAAATCATCTGTTCCTCGTTTGCCCTTCGTGCTGAGTCTGAGCAGCAGCGCAGACGAGGCGTAGCGTTAAGTGTTAGTACATACCATTGCCTTGGAGCTAAATCAGAGGTAATGCAGGGAGAGGGGAGAAGCAAAGAGGGACAGAGACTAGTCTTACTCACAGCGTCACAAAATAAAGTCAACACAACAAGCATGACGGCCAGAGGACAGCTGTTGTTCCAGCTCGGTGCTTCAGTCTGCTCCTTCAGATTCATCAGAACGTCCCAGAACAAAGACTGTTTGCACTGAGGCGACTGAGCTGGAACAAACCTCCTGTAAGTGATTAATTCAGGCTGAAACACAGTGAGAGCTAAGCTGTATTTATCCACCACTCAACAGAAAGCAGTGCTAAGGTGTGATCCTAATGCACTGGTTTTAAAAGGCAAGGCTGGCCGTATTCTTACTGTCAACAAAATCCCTGAAAATGACTTCAGAAACTCATCAATGAGCCGAACTGTTGCGCTGGATGACGTCTTCATTTATTACCATAAACATGAGCCCCGTAGCTTGTTTTTGAGTCGGTCCACAAACACCATCCTGCTGCTGTAAATACTCAGAAATGCACCAAATCTGTATTAATCCCCAGGAACAAACACACCATTTGTTCCTTGTTGATTAAGATGCTAACACAGCGCTCAGCTAAGAGTTTGCTGTGATTAAACTTTATATTTGTGACCATTTTTTTAGTTTCACATCCTCCTCTGGAACCAGCTGGTTTAAGGCTGAGAGTCACAGTCAGGACAGAGAAGTCAAAGTGTTGGCAGACGGACTAACACACTGTAGGTTCTGGTCTTTTCATGGGATTAATCGACAGTAAGAAAAACACAGAACAATGTCTGGCTTATCCTTTAAAATGTGCAGGGGAGTCTTGTATCCAAGGCAATAAAGCCACATTGATTTGCATCCATCTCTGCAAACAGACTTCAGAGCGACGCCAGCACAGTTCTTAATTTTCTCCACTAGGTGGCAGCAGAGTACCGTTAATGTGGAGCAGTGCTGCGCAGCAGATTCCACATTTCAGATGGTTGATTTTAAGGAGTTATGGTGGATGAGATCATAACTACCAGCAGTAAGCAACGGCAGAGAGGGAGGCAAATGACTCTGCTCTGGTGTTAGCGCTGTAAACATGCTAACTAACCTCAGTGTGGTTAAACAAACACAGACCATAATTTTCACATCCCCTACATGTCGATACAAATGGAGCGAAATGTGAGCGAATGACGGGTGTGAAAACAGCCAAGAGGGGGAAAACCAGGACAGAGAGCATGTTGGGAGGGTGTTAGCAAGGTCCACATCAATTGGTAGAGAGCAGTTACTGCAGCTGGCAGCCGGAGACGAGGGGAAGAGGGCCTGAGAAAGAAACAGGAAGGAAGGGAACGGGAGGGAGAGCAAGGGGGGGTGGGAGTAGTTAGAGATGGAGGGGAGAGGGCGAAGGGAAGGGCGATGGCTGGAAAGGAAGAACGGAGGGGGGGCGGGGTATGAAATGTGTACCCGGCTCTCGGCTCCAGGCGTCCCCTGTGGTCCTGGGTCGGGTGTGAGGGAGGGGTGAGGAGGAGGAGTGAGGAGGAAGAGGATGGAGTGGAGGAGGAGGAGGAGGAGGGGCTGAGGCCAGGGCCCACGCTTACACCTCAAACTGTCAAATGAGATTTACAACAAAAAAAAATGAGGCTCTTCGCAGCAAAGATCAAATCAAGTGTCTCATGAGACTCTTCCCCTCCACCCCCCCTCCCCCTCCCCCTTTTTCCTGCTTTCAGACAGACTGAAGAGAGAGGGCTGATGGGTAGTGTGACCTGATGAGATGAGGGGTGGAGGAAGTCAAACTGTACAACAGGAAATGATGCAAGTGAGGTTGAAACGGACAGGAAGGAAGGACGTGACTGCTGCAGGGACGTCTGCCCTGTCTGATCTCTGAAATCCTGTCCGACATGTTCACACACTGATGCGACATAAGTTAACGTGTTGGATGATGACCGAGGTCAGACGTTCTCAGCCTGCTGATTAAGTGGGTGGAAGATTCGCATACAGTGAATTTGGAGGAGCTCAATCTTCTGGATTTGGGTCAAACATTCAGCAGCGTGATGTTTGGAAAAGGGCCCGACGTACCGAAGCTGCTTCGGACGCTCTGTCAATCACTGTCAAACCTGTGTCAACACCTCCATGCTACAGGCTTAAGAGGTCACTGAAGGTTCAGTCTCATGAAGGTCAGAAATAACAGAAAGTGGCAAACACATAACAGCGACCTGTTCTATTCATGTGCTGGTTAGTGCAGGTTTTCGGGTGCTTACCATGATGACCGACACGCCGGCCGTGGCGTTGTTGTGCTTAGGCGCAGTGTTAAAGTGCGTCTTCAGTTTACCTGTGACCTCCGTCTTCATGTTGTTCTCAATGACTGCCTCGTCCTACGTACAGCCAAACATGCAATGAGGTGAAGCGGTACAACAGTTTTAATGTCCGAATCACAGACGCACAGAGGACACGCCGCACTGAGGCGGCGTGCGCACATACACACACATGCAAACACAGACAGAAACGGTGCTGTGAGATACCGTGACCCAGGGGTGGGACAGGATGTCCTGCGCCGTGTATCGAGCCTCCACGTTGACCTGCAGCATCTTTCCGATCAGCTCCTGCCACAGAGGACACCACAGTTTAAAGTGCTTTCTTTCACCTGCACATCAGCGGCGTCCCGCCGTTGGGTCAGTGCGACCTCACTTTGACAAAACACACACATTTGGGCCATAATTCAGTATCACTGACTTTTAGGGCTAACAGTTAATTGCAGCTTCAAGTATTTTATGATTGATTTCTATCATGAAATATGCTGCAAGCAGGAAAATATTAATTTTAACGTGGACCATATGGCCCAGCCTTGAAGTGTGTAAACGCCATGCAGCATGTTAACACTCACTGTCAGCATCCACATTTTGGGGGCACTGGAAGCTGTAGACTGTGCAGATAATGATGCGTTCATGTCCGCTCAGAAAATCAAAAACCTTTCTTAAATGAACACCTGCTCAGCTACATAACGCCACAGTCTCAGGCTGCAGCGTCTGTGCCTGCGCTCCTCACTACAGCGACAGGGCCGCTCTAATAGCAGTGGGTTTAATTAGCAGGTTCGGTCTCGCACGCTGGGTGCAGGCTGTCACCTCCATACAGGACATTCATTAGAGGGGTGGAGGAGTTTCTGTGTCCTTCAGCAGACAGTATTCATTAAAGGAGTGTGAGCCATGTGGGTTCACACAGAGTGTATGTGTGTGTGTGTGTGTTAATATTTGGAGACCTATTTCAGATTTTGTACAACCTCTGCATTTAGTTAAAACTGTTTGTGGCCATGCGTTGCTAGTGTCCGGGATAACGAACAGGATCGATGTTAGTGCCATCAGCAGTGACATAAATGAACATGTGCTGTTGTTTCTGTGTGTGTCAGTGGTGCTAGTTCTCTGTATTTCTGTGTCAGTGGTCCCCACCTTGGCGGAATCAGTGATGTTGTCCCAGTATGGACTGGGAAAGTCCAGTCGCCCCAGAAGGATCTGGTCAAACAGATCCTCTTGCATGTTACTGTCACTACACAGAAAGACACATACACATTAATTATGCATTACTCAGCACACACGTCAAACCTCTGCAGTGTGAAACTGTACCTTGCATAATAAGAAAGACCCTCACCTGTAAGCTACCCTTTGATTAAGTGATTATTATAATAACTGTGAGGTGCGATCGATTAAACGTGGATCACATCCCTCCCATGACTGCAGGGTGACAATCATTAACACAACGTCTGATCACAGCAACTGTTCGTCTGCGTAGCTTTAGAGATAACTGACAGGTACGAAAGACAAATGAACTCTTTAACATCGTCCATGTCTGACACCCAACATCGTGTGTATTGTTCAAAACTGAAATTTATCACCGCTTTGGTACCACGAGGGACTGACGCTGACACTGTTTACTGGACGATGTGAACTGAGTACCTTCTAAACGGAGGGAAGCCACACAAGAGGATGTAGGTGATGACGCCTGCAGCCCAGACATCCACCTTCAGCCCATACCTGTGGAAGAAGAGCTAAGGATTAACTTCAGCTAAAACCGTCCCCATCATCCATCCTCCCAGTGTTACAAGTACAGCAGACTGAGAGTGACTAGACGTGAGTTTCATGTACTGAGGTTTTTTCAATCTGCTATAATGATATGAAAGCAAATACACAACTATTTACGCTGTCACATATACATGATTTGTGTTGCTTTATTCAGTACACTGATTCTCCCTTTTAATCTCTGTACAGTTGATCACAACACAGCTGTGCTGCAGACCCACATGTCTCCTCTGCTGTCGTACACAGAACAGATGTTTCCACTTAAACCAAATCACAGATCAGTAAAAGCGGCCATGTTTCTCTACAAGCCCCATGGAGCAACGAAAAAAATCAAACGTACCCCGACTCTGCGATGATTTCTGGAGCAACATATGTAGGAGTTCCACATACGGTGTACAGAGGTCCATCCACCACAGTGGCCAGGCCGAAGTCCCCCAGTTTCAACGACTTGGTGCCATCTGGATACTCAAACACCTGAGATGAAACAGATGCTGAGTTAAAGCCCACTGAGCAGCTGGATGTATAGACAGGAAAGAAAGTGGCGTGAGTGTGAATATGTACCAGCAAGTTCTCCGGTTTGATGTCTCTGTGGACGATGTTGATGCTGTGCAGGTACTTCAGAGCTCCGGCGAGATTGTACACCATGACAGTGGCGTCTCGCTCTGTGTATTTGGCCGAGGAGGTGATGGCGTCGAATAAATCCCCTCCCTGTGCCAACATCAGCAAAGAGCGCAGACGTCAAACCACACAGAGAAACCAGGGTTGTGCACTGATGTTACCCCCCCCCCCGTGAGCCTCGACTGTACCTTGACAAGCTCCATAACCAGGTAGAGTTCAGAGGAAGTGTCCACCTCCTCTATCAGCATGATGATGTTGGGGTGTTTCACCTTCCTCAGCACTGCCACCTCGTTCTCTATGAGGTGCTCCTGGAAACACGCAGAGGCAGATAATGCACGTATGTCACTGCGTCCTCCAGTGCACAGGATTTACATACTGAGCCGGTACGCTAATAGAAAGACGCCACATTGTTGATTGAATCTGAAGTGGTGTCAAGAGTGTGTGATCCAGTCTGTGCATGAGAGTGTGAAGATAATTTGAGTAAGGTGATGAATTAAACATTACCGGCCTAATCTAGCTGTGTGGGATAAGAGGATCAGACACACGCACAGGATCCTGTGGCGCGCGTGGGTGTTAATAACCAAACACTAACACATGACCCTGCCTTGTGAGTGTGTGCACGGGTCTGATGGTGATACACACATATGGAAAGCAATGAAAAAGAGACCTTTCCACTGCACTTGGCCTTGTCGATGATCTTCAGTGCGAACTCTTTTCCCGTGGACCTGAACAGAAACAGCTCAATTAGAGGCAACAATAAAAACGGCACTGACGCTGCAGCTACGCCTGTACCACAAACCAAGTGCTCACAAGAGAGCCGCAGTTACAGCGAGCAGGAGCACTGCCACAGTTATTGGAAATGTACGTTAGCTGTTAAAGCCAAGTTCACACAATGAGCAGAGGCACAGTTCAGGTTCAGGCTCAGTAAGACTCTGAGAACACACACGCACAGAGTAACTCAACACCAGGATGAAGAGCAGCTCAAAGTCTGTTCCATCTGAGATCTGCTGCACCTGCAACCACATCACACGGTGATGTCATGGCGTACTGTCACGCTCTGGAGTACATCTCCAAGTTAAACCTCTGAAGGTCAGAGGTGGGTTAAGTCACTCTTAACGTTCTAAAGGCTTTCTGTGTTGCTTAAAACTGTTTCAACTTGCAAAATATACACAATGAAAAGGCTACAACTCAAAGGAAGCCTGTGGAGTTTTTGGCCACGGCTGGTGCTATGATGTCAGATGAGTGAGTCCCTGTTTTGTTTGTATGTCTTGATGAGTACCTGACATGATGCACCTGTGTGCCCACCAACATGCAAGTGACAATGCAGCAACGCAGGTTTAAAAACAATCACCAAGTCTGAGCATTCGGTTCTGACTTTTGGACACCTTGTAGCTTTCAACAACATCTTCCAGCCTTTTCCAAAACTCAGAGAGCTCAGAGAGCTTGTGTGAGGACCTCTGAGCTCAGATTATGGACATCGTGTCTCTTAAAGCCTCAAAGATAAACACAATGCACTTTAGTAAGAAACACTGTCAACATAAACGTTTGTTTACAAGACACTCCACAGGGAACCTTTAAGTACTTTCCAGGAAGTAGCATCAGATTATGAGGACGCACACATCTGACAGGCCTCCTCATCATCGTCTCCCCTGTCTGCCTGGGCAGTGTGTTGACTCAGAGATTAGAAGGCTAATGAAGTGAATTCACCGCTGGGTTTAATCCATGGGATATTTCTGTCTCCACAATGCCTGTCATCAGGACTTAAAAACCCTGATGGGGCAGTTACCGCACGTGATGCGCGTCTCATTAAGCCGACTGCTGACTGTGCTTCAGACACTTCCAGCCTGATTCGATGTGTCTCACCTACCTTTCCACACACTCTTTGACCACGGCGAAGTTGCCATCTCCGATGACCTTTCCAACCTTGTATTTTTCCAAGATGGTGGAGGTGGGTGGGTAGCGGTTACCATTGACTGCAGAGGGGAGACAGGGGTTATAAGAAGCCTGGCTGTTTAAAACGAAGTTAGCTCTGGCAGAAACTAGACCAGCTCTCAGACTGAATCAAGGGACCACATGCTGTGCAACAAAATAACACACGGGCACCAAGATGCACTGGGATCTCTACGTGTCCTCCTGTGGCAATTAGCAAACTGAGCAGCAATATTATGTCTTCACACACACATGCACACACACACACACACAGTCTTGAAGTCATTTAGTTAAGTATCTGCTCACACAGCACTGGGACATTTCACTCTTTTGTCGGGTAAGCAAATTCTCAAATGTGGCCTGATGGGAAAAGATGAGGGTGATTTGAACGTGATAGTCAAAGTCATTTCCGTGTGCTGGAGGGTGAG
>JBBMOE010000023.1:5924765-6034711 GCA_037975065.1 Chaetodon trifasciatus
ATATATATATATATATATATGTGTGTGTGTATTTATGCTGAAAATGTGACCATAATATGGTGTTTCCCTCAAAAACAACAAAATCTCAGTACCAAAAGTCTTCGGAGCAGAGAAGTGAAAGGAGTGTATGCATGTCAGACTGCATTGTCCATGTTTTTCTTTGCTCTTGTCAACCACTGCCAGGATAAACAGCCAATGGCACTCCATTGCCAGCACCGTCCTGCTAGGGCTTGTCTCAGCCAATCAGCGAAGTGAGCTCTTCGCAGGGTTCTGTATTGGCTGGGTGAAGTGTCTTGAGGGTAAACTGAAGTTTGCCCTCCAAGATGCGACATCCCCCCTCCTCTCTTATGTCTGACCTTCTCTTGCTCTCACCATCCGTCTGTGTGCCTGCTGTACTTTCTGCCCTGCTAAGCTTAGCAACAGGGGAAAAACATGGAAAGGGCGTACATGTGAAAGTCTCAAGGAGAATCACAAAGCCCTTACCTTTTAAAAACAATGGTCATGGTCATAGATTCGTTAATAACCTTAGCTTATAACAAATATAATAAGTAAGCTGTTTTGATTTTCAAAGCATGAAAACAAACCAAAACATCTATTATCTAAGCGTATTGACACCATACACAGTATCAGTACACCGCACTCGTTTTTTAGGGGAGGAAATGGCCTTCTCTTGGCCTTAAATGAGGGCTCTGTTCCAAAAAAACCAATGTCACACAACAGCAGGTGTTAGGAATTTAGGACAGAGGAAAAGCCCACAAATGGCCGACCAAGACAACGCTCTGCTCGTGACGGCTGAGAGGACAATGATTACAGTAATCACTGGTGCGATTGGCCCTATTTACCTCCAAACCCCTAATTGCTGCTCGTCACCCTAAAAAAAGATCTCTGCCTCTTGGGGGAAGGTCAGCACATTCAGAAGACCTGCTGTTACAAAGGAAGATAACCTTTCAGAGGAAACTAGATGTGCATTCTTTACACGAGCTTAAACTCTCACTGAAACTGTTACTTACTTGGAGATAGCTAGATGCCAATTAAGTTTGTCAGAGTGATGCTTAAGCTGAACCAGGTTATTAACTCTATTTGAACTCTTACTTACAGACGGAGGCTGCTTTCCTCTGGATTAGAACGGTAAATCTCAGGCACTTGTGACAGCCAAGACAAGGCGGTGGCGGCGGTGGCAGCGGGCAAACAAGAAATGAGAAACCTAAGCTCATCATTAATGCACTACTGTGGATTCACTACTGTAGCTGCATTAACTAGCTACTAAATACCTCTCTTCTCAACAAATTCCAGTTGCTTTCAATCTCTAAAAACTGCAACCACACAGATGCAAAAGAACCGCCAAAGCACTGCTAAATGAAGGCACTACAGAAGAAACTTCCTCTGGGTTTTCCTAAACAGGATTTCATTAATTCATGAGGCTCATTTTAATTGGAAACTCTTAAGGCAAAAGCAGTACAGAACAAAAGAAGCATGACTTCAAATTGACAGTTTCCCCACATTTGTAGACCAATTCAGGGAAACTCCAAGGCAGAGCGGTGATCTCTGCCTCACAGCAGCTAGTGGCAGGCTGGCCTCTAACACATCATGCAGCTGGCTGACTGTCTCGGTCTTGCTCCCCCAAGTCATACTCACACAGTGAAAGAGAGACATTACAGCACACAACCTCAGGCTGTCTGAATGTGAGCGCTGAGCCCTTTATACTCAAATGGAGCTGTGCAAGAAGGAACTAAGAGAGTGGGAGTATCAGCCCAAACAACTTTCAGCCCAAATGAGCCTCAGCAGATTACCCCACTCATTTAGAAAGAGACATTTGCAGAATTGCTGAGGTGCTAAGAGATCCACAAGAGATGCATTAAATGTTGGTTTTGTTTTCAATTAACATCACACTCAGTCTCCAATTAAAAACCAACAATATAAGTAGCTACTAGGCAATAAAAGCTCAAAATATAATACTGCAGTTCCAGAAAAACTCCCCAAAGTCCCACATTAACAACTCCTCAAATGTAACCGGTATTTCATGGCTGCACTACTCAAATAAATAAATAATAAAACCATCTACTAACATAAACATCAACACTGTTAAGCCAGGATACATCTCAAGACAACTGGAAGAGCAGACGCTGTTTGACATGCAAATGAAGCTCCACCATCAGTATCAGATAGGCGCTACAGTTGTCAGGATCGCTTCGACATACAGCTCATGATCTGCCCCGCGCACAAATATTCATCACGTTCATCAATCTGCCAAAAACTTGCTGAGGGAGCCAGGGCTTTTCTAGCATGATTAAACTCAAGCAGGCAAACAATAGTGTGTGGGCTGCGGTTTGAATGCTGGCTAACCGCAGCATGATGTCAACTCTCCTGTTGGGAGAGTGAAAGGCCCGCTGCAAAGAATGGACGAGGGCCAGGCTTGGACAAAGACAACAAAACAAGTAGTTGAGATCACACAGCACACAATGGATGCCTTCCCCGTCTGTGGCCTCCGCACGCTCTGCACGGCCGACAGCCCTGCGTCCCTCATGACACCCCCGCTCTCGGTCGGCCGCCGGCTTTTGTCAACGCAGGGTATCATGGCAGCACTTGAAATGTGGAAGAGGCACTTTCGCTTTATAAATGCAATGAAGTATGCACGTTTGGCTTATCAAGAGTGGTGTGTGTGTGTGTGTGTGTGTGTGTGTGTGTGTGTGTGTGTGTGTGTAAGCCATCTGCTAGGAGAAGAAAGAGAGGTTCTGGATTTGTAGGTTTCTCCAAAGGCTGGACGGCGACCACATTACGCCAAAGCTTCATCTTTTTGACGTGCAGTGATTTAGTCTGTTAAGCTTTTAATTAGTCAAGTTTATTTATTTAACCAAATATCACAAGGTTGCCTTTACAGTACAACACTGCTCTTCCTTAGACCCTTTAAAGGACAAACATAAGAAAGGGAAAGGGTACCTCTTCCTGAATGGAAGGACAAAGAATAAGCACAGACAGAATTAACTGAGTACTTGCTTAAAACTTTGATTAAATAGAAGTATAATATCAGGAATATACTGTAAACCAGGAGTAATAAGTTAATAGGAATTGGCCGGATTCGTTTTTAGTAACCAGATAGTATAACTGGCAAAATCAAAATGATTTAAATGAGCAGATTTTATTCTCATATTGATAACATATTTGCAGCATGCTGGCAAGTGCCTATAGTGTAAGTGCAGTAACACTACTACAAGTATTATATATTTACAACATCACCAAATACTACAAGAAATTCAGACGGATTTGTCAGAGAGCCCAGAATAAACAATAGCATATCATTAAACCCAGCCACAAATATTGGCGGTGGATGATGTCATCGCGCTGGTGTCAGATGGCGCTGTATGCTAATGACAGAGCAGAACAATAGGTGGGCATGCAGATTTCATGGCTGTTGACCTAAATTGCAGTGTTTAATCCAGACTTGGCCCTGAAAACAGCTCATGTCTGACAATCAGACGGAGCCCTTGTGCAGCCTCGACCCCAGTTAGTCAAAGAGGGAGACAGTTTTATTAATCTGTCTGTAACCGCCAGCAGGTTTCACTGTCCAGCCAGGAGGGCGCGCAAATGTCAACATATCATCCCCATCAACACGCTCACAGGGCGGGCAGCACGTCCCTGCTAACACATGTACTGAAAGACCCGGGCTGGTTTGGAGTATTGGAGCGTGTCATGTGAAACAATGCGGCGGTGCATCAGGCGTCACGCTAACCAAAATCCACCTCTCACACGCACGTCTTTGACCTCAAACCCCAGCAAACATGTACTAAGACCTACAGTAGCTCGCTTTATCTTAATGACACGCTGGTGGTCAAAGAGCTGCTGTTACTCTGTACTGTCAGACAAGTTTTTTGTCTTACCTCCACTATCAGTACTTCTACTGCATTCACAAAGCTGCTGTGGGCAACTTTCACTTTGGCATGAATTGAACTTTTAACCTCAGAGACGGGGGCAGGACTGAGCTTGTCACTATGGAGTACATTATTTTAATGAACAGGCTTTCTTATCACACCCACAGGTGGATTAATAGGCAGTACACTCAGTCCCGGCCCCCACAACTCTGGGGAGAGCAAATACTGGTGCCGTATTCACCAATCATGCAACGTGTTTCTGTGACTATCATACTTTGGAAAGCAACAAACATTAAGGAAAGTGATGAGCACACTGAACCGAACTGAGCAGATATTACTGAGGAAATGTTCAGCGCCACCTTCAGGATGTCAAAGCCCTTCATCCCCTCTGCTATCCGTCTGCTCAGCTCTTAATAGCCTTGAGAAGAACGCTTTTTATGGCTTCATCGATTTGTTTACACAACCTCAATTCCAAAAAGTGATGATTCAACAAAGACTATATGTTTAATCAGCTTCATTGATTTTTGTAAATATCTGCTGATTGTGAATCTGATACAGCGACACGTTTCACAGACTGGGAAAGATGTGGAACGCTCTAGAAACACCTGTTTGGATCATTCCACAGGTAAACAGGCTCACTGGTAGCAGGTGAGAGGATCATGATTGGGTATGAAAGGGGCGTCCTGGAAAGGCTCGAGCGAGGTTCACCACTTTGTGAACACATGAGTGGATAAAGGAGATTACGACATGTTTTCTGGGCGCAAAAACACGTTTGATTGTATTTTGCTGTTAAATGAAAAAAGTGAAAATTTGCAGAAATGCTCACAAACACTGACGAGTCACCACAAACATCACACCTGGATGTTGGTCTGCAAAGTCAAATCGGAGAAACAGAAAGTGACTGAAACATCAAATCAGACGATCAGTTTGCTTTATGTAACTGAAGCAGCATGAGTTTCTCTCATTGCTCATGTAGGTCTTTTCAAGATGTACACTGACTGCATCTTGAATTCATTACGACAGAAACAATACGTCCACGTAACTGCTGCTGCAAAAAAAAAAACTACACAAAAACTCCATCTGAGCAGGCTGTCCAATTATCAGGGTGCTGTTCCATCTCCTGTCTCCTTCCTCAGCTTGCTGTGTGTACTGAAAAGGCCTTTAAAGATTTCAGAGACGAGCATTTCAGCCCTTCCAGCAGCTGAGCGGTCTGAATGGTCCAGGTCTGCGTCCAGCCCCTGGCTAACGGGCAGACTGACTGTCATCCTGATAACATCACAGAGCGAAAAGGATTGTGAAAGGCAAACGTACCTCAGGATTTTCCAGCAGATGTTTTCAGAGAGAGAAAAACAATGTTCAACTTCTCTAAAAGGTAAAGTCAGTGCAGAGCAGAGACCTGAGGCGTATCTCTACATGCTGCTTCTGAAAAGATCATCTGAACCAACGCACATACAGTACGCTCTGACTCTCTGTAATAAATGCAAAAATGCAAATAAATTCAGTACAGTAAGCTCTTCTCCAAAACTCTCTGTGAAAGACAGACACTCCTAATGGCACTGATTTGCATGATCGAGTGAGACAGACGGGCAGCGTGGACACTGTTTGCTGCAGATAGAACCAGCACAGATTAACAGTCTTATCCTTTATGTTCATGCAGACTGTTAGACCTGACAGCTGCGACTGCAAACTGAGTCCACAAGATGTTTGTTCAGGCGGCTACGCATAGGATAGTCACAACATCTGGGTCTTACATGACTGTGTATGGATAAATCTACTGGAAACCAATGAGCGTGAAAGAAACTAATGTTGGGAAACTATTAGCATCAACAATAAGAACAACGCATTAAGGATTAACACATTCTCCAATCAATACATGCGTCACTTCTGCATTCAAGCCATTTTTTGCCCTCGACCTTTGCGAATGTCAGATCAAATTTAAAGATCGATTATTCACTCACACCACCCACTGAGGGTTTATCCATGGAAAAACAGGATTTCCACTTATCGCTGCGTACCACATCGATCACTAATGTTTTAATAGCAGCACCACGCACTGACTATCTTCTCTCACTTATTTCGTGTCGGGGTCACAGAGGGCTGACAGCCACATGGGGCAAAAGGCAGACAGAAACCCTGGAGAGCATCCAGTTTTTGCACTGGTGCAATAAGAAAGGTCACGAAATGGTCAATGATTTGTCCTCAGTTATCTGCTCATGGACTCTCTGTTGATGGAGCTGACACTGGATTTAGATATGACTCAGACACATCTGCCAGTCAGAAACAGTAGTCCACGCTGCATCCTCTCCTCCATCAAAGTATTTTTATGCACATTTTGAAGCATTAAAGGCTGATGGAGATGGCAACTTTTGAAAAAACATACTCAAATGCACTTAAAGCTGCAATAGGTACTTGCATAAAAGTAATTTTTTGTTCTAAAACTGTCCCTATGCCCAGACAGCAGCACATGAAACATGTAATCTGTGAAAAAAAACAGCTCCACTGGTCCCACCTACTGTTCCTACTGCGATTTGAAAGAATCAACCGCGCCTGACACAAAACAACCAATCAGAGCCAGAGGAGCGTCCGAGGGAGTGTCTGACATCTGTCAATCACTGCTCACACACGCTGCGAACCGCCCCCTCCCTCCGCTCATGCTGCCGGCTGCTGCTCAGTCAAACAGCTCTGTGAGCAGCGTCAGGAGGCTAGTGAGAGCTATGGCAGAGCAACAGCCAATCACAAAGGAGAAACTGCCCATACCGCCGCCACCAACAACAGCATACACGGCTAAGACAACAAATAAGCATGAAGCTAATATGGTGATTGTTACAGTAACACTCCACAGCGCGAACAGTATGTTAGCGACTGTGATGTAGCAACTGGGCAGAGTTAGCTTGTTTCCGATGCTAAGGCTAATGTTACTGGTTGTCACGGCAGCCGCGCAGACACCGCAGGGAGGAGGGGCTTGATTGGTGGTTCAAATTTTCAGGCGGAGTCTGCTCTCTTCTCCATCTTACCGACTGCGGCTTTAATCAGAGATGGAAACACCTTTTTCAAATAAGTTCTAATGTAGAAAAGATTTAGCTCACACGACTGGTCAGCCATTTCTGCTGCAGGAGAAGAGGAGGAATATCATATTTCTGTTGTGCTCTCCATATTGTCTTTCAGAATTGGTGCCAACGAAGCATTCATTTGCTTTTTCTTTTTGCCAATTTTCTCAAAATCCGGTTAAAATTTGCACGTTCATTCAGATGGACACAGCTTCTATCTAGATGAATGTGGCCATAAACACACTTCCTAAACTTGCAAAGATTATGTAACTGAAGGGTGAATGTAAAACTGATTTTGTGTGTAATCACGGCAAACAGAAGTGGCTGCCAGCTGCTCTGCACAGTGGGATGAATAGCCAGGGTGGTGAGGCGGGGGGAGAGGAGAACGGGCACTGGATGACTGGACTGGACTGGGGTTGGGAAATAAGCAAAGTGATGATTCACCCTTCAGCATCCCTCTGTAGCAGCAGCCCTCCTCTCCTGCCCTTCACACCTTCTGTCTTTTCTCAACACATTTCTGTGTTAACCGCTCTGAGATGACAGCGGTCTCGATGTGGCGAGGCGTCGTCGGGTCGGCTGCAGCCTGTTGGTGGTTTACAGTGCTGACGCAGGACGATCTGCTGCAGCGGAGGAGTGAAGGCACCAGAACACTGTCAGGACTGCTTGTCGGACGGTCGAATAGCTTCAGAAACACGTCAGATTTGGAGCGCGGGGTTGGTTGCTGTAACTCATGCCGTGATTGGCCTGTGTGAAGGCGACAAAGGGCCAAGGCTTGATCTTCTCTCCTCTCTCTCCTTCTGTTTTATCACACAGACCCTCTCCTCTTTGACACCATTTCTCTGGTTCCCCTCAGTCTTTTCTAAATGTTTTCTACATAAAAAAGCCGACTTAGCAAGTACTGGGCCGCTAACTGTTCCCTGAAACTAATGAATGCGTCGATTAAACAATAAAAGACGGAGAAATCTTATTTTCTGCCTGCCCGGTCAGCTTTGAGATGTAAAATGGGGTTTTCTCTCAAAGGCAGCAGCTGATTCTGCTGGCCCTGATAACCAACATCTACAATTAGCATTCAGCCTGAAGAGCAGCTCTGAATGGAGGACGGAGAGCGGACAGAGACGTAGTTTGTAAGCACGCTCACTCACAAGTGTACGTCCCTGAACACACACACAATCACACACCTGACAGCTGCACTTTAACCCTCCCTTCCAGCGCGTAGGTCTAATTATCCGGTGGTGGCCAGGGCTCTGGTGGGTGGGTGGGGGGGGGCTCTGAGTGCATGTGTGTGCGTGAGTATCAGTGGGAGGGGGCTGCAGCGCCTGCAGACTGGGTGGCTGAGACCTGTGATTTGATTTTGGAGGAGCAGATGGCAGGATGCTGCTGGAAGGCATTTGGAGCGTGTGTGTGTGTGTGTGTGTGTGTGTGTGTGTGTGTGTGTGTGTGTGTGTGTGTGTTTATGGGTGTATAAGTGAGTGAAGAGCCCCATTTTGGGGAGTGAAAGTAAAGCTTTTTATAGAATCTATGGGGCTTTGTTCAAAATGGTATGTTAACATTTGATGCTCATAACTGCTAAAATACTGAACAATAGACCCCTAAAACAAAGCACTGATCCCTAAAGCAAAGATAAAAACCACTTTTGACAATGGAAAGCATTATGGTATGTCAAAGAGATGAATTGTGAATACATATGACCTCACATTACTTCACATTTTGTATTCCTTTACTTTTACAGGAGACTACAGGTCATGTTTGAATATATATTGTGTATTTCTTTATTTTGGGGAATACAGAGATTCACAAACCTGGCTTTTAATATAAAGCATCTGCACTGACGTGTTTAATTTCCCTGAATCTAGTTGTTGCAATATCCACTTAGTCACCAGTTTATCAGCTTATAAAAATACAAATGGGGTGGAAAAAAATTTGAAACCTTTCAGTATAACTTAATACAGTTCAACAGCACCACAAACTACAGCCTCCAAACTTACCATGCAATTAAATCATTAACTCTCTAGAACACTTAAAACATAAGCACAACATCATAACCTTCATGAAGGTAAGAGTTATTGCGGGGTGGTGTATTGAATTGCATTAGTTTGAGCGAGGTGTACCCAATAAACTGGCCACCACATGTACAAACATTTGACTTGCTGCAGAGGGCTCAGACACCAAAGCCAGCCTCTACTGAGAACAGACATGTGACTCAACTAAAACGGTGATGATTTCAATTCACAGCACACACTGCCCATCACAGTACGACCTCGCCACAGTTCAGCCAATCAGCGCAGAGTGATGTGGAGCATCTGTTTCCTTCCATACTGATCTGAGGTCATTTTCAAATGGAGCCCCCCTCGCCACCTGCCCAGGTGCTGTAAGCTAATTATACTCTGGAAACTGAAACTGATATCAAATTGGTGGTTTGATGGCAAACGAGCTTCCCCAAACGGCGTTCTGACAGTATGAGATGTCCTCCCTCACTACAGCCAACATGTGCGTTTATTTTTCTCACACAAACACTGCTGCAGTCCTTTACCCAAGGACACACGTTTATGAGTTCAGGTGCATGTGGATGCTGTCCAGTGAAACCCACGCATCTCCAACTTTGGATTTGAAATTTTTCTGTGTTCCTTCATAAGCTGAGAAAATGATCCTAATTGTGGAGCTAAATAAACCATTTGGATAAGCAGGAAAATACCAGGTCAGCTTTTCATAGCTCATGCAAATTTGGTGTTTTGGAGAGACATGATTTTCACAGAATAGAGACAATATGGGACTCTGCCTTTAACGTGTGTAGCTACCAGTACGGCACCACTCAGGATGTGAAAAGAGGCTTATCGGGGTAGAGAGGCTCCATGACAGAGGGCTCCACACACGTCAAGCTTGTCAGATTACTGAGACATGTTTGGTCTGGGAGAGTGTTAGCTCCTCGTGAAGCAGGACGGGGGAGGGGGGGCAGAGGACAACAGAAAGTGAGAAGATTAAAGTTAATGCTTTTCCATTCAATTCTCAGAGTCATCAGTGTTTAGAAGTAAAGATTATGTTGTTAGATTTCAGAGTTTCTCTTGCACTGGAAATTTAAAGAAGGCACTTTCTGACTTTGACATGTAAACTGAACTGACTTCTATTATCATGGACAGGATACTGTCAGGTGTCCAGCTCTGGTCTCAGGATCAGGTTACAAGCTTAATGGGTTAAACCTCAGAGTTAGATTCTTAATTTAATTCAGAGACGGTCCTGCTGAAGCCAAGAGAGGAAGACGAGTCTAAAGCAAACAGCTCTTTTTCTCAATAGTGAATCAGACATTATGGCAAAAACCCACTTGCTGTCTTTGCACAGTCTGCCTGCTGCTGCACTGGCAGATGGGACTAAAACACCAAACGCTGTTAGGCAAGTACTAACAGCTGAAAGGAATGTTCTCACCTGTGAGGAAGTCATTTGCTTCAAACCGCCACAGCACCTTTAAGAGTGACTGACAATTTAGAGTTTCAGGTTAGATGTCAAAGCTGAAAATCTACATCATCTGCCTTCTCAAGCATGGTCTGAACAAACTACACTGGCATTGCCCACAAAGACACCACGAGTACAGGATGCCGCTGGAAGGAACGTCCATACGAGTTTGATAAATCTGATAAATCTAAAGCAATGCTTCCCTCGTCTGACTATGACTTCCTGAATGTACAGAAACAACTGGAGTGCACTGTTCATTTAATGGTGGAGAACTTTGGATGGATGGATGGATGGATGGATGGATGGATGGATGGATGGATGGATGGATGGATGGATGGATGGAGGGAGGGAGGGAGGGAGGGAGGGAGGGATGGATGGATTTCTGCTTTAGCAGAGAGAATGAATCGTCTATCAAAGGAAGCTAATAAAAAAGCTGCTGTAACTCAGGGCTGATGTGTTCATCAATAAACACTGAATATCTAAGGAAGCTACATGACACACTTGTCAGCGTGACATCTGTAATGTATGATCCCAAAAGACTGCGTAGTACACGCCCTAAATCACGTCCTATAAATGATTTAAAATCTAAACAGCTACGAAGAAATCCGTCCGTCCGTCTTCTCCCGCTTCATCCGGGGCCGGGTCGCGGGGGGAGCAGCCTGAGCAGGGACGCCCAAACTTCCCTCTCCCTGGACACTTCCCCCAGCTCTTCCGGGGGGATCCCGAGGCGTTCCCAGGCCAGCCGCACAACATAGTCGCGCCAGCGTGTCCTGGGTCTTCCCCGGGGCCTCCTCCCGGTGGGACATGCCTGGAACACCTCCCTTGGGAGGCGTCCAGGGGGCATCCTGTATAGATGCCCGAGCCACCTCAGCTGACTCCTCTCGATGTGGAGGAGCAGACTCTACTCTGAGCTCCTCCCGGGTGACAGAGCTCCTCACCCTATCTCGAAGGGAGCGCCCTGCCACCCTGCGGAGGAAACTCATTTCAGCCGCTTGTATCCGGGAGCTCGTTCTTTCGGTCATGACCCAAAGTTCATGACCATAGGTGAGGGTAGGAACGTAGATTGACCGGTAAATCGAGAGCTTCGCCTTTCGGCTCAGCTCCTTCTTCACCACGACAGACCGGTACAGCGACCGCATTACTGCTGCCGCTGCACCGATCCGCCTGTCAATCTCATGCTCCATCCTTCCCTCACTCGTGAACAGGATCCCGAGATACTTAAACTCCTCCACTTGAGGCAGGAACTCTCCCCCAACCTGGAGGGAGCAAGCCACCTTTTTCCGGTCAAGAACCATGGCCTCGGACTTGGAGGTGCTGACTCTCATCCCAGCTGCTTCACACTCGGCTGCGAACCGCCCCAGTGCATGCTGAAGGTCCTGGCTCGATGGAGCCAACAAGACAACATCATCCGCAAAAAGCAGAGACGAAATCTGCCGGCTCCCGAACCGAACCCCCTCCGGCCCCTTGCTGCGCCTAGAAACCGGTGACAAAGGGCAGCCCTGCCGGAGTCCAACGTGCACCGGGAACAGGTCCGACTTACTGCCGGCAATGCGGACCAAGCTCCTGCTCCGGTTGTACAGGGACTGTACAGCCCTCAACAGAGAGCCTCCAACCCCATACTCCCGGAGCACCTCCCACATAATGACTCGAGGGACACGGTCAAAAGCCTTCTCCAAGTCCACAAAACACATGTGGACTGGTTGGGCAAACTCCCATGAACCCTCAAGCACCCTGTGGAGGGTATAGAGCTGGTCCAGTGTTCCACGGCCGGGACGAAAACCGCATTGTTTCTCCTGAATCCGAGGTTCGACTATCGGCCGGATTCTCCTCTCCAGTACCCTGGAATAGACTTTCCCAGGGAGGCTGAGGAGTGTGATCACCCGATAGTTGGAACACACCCTCCGGTCCCCCTTTTTAAAAAGAGCTTCGGGCTACAACGAAATCACTCACTGAATTCACGGCACCATACATACTGAAAATGATGTAAATGAGGACAATCTGTGCTGATTCATTTTGAAAGAGCAAGGGTCAAAGGGGAAAATCCAACAGTCAAGCGACCAATGGCGTACCTCCTGTCAGGGACAGGCTTTAATTTAGAGGGATGGCCCATTTCTGCTGCACTCCAGCCAAAAATACATCAAAATATAGCAGCAGAAAACATTTTTTCTGATGATATTCATACAGGTCATTCATTACTGGTGGCATGGTGGAACAAGTGGTAACACTGTCGTCTCACAGCTAGAAGGTCCCGGTTCGATTCCCGCTGTGGGCGCTGATGGCGTGTCCTCCACCATGCCTTCAGTGCCTGCTGCTCGAGGAGAGGGGCCTTTCAGTGTGGAGTGTGCATGTTCACCTGGGGTATCCTCCATAAAAATACCCCCACTAAAAACATGCGAGAAGATCACCACCTCTTAATCTGCCTATAATAATATGCCACCATCTTCTCAACATAGGTAACAACTGGACGGCCGGGACGACAGGGTGGGCATCGAAATGTATCACAACCACCAGAGTTACTGCACTTAAATACAGCCCATAAGTCTAACGCAACATTCCTCATGGCAATCCAGAGGGTGAAATGCCTGGAAAGAACAGCTGGTCTGCATGGCTGATCAGCTAGAGATGGAAATAGAGACACATCGAGGCTTTATGTCACAGATATGGGACTGAGTTCATCACAGCGGAGAATCTATCAGGATTCTTACAAGAAGCACTCACTCAATGCAGTTATGAGGAGATATCTGATTTTACTGCCATGTTATTGAACGCACCAATCCCTGACATTATTCACCGTCTGTGCAAAGCCATGTCTCCCCATCCAACCATGTTTGCTATAAACAAAGATGAAAACTTGGTCTTTGATAAAAATATGCAGAATAGAGGCAACTGATTAGCGGGACAGCTAACCGTTGAGAGCTACTGGTATTTGGCGAAAGTCTTATTCATCTGATCTCCACTTCTAAATCACACTCCTGATCAGGCATGAAATTCTAGACTGAGATAATGCAAGTAAACAAGATGAAGCGCTGTTTCATAATCCTAACAAGTCATTAGAAACTGTGCTGGCCTGACAGAAACGATGCTGGGCTGACCCCGTCAGAGGTCATCACTATTCTCATGAGTCATTTGTCTGGACTGTCCGGTCCAGAAAAACCCCTGTCTGCTCACAGGAAGCAAACATCAGCTGGCGTCGCTGTCAGACTCGGACTCCTCAAGTTCAACATTTGACAGAGCTCTCGTGGTTACATCCTCATGTCAACTGAAACCATTACTCAGGAAATTCAGTCTATAAATGATGAAATCGGGGTATTTTATCAATAACCAACATCATCTCTCTGTGGAACTGTAGATAAAAAAATACATAGTAGTTCAATCCCACTGAAAATTAAACAATATTTGATCTCTTAGAAGCACAAATATAGACGGATACGGAGTTCCACAAAAGTTGCCCTTTCTGTCTTGTTTGACATCTCGTTGACATCTTAACCACATGCTTTCACTGCTACACTGACAGTAAACAGACAAATTAGCCCTGAAATCCACCGACTAACCCAGCATGAACACTTGAAATGTCCCACAGTGCACCACAGTTACTGTAGCTTCATGTGAAGTAAAACAAATCAGAAGTCATCAAAGGCCATTTGAGGCCAGCTGCCGGAGATATGGGAGCATCTTTCATTTTGACTGAAGCGTCTTTCTCCTTTGCTTTGAACAAAAGACCCAGACTTAAATTTACTAATCTTGACAAAGTCATTCACGTTTGTTTTCCTCGTTCCTGGCAGATATTTACACAACCTTAAACCTTCAGTCTGTCATCAGCCTGGGGTCTGTTTACTGTCTTTGGTTAAACTGGTGAAAATTAGATCAATTTATCTGTGCACTCATCTGTTTCGGTTTACTTTCAGTTTTTAAAATATGGTTGTGTTTGACCCAAAGGTATTACACAGACGATCTTAACTGCATTGCCCTGATGTGACATAAGGTCACCAAGCTTTTAAGCACTGATTCTTGTAGACTTGCTTTTTTGTAATATTTTTTCTTAATCCCATTTCTCTAAACCCCTTTACCCATTTGAAGTTAAACAATCCTGTGAGGCGAGAGTTCAAACAATATAATCAATAATAATCATCATCATCTAAGACTTCTCCCAGATGAGACGCTGTCACATAAATCTTTATGATTAGCAGCACCATGTGCTCGAGCTCACCTCGTCTCATAACACCAGGGGACCCTCAATGAGATTTTCAGATGGAAACATTACTATATATGTGTCCCAGATGGATAGGATTATAGCAAAAACAGTCTCACACGGCTTAATAAGGGTGGATGAGTTACGGAGGAAACTATACTGATGGATATGGCATGAGGCCTGAACTCTGAAGTGTATTCATTAGTGCCTTGTTGAAATAATCGTGGCGTGTAATTATGTATGGATGATTAAATGGGGTGTAATTACCTCGACTGCTGACACAGCTGAAGCCTATAAATCACAGCAGTTTTTGGAGATAAAGCCTTTGGCTAAAAAGCTCAGCCTCAGCAGTTCCATCTGGTTTTTGTGCGCACATCATCCGATCTGGTCTTACTGAGAACAATGCAGTTAACTCCCTCCAACTGTCATGTATGTTTTATGTAAGTAGTTTTAGTCGGTGAGTTTGTGCATTTTGGCAAGAACGAGGCCTTTCACTGGTTTTGCATGAGTCCTTACAACTACAACACACATGCATCACGGCAGGCTCACCTGCTTGCCCTCCAAAGTGTACAGTCTCCTCACAGCTCCAGAGTCCAGCTTGATGGCGTCGGTGATGTCAGTGAGCACCTGATCGAAGGAGTGCGCTGTCTTCTTATTGAGCAGTATCCGTACTGCCTTGCGGGGTTTGACTCCGCTGCGGATGACCGTGACGAGCTTGGGCTTGATGAAGTCCTTGGCCTCGCGCTGCAGCTCGCTCCTCAGCGGGATGAGAGAGGAGAGGGAGCGCGACGTGCTGGTCTTGCTGCCCACGGACCAGTTGGGGTTGACGTTCTTGGTGTAGTCCACGCGCCGGAAGGGTTCGTTTGAAGCGCAGACGTAACTCTCACCTGCAGAAAGAAAGAAGTTGGAAAAAGCGAGAGTTAAAACATGAGTCTCTTGAAAGCCGTATCCACATCAGATATTTAAAATAGAACACACCCTGCTCACGCAAGATGTCAGAATCCACCTCACATGCATGGAATGCACCATAAAATCTTCCGTCCACATGAGGCGAACAAAGAGTTAACATTCCTGAGTTGAAACAAAAAGGCACGTTGAGAGGCCAGGCCGGAATACCGCTGTCCTCTCTCCCTTTCAGCTGCTGAGCTGCTGCACTGGCCTTCCTCCAAAGCAAAGCATTTCGTTTTATCTGCCTGCATTCCATTCCTACAGTTAACACGCAAATGCTTCCCCTTAAGAACAAAGACATGTGGCAAGTACAGGGGCTTGGCCGGTAAATGAAAACCCGGCGAGAATGTCTGGTGATTGTTGTGAAGGCCGAGCGTTGGATGAGAAACTCCACGCTGAGAGAGAGAGAGAGTGACATACATTCCTGTCGTGCTACATTCGTCACAAAAGCATGCGTCCACAAACACGTCAGGAAACGTGTGAGAAAGTTTACAGACTGTAAATTGTGCTCTAGCAAACACCCACCGTCTGTCAGTGGAGATATTTACAGGGCTGGAGGAAAAGGATCTTCACGTATCTGCTGGTAAACAGTTAATTTTTCACGGGCTGAGAATCTAATCCAATGCATGAATTTTTTGTTATGTGATGTGTGTCAAGATAAACGAATTGAGCTGCAGTGTAAGAAGGCCATGTGAGACGGTGCGTCCCACGATACCTGGTTTTATTAAGCTTGCAATTAACCAAAGGCTAATTAAAAGGCTAGGGCACAGCTGGGGGGACTGAGCTATGGCTGGAAACTAACACAAAACATAACCAGAGCTGTCATTTATCTGGAGGACAGTGGCAGAATACTGAAACGCCCTCAGATGGTGACTGGTGACAAGTCTATTCCCTGAGGTCCAGGGATCTCAGGTGCAGCATCCCCCGATGATGTGGGGGGAGCCCCAGCCACCCGTCACTGGCTGCTGTCCTCATGTGGACGACAGATGAGGTCAACCTTAACAGAGCTGTCTAACCAGTCCGGAAGCTTTTACTGCAGTGGTCGCACAGCTGTCGCCGATGTAAAACCCGGGCAATGGCAGTAAATGAGAATCATAAAACAGTGTTCATTTTACAGGAATATAAAACCATCATCGCCAAAACAATGAGGTGACCTCATGATCTAATGATGTTTGGTGCATGTGCAGTCTACCGAATTGGACCAGTATAGCCAGCACACTACTGGTTTCAGACGAGTCATCCTATTGGTATGTGAACTGTTTGATGGTCTTAATCTGCTGCTACGTAAAATTTGTACCAAAAATGTCAAGTTCAATGTCAATGTCCTGTTTGTTCTCCATTCAAGAAACCTACAGAACACACAGGACGAGTCTTATCAAGATACGAGCTCATCTACCCATCAAGCATAGATGGATCAAGCATGATCAAGCAAGATATTTAAAAATATTCACGAATGAGAGGCTTGTAAAACTGTGAATTTGTGAAGCACTGAATTACTGACTAGATAACTGAAATCAAAATAGTTTAATGCTGAGATTCGGCAGGGAATAACAAATCTCTGTGATTTCTTGATAGGCATAAATAAATAAAAACAATGCTTTTGAAAGACAATGAAAACCTGACTTCTTTTTATTTTAGGTGCGTATTTTCTTTGTAAAATTTGGTATTTAATTCAGTCTCAAGAGCTCAATAGTCAGCTAGTCCTGGAGGCTAAATTACTACAGTTCTGACACAGAGGCTAGGATACTGGGCAGACTGGGTCAAACGAAATGATACGCTAATGGGCGCATTATGGGAAATTCTGGATATGGTGTTTTCTTCACTTAATGAAGGTGCTGCACCACTGTAAATCACTGGAGCACCTCTTTAATGGCATTCTTCCCTGAAGAAACTTCACAAGCAATGAAATCCAGAAACAGGTTCTCAAGACTGATCGGTACTCGTCCACTTTCAAGGCTTAATTTCACCAGTTGCTGCTAATAAACCCCTTGGCTGGCACACTCGCTACTGTTGAATCGCAGGATTCCTGCCTCAGCGTGTTATGTACACCACACATCCACACAGTAAACTACAGAGCTCTTCTAAAGCGTTCAGGCTCTGCTACCTGTCTGTAGTTTGTTCATGCAGCAGTTCAGCAGGGCTTTTCCAGGGGCTCGAGTCGGACAGCTATAGTTTTTAAAAGTCCCTGTACTTTAATCGCTTCTACCTGAATCTCTGTGGTGTGAAGTTTAGTTTCACTGCTGTGTTCCTCTTTGCACTTTCAGTTGTCAGCCTGATCTACTGTTTACTGATGCTTTCAGCTGTGTTAAGGTACTGCTGTTGCAAACCAAACCTCACATTAAAAGCTTTCCACTGGTGATGCTTTTATTGTGAAAACACTACAGGAAATTAAATGTGTTTGTCAGAGTCAGCGGAGCTTCATTAGTGCTGCTATTCTTCAATAAAAACAGGTCTAATCCACCAGACAGGGACACAGTCTGCACTTTTTGTTTAACAGATCAGTTTGAATAGTCCGACCAGGAAAGGACGCAGGCGACGGGCTCTTACCGACTAGCATGCCACCAACATATCATCAAGGTAAATAACTTTACCTTGCCATGCTGCGCGGTGGAACAACAGTGACAACTGGGGCCCGTTCAGGGCATGGCTTGGTGCGACTACCTCCCCCACTATGGAAAAACCCGACAAGTTGAATGGTTGTATCAGTAATCCCATCCAGGCATAAGGGGCACATATGTGAACGGTGCTTATTGGGTTTCCACACAAAAGAGCCCCAGCAGGCTTCAATCAATGGAGGCAGACTGCTGAGCTGTGCAGTAATGTTCCCTCTCTCGGTCCATTAGATGGGTGAGTAAACAAGGAGGAGACACTGGTGCTCGGCCCACCTGCAGTACATCTCAAGTCTGAGGTTTTTAGAAATCTGCCTCTGAGATTTCAGCCTTTACCATGACACAACTGGGATGAGTGAAGTTTTGATTGAGGTGAATTGTCACCATGAAAACAATCAAAATGCAGAACTAGAGGTAAAAGGATTTAGGCTGACTAAATGAATCGTCAAAGCATGATAAACTAAGGATTTTTAAATATATACCAAGGATCCTCAGTCAGCAACAACCTCCTGCACGTGTCTGCGCAGATGTGCAGCAGCAGAGTTCGAGACTACGAGATCCAATGCACCAAAACAGCTTCTGCTCAAACTGCCAAACCAGTGATGCTACAGAATTCAGATCAGGCGCTGGCCTAAATCTTCCCCGGTCACTCAGGGGATGGGGCATGGGAAATGAGCGTAGCACAGAGTCTAAAGTTTTAGGAGGCTGTGAGATGAAAATAGAGCAGTGGCTATATGAGAATAATGACTGCAGTACGAGGTCAGTGGATCCTGAGAGTGTGCGTGGCAGAGCCGTAACCTCCTATGTTAAAAGAGGATTGCAGACAGGTCACGGTGCAGACAGACACACACCAGGGCTGAACATGAAGATTAACTTATTACTGAGAGGTCACTGTCCCTGCAGGGTGAATAACACTGAAGGGAAGGGAAAGGGGAGGACAAGACTGTGTCCCATTTGTGTCTGCACACAGCATTTTAAAACTTAAAAAAAAAAAAAAAAAAAAGCACAGTAAACCCAGCTAAATTAGCTTAGGGACTCCTGTAAAATGACTGAACTCATCCTAAAGCTGTGACTGCAGGAGACATTCAACAGTAGCCATTTGTTCAACTTATAGTTCAGCACTGAGTTAATCAAACTTTTCTTATTTATTTAAATCCATTATTTATTGAAACAAACCCCTAAGGTGCAAGCAATGAACAGATACTGGATGGGGGAGGGAGACTTTCAAGCCCCATGGGTGAGATCATTTTAAAAGACTTTCACAGTCAATGGACCACAAATGGACCCTTCAACAGCATACACATTCACACGTTCATCCCCACGCGGGACTGCATTTAGAGGTACACAAAGCACCTTCAGGCCCACACAAACTCAGCTCACAAACACTAAAGAGGGGAGAGAGCCAAAGACGCTGAGATCAATGGATACTGACGCACATTAGCAGAAGCCTGAGTGGAAGTAAAGCTGCACCGAGGAGGGGGTCTGCTGGCCCGCCTGCGATGCGCTGCGCTGGGTCAAACATGTCAGAAGAGTTAAGTCAATGATGCAAATGATGTGAGTGATGCAAGGGAAGCTCTGCTTGCACCCATTATACTACAATACTCTCCAGAGATGAATGGATAGATTGAAGCTGATCTCTGCACAAAAGGAGCACCGGTGTCACAGTAACCTTCAGTCTGACAGAACTTTACTGATCGACATCACAGATATTAAATACACAAAGCAAACAGCATCAAGAGCCATTAAGGGCCAGCCGTTAAACTATGAATATGTTCTGAGTGACCTTTTAAACTTCTGGTATAATTAGCCTGAGGCGCTGGTGGGCTACTGTGTGTTTGCATGGGCCATTTAGTCTATGCTCAAGGCAAAACCTCGCTTTAAGAAAAATCAATGACATGTCTGAATCAATGTACATTATCCAACAGCAATATTATCAAGTATTGAGCCTCTTTCACGGACTTTGGTCACATGAGGTGCTCGTTACATCCACCATCACCCTTACCCTCCACTAACTCATCCAGACTGGTGATCTTCCTGCCTCCATCCAGCGCGTATAACGTCCGGACTCCTTGCGGAAGGTTGACGTTGTCCGACAGGGACCGCGTGAGCTCCATGAGCAGAGCATCCAGAGACCTGAAGCGGTCGTTAGAGACGGCGTACACCAAACCTTTAAAGTATTTGTCTCCATTGCGGTAAAACCGCACTTTCCGGGCTTTTTTCTCGGACGTGAGAGACTGGAGAGTGCGTGTGCGGTAAAAACTACAGTGCGCACTGTGCGCCGGGCTGGGGACCAGACCGTTGCCTCTGGAGCCTGACTGGGATCCGGAGACCGAGTTGGTCCTCGGTGTCCTGTGCGGCTTCTCTCGCTCCTCAAAGTGTTCAAATTCAATACTTCTGCTGAGGGACATGTCGTCTGCCTCGTTCTCTTCCCGTTTTAAACGAAATCCCAAACAGAACAAGCAACTTTTATCCGGGGAGCGCTGGAGGATCGATGCGTCCGCAGCCGGAGGAGGGAGGATAACACGTGTGCGTCTCCAGCCTCCACTCCCGGTCCACAGTGTGACTGCTGCCTGCACCGGCTGCTCGCTACACGCTCACACAGCTCACAAAATAAGGAGCAAGTCGAGAAATAATCTTGAAGTCCACAGAAGCTGAGCCCCGTCCTGACAGATCCGATGAACTGATTTGTCCACCTCCAAAAACTCAACAGGAGGAGTAATTCAAACGCCAACTCGGGATTATCCGGTTGAAAACGTGTCGAATAATGAGCGGCTGTGTTTGACAGACATCGCAGTGGACCTGCCGTCGGCTTTCAAACAGAGAAGAAATTTCACAAAACTTCGGCGCAAGGCACCAAACACCGCAAGCCGCCTCCTCCTTCACTTTCCGGGACTGGTCGGTCGCTCAAGCTGTCAAATCAATGGATAATGAGAGAGGAAGCCCGCCCCGCCTCAGGGTCCTAATGCCCTCTATTGTTTTGCTAATACATTCAGGACATGGAAACAATGAAGTTAACACTCATCCTCAATAACCTAAAATATGCTCCATCTGTAAAAATACCGCAGAAACATAATTGAAGGGTAGATACATATTAGATTAGAAATTATAAATAACAATATGATAACAATAGCAAATCAGCCTAATGTGTAGGTGTACTGCTTTGCAGCTAGCTAAACACACATCCAATAAAGGTTGAATCCATTAAGTTGGCTTTTGAAAACAGTAAGCTGTTAGACAACAAACTGATTGATTGCCTAGAAAAAAAAAATGACCAAAAGTGTTTGTAAAAACAGAAGTACGGTAAGAAGGAGACTAGATTCGCAAACATTTTGGCTAGCTGTGGCTAGCTAGTTTCATTGTCCTTCATGCCAAGAAAAAACAAAGTTAATATCAGTGAAAAATTAAACATGATCCCTGAAATGAAGTACAACACAGCATTAATCTAGTAAATATGCACACAAGCATGAGCATCATAAAAAGAGTCCTACAGTTAAACGCTAACAGCTAGCCCAACCGCAATTTAGCTTAACTGTTAGGCTAACTGCTACATGTTGCATTAGCAACCCATTGGCCTCCGTTAGCAGTTAACTGGTTCCCTCATGCCAAGAAAAGACAAAGTTATTATCAATGAAAGATTGACACTGGCCACTGAAAGGAAGCACAACACAGTATTAAACCTAGTAAACATACACAAAAGCATGAGTGGCATAAAAAGAGTAAAATAGTTAAACGCTAACAGCTAGCCCAACAGCAATTTAGCTTAACTGTTAGGCTAACTGCTACCTGTTGCATTACCAACCCATTAGCCTCGGTTAGCAGGTAACTGATTGCAGAAAAATGGCATTAACAAATCAACAATCAGAAACCAAAGCTGTAATAATAATAATAAGAATCTACTCACGGATAATGCTGTAGATAAAAAATGCTTGTCAACACTTGTTTGGACACAAAGCTGACATAATGGTGCCTTTAACAGTGTCAGTTAGCTAAATTGCAGCGATGGTTAGTGCTAGCAAGAGAAGGTTCAACTGAAACCAACTGCCAGTGATGGAACATTTCAACCACAAAGAACTAATTAAACTACAAAAAATGTCCATGCTTAGAGAAATATTTGTTACGGTAAGCCTACATAACCACGAAGTTCAATTTTCTTTTGACAAATTACAAGTATTCAGACAAAACTGATCAACTATTTATCGATTATTATAAATCCTTTATTTACTCCTTACATGTTATGAGCCCCTTTCATCTCCTCAAGAGCTCAACAAAATTTTATTAACACCCTACATTAAACTTTTTGAACAGTCAGCTGATAAAGACAGATGAAAGACTGATGGGTTGCTACACTGAGGAATTTATTGATCTATACATATGCTACAGGCAAAAATACACACACAGACTAATCTATATGAATACAGCATATCTATATTCTATATTCCCTTTATATAGCAGATAGACTTTATTGATCTCCAGTGTGGGATCAATAAAGCCTTACTTTGTGCACATACAAAAATACATGACATGAATGCAGCATGTCTGTGCTGTAGAGTGCAGCACATACAAAGATGGACTCGATGTCTGCCAAATAGTGAGCCTGGATTATACAGGGCAATGCCAGTTTTACTCACCACCTGGTGGGTTCCTCACCACCATGCCCCGCCAGGCTCTTGCCTTCCTGCATCACCACCTGGCGCAGCACAGCACGGACCAGGGCCACGCTGTCACTGCAGCTCATCAAAAAGCAGGGCAAACAGTAGCATGGGCAGACTGGAGATGAGTTAACCCACTTTTCAACTACAGTAGCCTAATTCCTGAAGCCAGTGCAACAGAAACTAATAAGTCTTGTCACACTTTATAAGCACTAAGGGACAAGATAGTGTTTTATAGGCCAATCAGTAACTTTTCCATCATAAAATTAAAAAGTATATTAGAAGACATACAAAATGACTCATGTAAATGATCCTTTAACAACATCAGAAAACAAACTATAGTAACTTTTTAGGGGATGTCTTGTGTTGGCTCATTCTTTCTCCTTCATTTGATCCAATTTGCTTCCACTAAGTGTTTGCAAGTGTTTCTGAGGTCCACACAGCTAACTGATAAAATCAATTACAATGCAAAATCACACTAAGAGAACAAAAGTTCAGCATAAAGCAGAATATCAGTCGTTTCTGAATAGTGAAACATGTGTCAGTTAGTGCAGGAGAGACACCAGGTTGCATTCTGGTGACCGGTGCGTTATCTCTCATTGTGTATTTGAGGAAGGAAATTAGGTTGTGAGTGAATAGAAGCTAAATAATGTAAGTGACCTCATCTGTCTACTGGCCAGGGTTTTATTAATCTATTCATTCTTTTTTTTTCTTTTGATCCTCTCATTGAATTAAAATCTATACAAATACGACCGCCGAGTTTCCACCGCCGTCTTAAGAACTCTTCAAATTAAAATCCAGCCGTGCAGGATGTAGTGTTGGAGCAGCCTTTGAGGGAGGAAGTCACTTAGCAGGAAGCAAATAGGAGTACTCTTCCCCCGGCAGAGGGAAATCCTGTACAGAATGACAAAGCAGAAAATCCCTCAGTAACAAGAATCCCTCTCTCTAAAATAAAAATAACAATCAGGTGGGCGATAAGGCTTAAGCCTCCTCTGACTGTTCCTTCAGGGACTATTGCTAAGCTACTAATATAATGCAGTTTATGAGGGATTTGGGGAATAATTCTCCTCAGGCATTTGTATGAAAATCACTTAGAAAAACAATCCACTCTTAAGGAAACAATGCAAAGCATGCGATCAGTTGCAAAGCTCTGCTAATTTCAGGCCGAAATCACATGCCTTATAAAAATACTGTAAGCTACTCAATTTCAGAACTGAAAGTACACTGTTTTCGCTCAGGTCCTGTACGTCTTTGTGGATTAGATGGTATTTGTTCCTTCCATCTTAACATATTATAATCTCTGCATTTAAGATTCGCACGTGCGAACAAATACACTACAACACAAGTCTCCATTACAGGCTCTCGCTCCAGTCTGTGTATTTGTTCGCACGTGCGAACAAATACACTACAAAACAAGTCTCCATTACAGGCTCTCGCTCCAGTCTGTGTGGGTGAGCGTGTTATTTTCACGGCAGGCACCAGGTGCCACAAGCCTCACACAATTTCAGATTAATGCGTCAATAAAGACGAGGATGTGGATTTGGGGTCAAAGGTCAACAGAGAGGAAAGGCAGCGGCTGAAGAAGGATCAGTGCTGCACAGCTCTCTGAAAAACACCCCAAAACATCCCGCTGGCATTACAGCCATGGCTGCAGGGAACATTTTAAAGCCCAGTTCGATGCTTACAGATAAAATCTGACAAAAGAGAGCTACGGTCAATACAAAAGCCCCGATTTATTCTGGTAATTTAACTAGTTAATAAATACATTAAGTAACACGAAATCCAAAAAGAGCTGTTTTGTGTTCATGAGGTGACTTTTCTTTAAGTCTGTAAGTCTAAAATTATAATTTCTCTCTGTTCTCGGGAAGATGAAAGAGAAAGAAAATACTCCAGCGCCCTCTAGTGTTCGAAGGTGAGTGTTCACAAAACTTCACAAAACACAAAACTGGTGACTTCATGGTGCATTTTGGTGACAGAGCAACACTGACGTGGTGCCTGAGAGCAGCCAATAATACTCAAAATAATACATCTAAGAGAAAGTCATGGTGTCCCAGCTGAAAAAATATTACACTTTAATTACACTTTTTAAAGAATGCACTAAGTACCCCTTGTGCTATTTTTACCAGTTGTGTGATACTTGAGTATACTTGAAGTGTAAATAGTTGCTAAATTTGTACTTTTTAGGAACTTTAAGTGTACAGAAGTACACCGGTGAAAATCAGGATACACGAGCATTCAAAACACACTTGCAGTACTGTTGTATTATAACACCAGTGTGTTGGAAATATACTTAAATATACTCAAAATGAAGTTAACAGTACACTTTAATTAAGCATGCTACTAGTGTTTTACAAAGGACTTAAAAATAAGTGTACGTTTCATAAGTACGCTTTATTACTATTAAAAGTATTTGTATTTTTTATTACACTTTTTAAAGGTACACTTAAGGACAATTCGTAATTGAAATACCACTTTCAGTATTGCAGAATTAGTATATTCATTTTCATTCATTTCATCATCATACAGCTGCAAAGCCAATCATTGATTTTAGGTGTTCTGGTGTTAACACAGAGGTCCTATAATAAAACCCTCATTCCTCCCACTCATCCTCCTCCTAAGTTTCTTCATCAACTTGTTCTAAACAGTCCCTAAACAACACTATGGAGTCCCCAAACGAGCCCCTCCCATCTTTGCCTGGCTCTGGGAGCGGGCCCCAGTATGCCCAATTCTGGCAACATTGCTTTTTTCTGGAGACACTGTCCTGTTAGTCTGGCCCCTCACCTGGGACCAGTTTGCCTTGGGGGACCCAACGAGAAGCTGTTGCTTCTGACAACCAAGCTCCCAGGATCACAGGGGCATGAAACCCTTTACTATAATAAGGTCTCAGAGGGGGGCAGAGAAACCCACAGGATGGAAGCCAATTAGCAGCATACCAGAAATACAATTTAGGGAGTTTTGACTCTTATCACGTTCTGTTTTATTTGTTTTATACAACTTTTTTGGGTTGTATGCACAGTATCTGCATGTTAATGACCACCTGCTGTGTTATCAGAAATATGATGGTGAATGTGGGCATGGAAGATAATCAGAAAATCAGAGTGTTTATAAAGTCTCTCTGAACGACACGTGAAGCATAATTTCATGCATCCCTGTAGACAAAAAGCAATCATTCTCAGGTGTGACCCATGGCGACTTCTATGAGGATGATAAAAATGAGAGTCGCACACTGCCTGTCGTTTCACCAAGTGTCCTCCAGAAAAGAAAAGACCGGCCAGGAAACGTTTTCCACCTTTGTCATTCACCAGGTTAGTTTGCCCACAGCAAGAATATATACACACAGCAGGGATCGACAAGCCGGGGCACGATCAAATACAAAGGTGTCAGAGGTGCCAGACGATGTGGGCCAGCCACAGCTCGGCTAAAAACCCCCTGAAACGTACCTAGCACTCCCTCCACTACCAAGACAAATTGAATTATAGCAGGTCACTTCAGGTTTTATGCCATTTGGCAGCAGTGACTCTGAGGGGCCGTGCTTTCCCACGGTGACCCAATTCTCTCACATTCTGTTAAAGGTAGAGCAGCCGGTATTGCTGCCAGGTCAGCTAGCATGATGCTGTCAGTGAGCAGAGGCTGCATTACCATGTCTGGCCTGAGACTTGAAGAAGAAGGGGGTTGATTAAGAAGCAGTGACCCCTCATTCTTTTAGGATTAGATTGATTTATTGTATTGATTAATGTAACGTGCAGCTGACAGTAGCGGTGGCAGAATCAGGCTGCCGGGGAGGAAAAACAAAAAACTTCAAATCTGCAGTGAAGAGGCTTCATGATATGAATGAGAAAGTCCTCAGGTGGCCCAGCTGACACACAATTGAGTCCAGAGCAGAAGATAACTATGCAGCTGTTTACAGCCCGACAGACCACCAGAGGACCTGCACACTAAAGAAGCCACGCGGTCTCCCTGCCTTTGGTCATGATTAGAGTGTCTGAGTTAAGGCTTTGTGCTTTTTGTGATATTTTCATATTTAAACTTTGCACAAAAATTCAACTGCATGGAACAAATATTTTACCAGGTTCATTATTTTTTTTCTTTTAGCAGCTGCATTTGTAGCTTATATATATTTGTGCTTTAAAATGCTTTGCCAAACAATCCAGGGCAAAAGGCAACAAATTTAGCTAGATCCTGTAGTTTTACCACATCACTTTCAAAATGTCAGTAAGGTTTTAACAGTATCATTTGTATTAAAGTCAAAGAAAACTGTACAGCACTTAGTTACAGTCCCTGAAGGTGTTACAAGGTAACGACACCAAAGCACAAACACACCGAGGGATGGGTGTGGTGGTGTGGCAGGCTGCTGTCTGGAGGCCCAAAAAGGTGCCAACATTAAATTAAAAATGAATTTATTTACTTCAAAATATCAAAAGAGAATAATTATTTAAAGTGAAAGTTTTAAAAAAGACAAGTTATAGTCTAATATCACAGCATCATAACATCATAGCAGTACTTTTAAATGTCACTTTGCACGTCTTGCCACTAGATGGGGCTGTGGAACCTGCTGTCACTGCAGCTGCACTGTTCATTTCAAATTGGACGGCTTCTTTTTCAGCATAAATGCCACTGAAATATTTGCTGTCATATTTCAGGTAAAGAGACATGTGCTCACTTTATGGTTCTTCAGACGATCTGCTAAGATTGACTTAAAAGGGATCCATCAGTGTAATGAGCAACAAATCCTACATCACCCTCATTAGCATCAACGCGGAGCCATACTTTCCTTATGGTGACTTCAGAATCATATACACAGGGGAGGGAAGCAATGTGAATAGAAATAAAAATAACAGCAAAGGAGAAGAGGTAGGGATTTTTTTTTCTGAAGAGCAAATTAGAGTGTACAGCAGGAAGAAGGTAGAGTGTGGAGAAAGGGGATATGATTCAGTGAGGCGAGGATGACATGAGGTATTTCTTGAAGAGATGAGTTTTCAGACTCCAAAAGAAAGTGGGGAATAACTGGAGAGGAAAAAATCTCTCTACCATCAGGGAAAAGAGCCGGATGGAGAAGAGTTGAGCCTGCATGGAGCGATGAACAGACTGCAGAGGAGAGACCGCTCCAGGAAGGAGAAGAATTAAAGCAGAAATACTCATTTTAAGTCTTGCAATCACTATAATAGAACATCAAAGCATGTATCGCACATGTTTCTGTGTGTATTCACCCGTACAAAATTCATTAAATTCATTGATCAAACCACCCACCTTCAAAGCAGCACACTGCTCTTGTGTCACTCCACCTTCTGGCCTTGACCTGACATGAAACACTCTCATTGAGTAGTTCCAACGGCAGAAAGAGACACATATCTGATCAATAACGCGCTCTGCGAGTCCTCTGCAGAGGCAGAAAACATCTAGACATTAATAGCGCTGTTAATCTGTCAGAGCTGGTACTGGTAGATTACAGTTGGAGAGGTCATCGCACTGAACAGTCAAAACTAATGGAGGCTGACACATGTCAGAGCGAGGCATTGCTCGGGCCTGATCTCTTCCAAGACATCCTGCTACTCCCCACAGAAATCACTGGCCCTGTGGCCCGATGCTGGTGAGAAACAGCATGTACCAACATGTCAAAGGCATAAGTACTGCACACGCCGGCACTGATCTGGTGCTGCGGTACGATACTCGCCTATCACGTCGCGTCCCTGTGCGCCATGATGGTGCTGAAGTGGGGATGACGGAGCGGAAATATTTGATGCTACACGCGTGAAATTTTGTTTTTTAACGCAAAACATGGAGATAAGAGGAAAATGTTTGTTATGAGGCGCCATTTATTCAGGGTTATGAGAAATAACGAATGGGTTATTAATTGTTAACGAGTAATTTAGTCATGATGTGGTTACAAATGTTGCTAATCCATTAAGAAACACTCACAAGTTTCTCATTTTATAATGAGCCACGGAGACTGCAGTTATAAATGGTAATAGGTCATGAATAAAAGGTTTTTACAATCCATCCCAGTGATGAATTAAATAGCTAGAAAGACAAAGCAGGTGTCACGCTGGAGGTTAAACACCATCTAAAAGGATTTTTCACAACTTGGCAGCCCCAAAATTGCTCATAGCCTGTGACTCATGAAGCATTAGTGAATGCTTTATTAACCATAAATAAGCCTTCATAAAGAATGCACTACTACAAAGCATTATCAAAGAGTTTATGCCATCAGCGTCCAGTGAAAACCTTTTGGTCACTTTGGGATTTTTTCGGATAAACTGAAGGGTTAATTGATCTGTAACAGGCTGGAAAAAAAAGGGACAAAAGCAGGACTTTTCTGATCAAAGTCATTTCAGAAGACAGCATCACAACAGAAACTGATTTCCATTGTGATCAGCAGCTGAAGTGTGTTCTGTTCTGTAACCACTGGAAAGACTTTGGTATGATCTGACTGAACAGATGCTGAGCGTCCATGTTTTCAGCCTCGTCAGTCTCACGGTGGGTCAAAAAGCAGCGTAAGCCTGAATTGTAGTTTTGATTAAAAGTGCCCGACAACGTTCTTTTCAAATGTGTAACTGGAAACATATTTTGCCCTTTATCTCAATAAAAAACAAACCTGACTCTCACGTATAATAAACTCTGACAAGGCAAACTTCAGGATGTGCTAAAGTACAAAATAATGTGTGAAGAGTTCATGATTGTGACACAACACAATGAACACGAGCTGTCATTTAAGAAAAAATACCAGTCAGACGTATCAGACGTGTGCGGAGTTGGAGGAAACCGCCGTGTTGCTTTTATCTCGTGTTACCCTAAAACCGGTTCTCTTCAACGTCTCAAGATAAATAAACACTTTTCTGAAGAATGTCATAAAGCTAAGAACAGGAATGTGTCATGAAAAGATGATTTTACGTGGTTTTCACAGACTATGTTTCAGAAGTGAAGCGAGTCACAAAATGAAGTTTTTTAACCAAGTTCAGGAACAAAGACGACGCTTTGGGATCTCCCTTCATCCTCTCATCCCTCACCCTTCTTCCCCTACTACTCTGTCATCCCTCCATCACTCCTCACCCCTTCATCCCTCAATCCTCATTCTGCCTTCCCCTCACCCCTTTATTCCTCGCCCATCATCCATCCTCTTTCCCCTCATCCCTCCTTCCCTACATCCTGCCTTCCCTTCATCCCCCTGCCCTCATCCCTCGATCACTCTCTCCCTCCTCCCTCACTGCTTCATCCCTCAATCCTCACTCTGCCTTCCCCTCACCCCTTCATCCCTCGACCCTCATCCTAATACATTATCCTCCATCATCAATGCTCTCCTCCATCATAATATGCATTAAACTATTAGAAATCTGGTGTTTGTTAGTGAACCTGCACTATGAAATCTAAACTGTATATTAAATTTGTGTGTGTGTGTGTGTGTGTGTGCGTGTGTGTGTGTGTGTGTGTAGAGGACTGTGTGTTTACATGCTGATGACTCCATTGCAAGTATCAACTGCGCTGTTACCACCCTCTATATAGCAATTATCCGATGTGAACTATGATGCACAGTTACACTGGTCACTGCATGTCACCAAAGCTCTGGCATGTAATTCACAGAGACGTGTCAGAAATTAGCATTGTGAGCAGTTGGGCATTGACGGATGTCTTTCACTGTGAATATCAACCACAGCGCTGGTGAATAAGTCCTTTCTCATCCAATCTTGTCACAAACTCCTACAGATCGCTGTGATGTCAGAGCCAGTCTGTAAGTTCACGCTCCCGTTTGAACACGTCTGCTGCCGCGTCCACCGTACAGCTGCTGGACCGCCCGGCTCCCCGTGACCCTCACGGGCCGCCGTAGTAGTAGCAGCAGTCGATGAATGAATCGTAACAGTAACGAGCCACGAGGTACAGTCAGTGCTGGGTGTGAGGGAGCTTTGATGACACATTTTCTGTCAGTTTTTAAAGGGAGTAGCTGACCTGCTAAAATAATCCTCTCTACATCATCTAACACTTAAACTAAACACTTTCTTATTTCTCAAAAATACTTCAATTCCAACATGAACACGGGCAAATATTTATGTCAATACTTACCGATTTGAGGTCTTGTGTTGGTTGATAAGGTCAGAACAGATTAGACTTAAAACCACATCTGATCTGGGTCCGCCGGGTCTGGTGTAGACTTGACAGGGTTCCTCTATCTGAACAGCCTGGTAGAGAAGAAAAAAAAAACTTTATTGTCCAGCAGGGTGGAAAAAACCTTTAGCTCACCAACCTCACTACACCACTGACACCACACACTGAATTTATATCAGAACAAAGAGGAACAGAGCACAATCAAAATCACACAAATAAATAACACAGGTAATACTTGCAGGTGTAGGTGTTTATTAATGCATCTGTCAACAACTACAACTCCTCCTGTGGGCATCCATAAGTGGAGGCTGGTGCATAAACAGGTGATGGATGACAATATAGAAAAACAGAGCTGTAATAAGACAGAAATGTGTCTTCACAGGAGAAGTTACGTCCTTGTTCCGGCACACAACGCCATCACAGAGTGCTCTAAACCGTTTGATAAAGCAAACTATAGAAAAAAAGCATTACAAGGCAAATAAATACCGAAACAGTTCCACACTATCACCCTGATAGCAAAGAAGACTCAGATGTGGTTTCGGTGCTGTCACGTATTATTATGGGATACAGGCAGTAGAGCCACATTGCCTGCATAGAAGAGAACACAATTTAAATATCCAGCAGGACAGAAAACTGATTTGTCAAGACATCAAATAGACACAAAACACAAAAATGTAACATTTAGCAACATAAATGGCAAAAAAGAAACACCCTAATAAAAATAACACAGAGTAAAGAAGGACTAACACTAAAAGGGAGCATTCTACTTCACTCTCCACTGTGTTTCAGAGGGAAATACTGTACCTTTTACTTCTTTTACCTCATACTTTTTTAAATATACGCCACATTTATCGACTGATGACTTTGCACATTCAGATTAGTAACACCAGATGTAGGTTCTCCTTCACTGGAACACTTTCATAATGCTTTAATAACACTGTCACACAGGGTTACAGAATACGTATAGACCCACATTTCTTGCATATTCAGCATGAGATATTTCTCAATATTCACAAACCTACGTTGAATAAACGTGTATCACAGTATTTGCAGTAAGTTCCTGAATGCTGAGCCTTGAGTCAGAGAGGAATAACATGCAGGGGGGCATATAAATGTACATGCACGGTGACTGGGGAAAGAAATATTAAACCTTTGCAGACAAATGTAATATGTGACCCCACAAGCACAACGCCGCTGCAGCATTGTAGCAGGCTGGAGGAGCTGACAATAGATGGCACTGTTTCCCAGGCCTTAGCCCTCAACCTCCATTAGACCCCCCCGCACCCCCACCCCCCCCGCCATCTTTCCTCTTTCTCCTATAGTTGTTCTGTCTGGAACACACCTCACTAAAACGTTGAACAGACTCTTGGCTGAAGACTACCTGGAGCCACTTCAAGCAGAAACCTCCAGGGAGTCAAAAATCATTGCACTTATTGTATCAATACGTGACAGAGGATGGGATAACTGTTTGGGATGAGACAGATGGTGGGAGTCACAATGTAAGAAATGTATACAAGATTAGAGGCAGAAAAATGTGTGATTTTGCATTACGGGGATAAGACAGATGTTACATGCCACATTTGTAAACATGTAGAACATACATAGCATATTCGGTCGTCTGCATAGTTTATATATACTCATACGCACTTTATATACAGTCAGTGATCTGCAGCATTAACACCATATCATGTATGGCTAGGTGCCGCACGTATATCGCCACAATCCTGACTTAAATTGCTTTTTCACTCGAGGAGAGAACTGTCACTTTCAGCACTAACACCACCGCACTCAAGGCAGTCAACCCAAACATTACAGGTCGGCTGTCGCTGCCACTTCTGGATGCATTTTCTTTCTCCCAATTAGATTAAAAAGTGCGTTTTAGAAAGTTAGAACTGGGGCACAGGATGAGACAATATCAACAGTACTTTAGTGGCCCAGAGTTTGCAATAAGTGGCTCCTACTACGGATCCCCAGAGCGAACAGGTTTAGTGGCTGACCATTCATGAGCGAACAGAGATATGTTTACTAATTTCTCAAATGCAGTTTTGAATGTAAAAACAGCACAGAGGGAGAGAGGGAACGTCTAAATGTGTGTGTGTGGTTGCAGTTCTACTCATGTTTAAGAGAAATTGTGAGCTGAGATAAAATACAGACCACACCAGCTGGTAGGGTTGTTGCCTCTGAACTTTCCACAAACTTAACCTACCTGCCTTGAAACTCACAGTGAGAATAAGATTAATTAGAGTGCAGCGTGGTGCTGTTTGAACGGTGATCCCAGAATGTGAAAGTGTGTAGATGGAGATAAAGAGAAGCTTGATTGATGAGTCAGTGTGGTAACAGGGAAAACCACTTGGGCTCACGATACTCACTCTTAAACCTTGAAGCTTCACCAGCTGTTTCTGTCTCTTTTCTTTGCCTGAAGTGCTCAAACACAGTGTGTGTTCGGTGTCCCTTTGTTCATCGCTGTTTTCTTGAAATACAAGAATAACAGGGTTTCAAATAGTGTAGCACCCACTTGGTTCACATGGGGCGACCATCTTCGCGGAAGTTACACCTGGAGCGTGAGACAATCGTAGTGGTTGCTAGGTAACGGGTGTCCTCATGGTCTCCGCTGCGAGCTTCCAGAGAACCAAGCTTTGTTCAGTGAATCACTCCCTACACTTTATGCAGGAGTATGACAATGAGTGGATCGCATACAGTAGAAATACAGCGTGTGATCTTGGGTTTTACTACGTGCAAAGCTATGTTTCAGTACTCACAGGACGGAGGCCTTTTTTCACAGAGAACATTTTGACACGTCACCGTAGGAAAGGTTCTTTTCAGCCGCTTTCATTTCAGGTTCCTGGTACTGTGCATGCTGGCTCACTGGGACACTTCCATCAAACAGAGTCACTGTTGACGCACTATTACGAGTCAAGTCTAGACAAGCCAAATTATATGCTGTGAAAAAGACCCGCTGCAGGAAATCGACCACTGTGAGGACATTTTACCAGTCCTCACTTCTATAGCCTTCTAAACTTGATGTGGGAAAGCTTTAAACCTCCAGCAGGCACGGAGCAACATTGGCAATCATTTGAATCAATCGCATTTCTGGTAACCTGATGAAGTCCAAAAGCCAAGTCCTGTTATCGCTATATTGATCATCAGCAGCTCCTGAGAGAAACATCAGGCTCTTTAGCTGCTGAACACTCAGCTTTGTTCACCAGCTAGTTGCTAACTTGGTCTGTTTGTCTTGTCCGTGGGCCAAACGGCTGCCTGTGATGAGAGCCGTGAGACTGAAGCAGAACAGCACATTTGCAGGCTGAAAAGCCAAAACAACGAACTGAAAGAGGCTAAACTGCCTCACAGAGCTGAGGGGAACTGCAGAGATGGGTGATAATTCTCTTTGGGTTCGTCACTAGAAGCGACACTTTTCACATCGTGTCAAAACATTGACTGGTGCAGCTTTAAACTGTAGTCAGATCCAATAAAGAAGAGTAAATGTATGCGAGCGTGTGTGTGAAAGGACATATAACCTGTGGTAAATCTCCCTGTAATGAGCAGATATTGGCTCTTGTTTTTGAGGAGTGCTCTCCTCTGACTAGTGAAATGAATGGTTTATTATGATGGCCTCTCCAGCTCTCCTCAATAGTGTCGTTTTTCTCTCCTCATCAATTCTAGCCATCTGTTGCTCATTTCATATCTGTCCATCTGAGTTTGGCCCTGGAACCTTGCATATTTGGAAGCTTCGGATTAGTGTTAGAAATATTCATTTATCCATTTCAAATGCAGTTTGCCATGATCACATTTCAGCAATGCTGCCATTTTAGAAAGCGATGCCACAGAATTTAATATTGCTCAAATGGCAAAAGCATTTGTCACACTGCAAATTTAAAGGGTTACTTCACCCAAACTACAGAAAAACATATTTTTTCACTTTCTGTGCAGGCACATTTTTGGTTTTACTTGCACATGTTTTTGAGATATCTATCTATGAAACTTCTGCTGCCACCAAGACACCGTGGAGAATAGAATCACATTTGTGGCGCTCACAGCATAAAAAAATTACATGCAGCAATGAATTCAACTGCAACATCACTCTCCGCTAAGTGTCACTATGGATGATATCCAGAACACACTGTGAACAGTTTTCATAAGGGCTATTTCTTTGGTAGAACGTCCAATGAAAATTGTTCACGGTGAGATCTGCGGATTATCCACAGAAACCACAACATTGTTTCTGGACAGATATGTTGCCGTTGAAGCTTTTAGATTGCCAGTTTTCAAAGTAAGATGCTGCTAGGACCTCTCTCTCTCTCTCTCGTGGCTGACGCTGCCTCACTCCAGACCTTTTCAATATGGATCAGGAGAATCAGCCTCTCCCCTCGCCTCTCTCTTTCTCTCTCTTTACATATATGGTACTGTCTCTTCTTCTTTTGCAGCACCTGGAATTTGCTTGAAATCCTCCTGGATCCATATTCTTCACATATGCTTGCAGTCTATCTATATTATTGTCATCCTGACTTTCCATATTGTACTTCTGCTGCTCTTATTTCAGTCTTTCCTGCACACAGCATTCAGACAGTTGACAAATTGAAGGAGAAACCAACATAAAGTGTCTTGGTAAGGTGCCACCAACCAAACCATGCCCCCACAGCATAGCAGAGCCACTGGATCCCCTCACTGCAGGGGTCAAGCATCCAGGCCTCATCTGACCATATCACTTTTTTGCACATCTCTGTGGACCAGTGCTGATGACTTTCGCACCACTGAGCTCTTAAATGTGCATTCATCTTTATAACGAGCGGTTCATGCTCTGCAACCCTCGTGTAATATCCCTCTCTATGTAATTGTCAATGGATCGTCACGGTCATCAAATGGGTGCTGTCAACCACAATTTTCCATCTTTTTTTGGAAGTTTCTTTTTTATTGGTGTTTAAGGGTTAAAAAAGAAAAGGATCAGGGTTGGTATGGGCCAGGCATTAGAACAGAACAGGGTTTTTCAATCACACAGACAGTAAGTTACATCCCACGGAGTATGTCGTCCGTTTTTGCCAGTATTTTGTGCAGATCTTAGTCTTTTGGAAACAGTAAATTTCTCCATGCAATGCTTTGCCTTGACAATCGGATCCAGTTGTCCTTGATGGCGGTCTGCCTGCAGCCACTTTTGTGTGATGCCTTTCTTGCTCGCAACCAAAAGTACTTTATACGAAACGATGCTCATCCTGGGATGATGTGACAATAGAGCAATCAACCTCTGTTCCACAAACGTTCCTTATTTCTTTGACAATCTCTTGCCAATATGAATGGATCAGAGGGCGGCTCCAAAATATATGAAGACGGTCTGCCATTGATTTACCACACTGCCTCCGGCATTCATCCTGTTCCTGAGAACCCTGCTGTATGAATTTCAATTTTGGAGTCACAAAATATCGTATTATGTTCTTCCAGCAGAATTCTCGCCAGCATCTTGAGCTAGTAGTTTTTGTCTGACCTTCCCAAATGTCATTCCAATCATCCTCAGATATCTCCAGGCCGATTCCCTCTCCCATTTCTGTTTGGGAGTTCTGTAATCTCTTTAATATTCGTGATAATAGATGTTTGTTGTCTTTAGTCTTCATGCACCAGTGAATGCATTGATCCAATTAGGTTCACAATCATCTGCTGGTTTGATTTCTATACCAAAATAGGTTGCATGCAATTGAAAGGAGGTTAAAAGACTCCAAGCCATTACACCAGCTATAGCTGTTCCAACATGATGTGCCAACTCCTGAAATCACATATCCAGTGTCTGCCATCCATTTCAGTATTCTTCCATGCTCCTCAAGGTGAAACCTTTTGCAGGTCTTAAACCAAACCCAAAGGGTTCCATTTATTTGGTTTATCCAGATAAAGATCCCGGTGTTGGTAATTACCTAACATACATAGACGGTGCTGGCAATTTGAATAGCATTCATCCCAAATCTTTCCATTTGGCTGAATAGTGCGGATTGCACCAGCATACCAGTAATCTTAGCTGTGCAGCAGTAAAATAGTCGTCAGTTCATGGAAGGGAGAGTTTGCCCTTATCTTTAGACGATTGCAGGGTCTTATATTTAATCTGGGACCTCATATTCTTCCACACAAATCTTGAGATCATTCTGTTCCATCACTGAAATCTTTAGGGGGAACTGCAGAAGAAAGTGACTGGAATAGCTGCAGAAACTGGAGAAGTACCTCCATTTTTCTCCTTTCAGTTCTGTGAAGGCCTGCATCACTTGTCTTAGTAACACAGTCACTTTCAAATAGTGTGGGGATGTTTTTCAGACCCAAACTTTGAGATATTTATGTAATAGTAGAGGAACCCCATTTGAAGTCAAATCTGCTCTGCAAATCAGCATCTGGGGTGGAGTTATGAGAAAGTGTGTTCAGTTTATATGCTGATTATCAGGAGGGACGTTCATTCGGGCTACACTTCTCTCTGGTTTCTCGGACTAAGCGAAACGTCGTCAGCAAATAAGTTTATCTTATATTCGTTATTTCCAGTTAAAATCCCATTAATATCTGCATCCCCGCTTATTGCCTGAGCGACGGTTCTATAAAGACTGGGAAAAGGACAGGACTAAGTGGACAGCCTTGGTTTTTGGCTTGATGGGTCGGGATAGGTTCACGTTAATTCTTATTATGGCTGTTTGGTATGAGTATATTGATCCAATGTATTGTACTGCTCTTGTACTTGGATAAAGATAACCCTCTCAACCAAATCAGACGCCTTCACTGCATGTAGACCGATTAGCATTGTGCTAATATTTTCCTTAGTCACACTGCCAGCCACACGCAGAGTTTGCCTAATATTATCCAGTATTGTCTGGGTCTATTATTGAAGACTTGCTTAAAAATCACAAGAATTCAGATTTGAGCTGTTGCTACTCAACCGGTTACCTGGCAGCATTTTTTGTTCTGCCTTTCTCACTCCCATTATACTGACATAGCTGACAGATGTGTGGAAACATCTGCGTTTGTTATGTTCCTCCACTTATTCATTCAGGTTTTTCCTTTAAGTTGTCACCAGTCTGTATTTTGTATGTCTGTCTGTCCTGGAAGAGGGATCCCTCCTGATTTTCTCCTCTTTTTTGAGAGTATTTTTCTTATCCCAATCTAAAGTCTGAGGACTGAGGGTGTTGCATGCTGTGCAGAATGTAAAGGCCTTTGAAGCAAACTTGAGATCCAGGCTGCATAAATAAAACCGACTTGAGTAAATGAGGAAATGATGTTATTTTGTAATTTGGGTGAATTGACCCTGTAAGTATTTACCCATGAGGTCCTGTGCTGTGACTGATTCTTAACATGTGATGTCTAATACATATTTCTTGCCCGTTGCACAGTAGTTTAAGAGTTTAAATGAGGCACATAAGGTGATCTGGAGGACTACTGCTGATTTATCTTGGACTGGGACACTGCTGTGGAGCTACAGTTTGGCACAGCTGCTCTCATAAAATGTTTTGATACCCCCAATAAGAGTTCAGTGTTTTACTGTGATTAAATCCCCCAGGCCTGTTTGCAGTAAAAATCTCTCTCTCTCTCTACGTCTCTCTCTCTCTCTCTCTCCCCCTCCCACACCATCACGGTTTGCCTCTCTGCCTCCATCGTCATCCTCGTTCTCTCCCACTCTCTACCTCTAATGACCTACACACAGGGAGGCATGGGTCACTGAGTGCGAGTCTGTGTAGTCAGGACGACAATCTGGTCAAAACCCTCGTAACTGCCTTAAACTGAAGTCACACCAAATAATTGTAAACAGTTCTTCAGTTTTTTTTATGTCGAATGGCACGTCTGCATTATTGGATTTATTCATCACTTCTGCCAGGGAGTGGAGGCTATGTGCGATCGCCTCCGTCTGTCTGGTGTATTTGACTGTGACAAAGATATTTCTACAACTTATGACACGACTGGCCCAAAATTTGCCATGTACATTCAAGATCTCAACAAAAGACGCATATCGACTTAGGTGACCTTCCCATCCGGCCAGCACAAGTGTATCCTGACACCGCAGTCATCAACACACACTTTTTGCTGCACACCTTCAGTGTGTACTCCCAAGAGGAGGTGATTTTGCTTGATGAGTTTGGTAGCCTTTCCTCTACCGCCTCCATCAGGCCACATTTTGGCTATTTTAGTCTATTTATCTCGTTTATACGGTACAACACTGACTCTGAAAGTATTGGCGAACTCCTTAGATTGGTACTGGTAGAGACCTGCCTTCTGACAGCTTTCTTGTTATAAAGTGTTTATTTCAAACGACCTGAAATTGTGGTTTGACAAATGGCAGCATAGCAGCCCCACAGACAGATGTACAAATATGATCGGAAATCTGCCATCCCACATTACCCAATTCATTTTGTCAGTTTGCCAGTGGTTGGAACGGTGCTTTACTTCAGATGTGACAATGCTTGTATGCTGTTCGATATCTCAGCCATCAGGGTTGTTTTCTGTACAAACATCAGTTTCACATTACCACATTTCTTTTTTTTTTTAAAGCACATTTGACTTCTTTTTTTTCCCCCGGACTCATATTGCATGAACCCATTTCCTCTTGCTCTCTGCACAGCCGTATGACTGCCTCCGTTTAGCCCACATTTGTCCTTCGACGATGACTGATTGTTAACCAAATGCCCTAATTGTTTAATTAGGTTGGGGCCAGGGAGCAGTGACAGCTGCGGCGTGATTCATGTATGCTTCGTTTTCAGCAGCGGTAATGGTTGGTTGGCAGGTGTGTGTGTGCGGGGAGGGGGGTTGCAAGGAGTGATGTGGCCTTTGGCAGGAGAGCTGGCACCTGTCACCCATGTCAGCATAATGGGAGTGAGAAAGGCAGTACAAAAATGCTGCCAGGTAAGCCATAGCCCCCATTTTTCACAGCAGTTGAGTAGCACCAGCTCAAAACTGAATTCTTATGATTTTATGATTTCTTCCCAAATCTCTAAGCTTAAAGGTCCCATAATGGAGAAAGTGAGATTTCCGTATCTTTTTGGATTGTGAAGCAGGTCTAGCTGCTATGTAAATAATGTGAAAGGATCAAAACCAATCCAATACTCACATTCGGTAACTGCCTTTAAACGAGCCGTCAGGACGTCGGAAAGGCTGTGATGCCGAAAGCACAGCTATGGTTGCAAAGACACGGACAGAGCTGATGCCGAAACGTGGTGGGCGGTGCCTGCTCGGGCCTGCTGACCAATCAGAGCAAACTGGGCTTTTCAAAAGGGGGGCTTAAAGAGACAGGCACTAAACTAAAAGTGCTTTAGACAGAGGGTGAATAGAGGTGCTGCAGCAATAGACGGTATGAGGTAAATAATGTATTTTTTGAACATTAAAGCATTTAAACATTTTCTAATAGGCCTGAAAATGAGTTTATTATATGAGCTTTAATGCAATGCTGTTCATCAAATGCACTTTAAGGTGGAATGTCCCTTTAATATCCTTCTCCATTGTCATTCATAACGCAACTGAATAGAGACTGTGTTGAAAACCACTTGGTGTCTCATTATGCCTTATGAATTACATTCTGCATACTGTGCCTTTTGTTTTTGTGGCCATTTTGAATCTAAATGAGCCAACAACAGCAAAAGTCACATGCATCCCCAGAGCACCGTGAGCAGACTGTGTGCAGCGCTTGTTGAAGTAAATATTAATAGACAGGCAAGAACCCTGGCTTGAATATTTCAAATCAGAGAGGCTGTACAGTATGACTGTCCAAGCCTGTGTGCTGCGATCCATTAGCGCCGTGTTCTCCACTACAACCATCCCCTGGGCAGCGGCACCAAGCGGAGTACAGTGCTGTCTTGGCAATCTCAGCCGACAGTGTTTCCTCACAGGCAGCTGACTTTCCAAGGGTTATGTTACCGTGGGTAGAGTTGAACCAAATTTTGAAAGGCTTTGTATCAATAGTTTCTGTGTCATTCTCCGTCTGATGTTCACCTCTCCACTCCATCGTAGGCAGGCAAACAGACACACATTGTCTACTAAGGAATGCTGGGAAAGGTGGTTGTCAGACTAATGGAAATGGGGCGGTGCGAGTTCTCCAGGAAAAGTTGGCTTTGAGATCAGAGTCAGTGTTTGGAAAGTGTGAAACATTTCTTTGGGGCTGATATCTTGTTGACGACTGGAGACAGCATTAACTGGTAGATGAACATAAGCGCAGCAGTCATTTAGTTAATACTGCATTCATGTAATTCAAGGACACAAATGAGATTCAGGTGACTAATTTTACCAGATTTTTACCAATCTTTGCATACTCTTAACCAAGGTGGTTTAAAGTCCAAGTGAAATTGATAAAAAATAAATAACCCCAAGGTGGAAATTCATATTTAATTCATAATGGTGCCCTGTAGTTGCACATTAATTTGAGTGTATACCCTCAGCTATCCCTGTGTGTGGATGGAGACCTTGTGTGTGTGAAGCACTTTGAATTGCCTCTGTGTCTGAAATGTGCCGTATGAATAAAGCTGCCTTTCCTCGCCTTGCCTTTAGATACAGCTGATCAAATGTAGCATAAAGCAGAAACGTCAGAGCGGACGATCACGCTGAGCCAGACAGCAGCTACATGACACAAGAGCCAAATACTTTCAACAACAGCTCACATTAGCTTTCCTGCTATAGTCTCCCTCTTATCTCACTCACAATAAAAACATGAGCACTTTGGCATTTACTTTACCAAACAAGGTCGCATACTGCTGATTAAGTCTGTCACAGCCACATAAATCTCTGTATTTCAGAGCACGCTGGAGTTTTCAGATCTGTTGTCTGTGGTGAAGGTCTTTCACTGGCGTATCGGCAGTGACGGCTTTTACGTCCACCAGCAACGACTGGTTTGCCAGAGCTGAAGTAGGGAGCGACCAAAGTAACCACCTCCGCAGTGCATTTCTACGTTTCTACGTTAAAACTGCATTAATCCGATATTTGGTTGCAACTCCAAAACGGGCGGATCATCACACACATGTTTGACATATTATGGAGTTGATGTGGTATTTGCACCCCCATCAGACACGGAGCAGCACTAGCATTCATGCGGAGTCGTGTGTTCGCCACCTGATGGTCTTCGTCCTGTCCTCATGACTGACTTGGTCTATAACCGCCTCCCCTTTGCTCACCTGCTGGTCACTTGCTCACCTGCTGGTCAGTGTGCAGTGTGGTTCTGGGAAGTTAAAGTACAACGGCTTCAGCGGAGCTCTTCCACTGAAAACAGCTGCCTGCTGCAGCTGAAAATGACACAGTTAGAGCGAAGTGAGAACAAGAACAGTGAAGCTGTTTCCATGAAACTACAACAAGGAGCTGAAAGGCAGTTAAACGCTCTCAGCTCAGTCATCGCGTGGGTTCGTCGTTAGGAGCGAGCCGTTTCACATTACGCGAAGTCATTTGATCTTTGTTACAATTGTTCTTATGGAACTTTGATTAGTGCAGCTTCAGTCAGTCAGGTGTGTCTTCCTCCTTCATAGGCTCATTATGGAATTAAATGACAAACGACCCGTTTTGTTGTACAGTATGTGGACGAGTCTGGATTTAGATCTGCAGTTTACATCTTAACAAACGTGGATTTCCTCATTATCAGTGTTTTTCACCAAAGCACCTTTATTGGGCCGAACATGCACACTGACTGCCTGACACCATAAAACATTGTTTTTAAAATCAAACCTGCCTTCTTCTTTTTGCCCTTGTTTGGCAATGTCACCCTATACAGCATATTAGCTCACTCACTGGTGACTGCAGCTGGCCAAAATATGAGATCTCTGTAAGCAATATGCATCTTTATGTGTGTGCAGGTACCACAGGAGTTACAGCACAGCTCTGCAGCCCACTTGCCAGATAAACTACAGCTTCTTGTCAAGGCCTGTTTAGGATTCTTTCAATTTTAAGTGCTCAGAGAATTGGCTGTATAAATATTTTGATGTCGCTCTTTATTACATTTCTGCTCGTCTTGTAATTCGGTGTTAAATTCCACAATTCAACGTATCGTTCCGTGTTATAGTCGTGCTTGTGAGTTACTGTCCCGGCATCTGATGTCAGCATTGTTTTTGACATGCAAAGCAAATTGAGTTAGAGAGTTTTTATTAGGAGATGTGGTGTTGCTGAATAAAGCTTTATGTTTGACAGACTTATGGTCAGCTTTGTGAAGGTGCTGCCAGAGTTTTATGGCTCTTATTTTGGAGTGCAAGGGAAAGATTTCCACATCTTGCTTGGAGCATTGCTATTTACACTAAGGACTAATTTGCAGCAGCCTTGCAAAGCCACCCTACATCTCATCATGAAAGCTGAGCTCACAAGATTTAGGCTTGCTTCGGTGTGGCTAGATTGTAGATCTTCGCTTCAAAGATTCCTGCTACACGTTTAACCCATTTATCAATGTTTGCATGACAGATAAACACAGACCGGTCCTGTTTGCATGACTGATATGTGGTCATGTTAGAGCTGGATGGAAAGCAGGTGAATCTCATTAGCTGATTTGATCTGAATCTAGTATTAACTGCACTAACAACAGCCTATAAACACAAAAAACAGCAATCCCAGTACTGTATTAAGTGTCTTATTCATACGTTAAGGCAGTTCATGGTAACGCCAAAAGTAGAATCTGATGCTCAAAGTCAAATCACCAATCACGATCTCTGATTTGAATATTGATGCAAATATTTCATTTGACACCAACGTCAAGCGGCGCTTTCACCGTCACTTTGCTGGAATGTGTTGACATGCAGGGGACTTCAGCATGGAGGTGATGGTCTGAGTCAACACTGAGCTGTGGATTGATTGTACAGTCAGGGTGCTGTATGATTTATAGGGCCAGCTGCATATTGCCACGGTAACTCCCTCGAGGGCAGCATGGAGCCGTGGCACTGTTATACCTGGATATACTGTAGATTACAAACTGGATATTAGACTGCAAGAAACTATAGCTGCACATTTTGTGTGAGTTACTTCATTTAACAGTAATCATCATGATGTTTCACTGTAGATGCGCTCGAATACAGACTGCATGTGCCAGTCCTCTCCTCTGGTAATTTTCTGCTCCATGATAATTAAGACTTTGAATTTTTAAGGTGTCTAAGTGTGAACAAGAATTGTGATTTCTCGCAAAGATTTTTAGAGCAATGCTCAAGTGTCACAGGGTCCTACCAAACAACAATTCAAGAAACGAGAGCAATTATTTGCCGGGCAGGTGCAGGTAAGCGGTTTCTCTCCTCCTCTTCATCAGTCTCTGAAACAATGTGGTTCATTATCTATGATGTGGTCTCTGCATCAGAGTAGGCGGATGCAGACAGCAGCATGACCAAAACACACAAATGGTAATGGCAGCATTGGTAGGAAACTCTCCACACAAAGTGTGTTTAATGGCAGTTCTGATAAGAATAAACAGGACAAACATTGTTATTCCAAGCTTGCTGAAGCACATGTAGCACCTTGGAATGCAACACAACACATACTGAATGCACAGTGACATCCAGTTAGAGATGCACGTCCGATTGCTTCTGCTTAAACGGCGCTGTGCTTATAATAGACCATCTATTCCCTTCTGAGCCGATGCCACCAAACACAGGAGATGAGGAAGTAGTCAGCCGCGGCCACGTTGCTCCAGAAATGGAAAGTTTTGCTCTAACAGAAGGGTCGGTGAATGTGGGAGATAGTAAAAGCTCCTCTGGTATCCAAAGTATGACTTGGGTTCACGGGAAGCTCATTAACGCTGCAAATCCCCTTGATCTTTTCCAATTAACTGTCCCAGCCAGGACGATGTGAGACATGCAATTAACAAAGGCCAGTGGCTGACTCACCCCTCATCTCCCTGTTTCATTACCGGCAAGCCTTGGATGCGAGTCAAATTCAACAGCTGACATATGTGCTTTAACAATCTGAGGGCTGCGAGTTTGATGCATAGCAGGTCGTCTTTCTCTGTACTGTGATTACGGAGATGGCCTCCTGTTATTGGGAGAGTCGGTTCAAGGTCTCGGCAAGAGGTAACGTGCATGAATCAATAATGAAACGGGATGATCAGAGATGTGAGTGTGAGTGTGTCGCTTCCATCACACACTTTGGATCTATACACTGCTCTGCGCTGTGGTAGCTTGTGAGGGTTTGACATAAATGAGTGACGGTACCAAAGTGCGTCTACAGATTGATCATTACTTTTTCATGAGAGAGGATTTCTGTGCACAGTTGCCTTGAACTGAGGTTAGCACACAGCCTGAAAGGAAGAGCAGCCTGCAGGTTTACCTCTGACTGCAGGCAGGAGGCAGGGCATGAACCACAGCATTCATACAGATGCAACGCGCTTTACAGATATTATCACAAGAAGTCAGCAAAAAGCGAACAACCAGTGAAGCTTATTAATGGAGGACAATGCTAATAATGCCTTTTGGACTTTTGGACGCACGCACATATTCGTGCTGACCTCGTGTCAGCAGTTTTAAACAATTAAACCTGTAGAATTCAGTTTACTAAGCCCCGCCCCTCTTAGTTACTGTTGCTAAGCTTGTCAAACCGAAGCGCTCTCCCGCTAACTGCTACCTGCGCAGCTTACAACGACTGAACGATGCGCATTTTAGCGCTAATCTTTGAAACATCGGGTCCTTGAGTTCAGATTCTGCTGCTAAAAAATTTGATCAGCTGTGAGTAGCTAGCTGATTAAGCTAACGTTAGCGCTGTGGAAACGTCACCTTCGGCTAGTTTTTAATGTGTCCAGATTGCTTTTTTCGAAGCACACTGCTTAACACACTGACAAACACACACACGCAGAAAAAACACATAAGACATCGTACTTACATTCGGGAACCTTCAGTCCTTGGAATACAGGAAGGAGGGGACACGGAAAGCTGAGGAGGAAAGACGAGAATAACTGAAATCAAACTCCGCTGAGGGCAATGGCAGATTGTGAGGACATTAAAGTAACTGCACACTGAGAGAAGAGCGGCTGAGACCTTTAAATCTCATTTTTCTTTTCCTGCATTCTGAACTGGGCTGCGTCCCATATTGTCCTTTGAGCTGAACTGATGCTACGCACTGAGGCCAACACAAAATAGGCCTAAAGCTCAATTAAACGTATCACCATGTCTGGAATATAATTATAAATCCACACAGTCGACTATTTTGTTGAAAAGTTCCCAGTGTTTCAAAAACCCCACCAGTTTGGCACTGATGACATAATTAGTGGAGAAAAACACGACTTGATAGCGATTCAGAGGATCTAAACGTCCCTTTGAGGATAAAATTTGCATGTCCTGTCAAGTGATCATGTTAGTGGGCATGCAGACTCTCTGGCTTCAAATGCGGAATTTGCCGCCCACCAGCATACAGTACACACACTAGCCAGCACTTAAAGCGCGGTATGCACACACACACACACACATGCACACACGAGCCTGTGCTAGCATACTTGCGAGGACATTTTATTGACTAACGCTCCATCCGCTGGAGGATGATCTTATTTGGCCCTAGCCATGAACTCTAACCTCACCCTTTACTCTAAGTCTTAACCGCTGCTAATGTTTAAACCTAAGGGGATGGGATCGCTGCCCGCACAGGAAAAAAAAAAAAAAAAGTCTCGAAAGGAAAAAAATAAAATTTCCTCTAAGATATGCAGCATGTCTGCTTTCTTTCACAACACGGGCGCGTATCTGTCTTTCTGTGTGTCCCTCTATCTCGGTAGCTACTTGTTCTCTGTACCCGTGTGTGTGTGTGTGGGTGTGTGTGTGTGTGTGTCTACTACTGTATTTCTGTGCATGTGTGGGCTGCTGGAACCTGGTTTTAGTGATAGAGAGTGGATTCAAACTCCTTTGCATGCACTGTCTGGGTAGCTGGGCTCAGATTTCTGGCACTGCAAACACCTTTGCATTTTCATTTGGTTCAAAAAGACGCTGACACAATATTTGTCATCACATTACATTTGCATTAATGTTAATTCTCTTAAGGGCATAGCAGCATCACAATGTGTGTACACTTACAAGAAAAAAGGCTGTTTTGGTGATCCTGATCTTAGTAGTACAACAGCTATACATATTTTTTGCAGTATATAAACCCCTTTAAGACTCCCCCTCCCATTACAGCCACATAATAACAATACATTTCTATTTTTATGTTATTATACTATTATATCACTATTTGTTTAACCACAAATGACAAAAGCTTTATTTGCCACCGTGAAAATAACGTGTTGGGTGCAGTACAAGCAATAAAATGGCTAGCATCACTTTGATTTAAGAGCATTTCGCTCATCATGAGGCATTTGATATCAATGTTCAAAATGTTCTCTTCTGCATTGAAATATTCATCTGCTGATTACACACAAGTTCTCGACTTTGTTTGCTCACAGGTTGTGAATTGCTGCGAGCTAATTAGTGACATATTCTTTTTAATAGCTTTTGTAAGGTGTAACTTTTCACACTGGTTGCAGAAAAAGCACAGAACATATGCAGCTGTAAGCTGCGCCTCAGGAATCTGCAAAGTGCAGGATATCAAACTGAAACGATCTGAGACCTGACTCCCTCCTCAGCCAATCCACACGACATCATGACATGATGAGACTACCAGTCCTCCTTAAGCGAATATGAAAAAGCTGTTTGGCATCAATTACATCTTATTTATTTACTGTGCATCTTTATTTCTGGGCTCGCCACGAAACACTCACCGTAGATCATATGAGATGCAGTGACTGGACAAAAACACAGCAAATGTAAAAGGACTTTGAAGTAATTAAATCCCGATCACAAAGTCAGCTACGCAGGTATGTCATTTTAAGATGAAAAGTCAATTAGCATTACGGGTCAGCTTTAAAAGAGGTCTGACAATTGGCACTTTTATGTGACTTTTCAAAGCAACGTGAAGCAGCTAATGGAGCTCTAAAGTGCTCACAGAGTTGGTGCCCAAATTGCCGGCACATCAATTACAAGAACTAAAAAAGTTTTTAAAGCAGCATGGGTCTCAGTTATCAAATGACATCCTGCAACGGCAAAGAATGACTGTCGTTACATGCGAAGGTTCACAGGCTGGCAGAGACGGGCGCCAACACATGACACCGTTACATCAGTTCATTTCAGCTGTGCAGAGCCAGATGTGGGTTATTCTTCCAAAAACTGACATGTTGATGTTTAGCAGGTGGAATGTTTATCATGTGCATCATCTTTGTTTTGTTGTTTTAGCATGCTAACATGCTAATTTGCAAGTATTTGGTCATAAACCAAAGTGCTGGACAAGTTGAAATTCTGACCTGGTGATGGTGCGAGATGAGAAGTTGAGATGGCAATTCACCCTGTGGGCAGAATATCTGAGCCGAATGTCACGCCAATCCATCCAGTCGCTGTATTACATTATGTCGCTCCAAACCATGAATGTGACAGAAGAAAAGTCAGAAGATCATTAACAGATTCATCATTTTGCAACCAGAAACGTCCCACGTGCCACTCAATGCAGTAAGTTATTTAACTGGATAAGAGAAAAGGTGACCTGCTGGAAACTCTGGATGAAAAGCCTGTAAGATAGCCACCATGGACCACAGATGTCAACCTCATGGTGGTGCTGGAGGAACGGCAGAGGATGCCAACGTCAGTAGGATTCATCCTCTGAGGACAGTGAATGTGCATATTTTAAAGGCAATCAGTTTGGACAGACAGACCAACGCTGTGATCTTAAAGCCATGGCGCCAACGTGGCGAAGAAATGAGTCATAACTGAGATGAGTGTGTTTGGAATGACATCAAAGCAGAAATGGAGGATCTCATGCTGATATTTTACTTGGTATACTGGACATAAGATGATATGAAAACGTCAGCGAAGGACTATCCACCATAAATAACGTCCATGAATCACTTTTTTACGACACAACCAAATAAACTTCCTATAATTACAAAAGTCACTTTGATGAATGAATAAATGATAACAGCTAGTCTCGGTCTCCTTTAAGTTTTACACTACTGTGGGCTGTGCAGCCGGAAAACTCTTATTAACCTAAGTGCCATTCATTAACATCACATTATTCATATGCATTTCTATATTGGACTCCCTGCATTTCCAATCCTGCAACAATTACGCCGTTATCAAGGATTAAGGGATCCTATATTTAGGAGCGGTAACAGAGATAAGCAATTATTTTCAGGATTGAACAAATTCAAATTAGAGTCACTCAAGCAAGCTTCTCTCCTAATGACCATATAATTCTGTTTTATCAGACTGGCAGCAAAATACTTGCATTAGCGTACGTTGAGCGAGACAGCTTGATCATGTTGATGGCTGCTAATGGATAAAATGATAAAACACTGTATACAGTCTGTCACATATGAGCTACAGGTAATGTATGTTTCAGGGTTCTTTGTCAAGGTCATAGCAGAAAAACAACATCATAAACTGGCATTAAACACAAAACATCTCATTTCTCTTCCAGGATGTTGACTGAGCAGGGCTCTGGGTACTGGGTCGCCTCCCTGTGCTATGTTTAAGATGAACTGGGGTGTTGCCATAACAGCGCTGAGAGGCATGGCCAGTGAGTTCCCTCTTCCTGAAATAGCCTGCAAAATTGTTTAAACAGATAACTGGAAATCTGGCTCGTGGCCAGGAGCGTGCCCCAATGCCTCATGGGATATTAATGGCAGCCCTAGCTGAGGCAGGTCTGCAGTGAGGGAACAGATCCCAGAACCAGCACGGCACATCTCCCTTAATCGGTGCTTTAATATTAGCCGTGCCTCTGCTAATTGGCTTCATTTCAATCTGAGGATGTCTCCACTTGCTATTGAATTAGAGCAGTGAGGGGCTGCTGTGAGGCATGTTGTAGGAATACATGTTTCTGAGCTGAAACCACACTTAGATTAGATCTCCTTCCCACACTGCATTTACCCGTAACCACAAATTCGTACAATTCATGCAGGAGGTGTTCCATAATGGCTTTTAATACAGAAGTGACCACTCTGCTGTGCCTTTCCTCGCTGAACTCTCCATCCTCGCCTCACTTTTCCTGCGTCCTGGCCAGCGAGGCTGCTGGTAGATAAATATCAGCTCCTTTGGCAGCGGCCTCCATGAACATTTCCCCAGTGAGCCCATGGGCCCCTTGATGAAAGCCATCCGTCACTGCTGTGGGATGACCTGTCTGCACTGACCACCACACACCTCCGCCCTGACCACTAGACTGTGAAGGGGATGTCTCCATGAGCACCCTCACACACCACCAAATCATGATTTAATGCCTTTAATTTACACTGTCTCGAGGGCTTATCAAAAGGTTAGCTGAGGAGCACTGAGACAAGTTTATAAAGGCTTGCTGGGACACTGCTGCACCGGACTCAGGGTGTACTGTAACACTGGATGCTGGAACACTGATACCATTTGTAAGAGATACAAAATTTTGATTGCTGTTCCCATTTAGCGCCGCAGCTACAGCGCATTTTGGCAAGCAGAGCATGTTTTCCTGTCGTTGTATCCCAAGGGACAAGACAAGAGAGACTAATGTGACGCTGAGTGAGATTAATGCGTGGTAAATGGAACATGTGCTGGGATGACAGGGTAAATGAGGAATGATGCCTCTACAGGAGATGGAGAGTGACAGGCCCAACACAACACAGAGCGGGGGAAAGCCAATCTCTTTTACAGCAAAGGGTCTTTTAAGTCTGTCGCTGCTGCTCCTGTGCCCAAAAAATCCAACCCTGAACGATTACAGACCTGTTGCCTTAACATCTGTTCTACTGTTTGAGCACCTGGTCTGCCGTCCCCTGTCCAGCGCTGCCCTTGAGCCTTATCAGTTTGCATACAGGTCTGTCGATGATGCAGTGCCGTTACGTTTGCACTCGGCTCTTCGAGAGGCGCCTGCTACTTATGCAAGGATTCTGTTTGTTGATGACAGCGCCGCATTTAATGCAGTTCTACCATCCAGCCCGCACAATGAACTTCAACTGGGAGTCAAAAAGTCTCTGGGTCACTGGATCTCTCCAAGATTATCAACACTGGTGGCCCACAGGGATGTGTTTTGTCTCCACTGTTACACATATGACTGTATTCCCCACTCCCCGTCTATTAAGATGTTTAAGTTTGCTGATGATACCACACTGGCAGGACTAGTCTCTAACAACAACACTTATAGAAACGAGGTTCCATCCCAGGTGGACTGGTGTGCAGCCAAGTCTGGAGTCGAATGTCTCCAACACAAAAGAAGTACCGGTACAGTGTCCATCTACTTCTGGTTGTAACTGCAACTGACATTCAACAGGTTCCACAGACCGATCAGGGCAGCTGAAAAACTCCTCCATATCACGGGAAGGCATGCTTCAATTACACTGCACTGCAATCGAGAGCATCCTCACCTTTGGAATAACCGTGCGGTGCGGACAAGACAGGAAACATCTGGACAAAACAGCATCGGTGATCACAGGCCAGGAGCTCCGTCCCCGGCTGAGATCTACGCCATGACACCACAGAACGGGGGCCACAATATTCTTCAAGATGTCTCCCACCCTGCTAACCATCTTTTTAACTTCCTCCATTCTTTATCTGCAACAGCACCAACCCAGAGGCTGTTCATGCTCTTAACTGTTCAATCATTAATGTGCTGCTATTATTCCTGTCCGTCACAGGGTATGTGTACAGTGGTATACACCATAGCTGTTGTGGTACTGACGGCTTCCCCATGGGAGCGTTTTTAATTATTATTTATTCCTATTATTGCTACTGAAATGGGAACAGGGATGTATCTGAGCGAGGTTCTTGCTGATGCTGTTTTGTATGAGCCTACCAAACCAAATTCTTATCAACTGTGTTAAAATGGCAGTAAGGTATCGAAATCTTGAATATTTCCATAAATATTCCTCCCAGATATTTAGAGACCGTTCAACATGGAAGTGCTGACAGCCGATGGAGGCGAAATCAGCACTGAAAGAATTTGATGCAATTTGCTGTAATTTCCTTTTATCACAGAAGTCACATAGCAGTGGTCTGATTGAAAGTGATGCAAGCCTCGGTGGTGCAAAACAAACCCCGTGCAGGTTTTATCTGTTGTTGGCCATCAGGACCAATTTATGACTGTCATCATCATCACTTCAAGTAATGTCATTGGAGGGCATATGGAACAGTAAATCCTGTTCCCAGGTTCCTCGTTACTGTAAATGTTCCTCCTACACAGGCAATCAAAGGGATAATTCATGTAGCAATATGCTCCTGTAGGTCAGGATGGGAACATGGAAGAAGAGGAGGTTTTAATGAAGGTTTAAGATGTAAAAATGTAAACCGGTAAAGGGAACGCAGTTTTGGTTTTCGAGCTTTGAAGCATCAACCTCTGAGGTTTCTGCCTCCAAAACTAAAACTTAAGAAGTCAACGCTACATCTGTTTAAAGGATACAAACTATTTCTTTGGTAGAAAAATGTGTCAATGCTTTTTGAAATTTAATTTTATTTCGAGCTTTCATCTCATCCCCCTTTAATGGGACACAAACAGGCACCTCAGAGAAGATACACCAGAACCTGGATGAATAAATCCAAAACTACCTGCATGACTAGACACAGCTAGAGGCAGTATGCACAATACATGGGGTCTTAGGGGACTATGATAAAATCTAACCAGTTTCTACATATCCATACCGTGTTTGCATGTTGAAATGTGAGGACAGGCACAGAAAATGTGACTGACTGTGATAGCTGATGTAGGTCTTGGAGCTGCGAGGGCTAATACTGTCCCTGCCAGCTGTGCAAACTGTTAATATAGGTTAATTTATACATTTACTCCCCACGGTTCTCCTCTGCTGCGCATATTTAGAAACCTCATTTACTGTGGGTATTTAAAGTCTCAATTAATGCTGAATAAAAGTCTAATTTTTAAACTATTTATCAAACTGCAAAATTCTAACAAAATAAACACGTAAGATATAACTGTGCTCTCGCTTTTAGCTTTGCTACAGCTGTACGATTCAAAATGTTATTATCTTTATGGCATGCAGACGTTCTCTTCTGGTCATTTTGGGTAAACGGACCCTATAACAAGCCCATTACAATACAATACGAGTCAGGCTCTTGGATTAGACAAAGACCAACGCTTCTGACAGAGCGGTGGCTTTAACTGATGAGTCTGTCACTCACACTCCACCAAACTCACTCCACACAAATCACAAACAGTGGTTCCCTGCTGGGAGGACTTTGGGCCCAGCTCTGTGAATTATGTTTGTTAATGGACACCAGTTGTGCAGTTTCTCCCCTCAGAGTTTCCTCCTTCTCTAATCGACAATGGCTGCCTGCAGCATAGCGCGAGTAGTCCTTCTACCGAAGGAGGAAGTCTCATCTCCTTGTTAAACTTTTTCACATTAAGTATTCCTTAATGTACGAAAAACTCCTTCAGAGCACAACCACAGACGTTCGCTATCAGCATCAACACCCATACCAAGCCCTCTGTGGATTTCACCTACCCGGCAATCACCATAAAAGTACCACTTTCATCCTCTCCCGTCTGCTAAGTCTGCCAGTTCAGAGTTAGTACAGTTAAAGGAATGAAAGGGTAAAATGTTTTTCAAAGGGCCGCTCATGCTTTGTTCTTCGCTGCACACATTTAACCAGTGTCTGATCAAACAAGCCTAGCAGACAGGCCTTTAAGCACATACTTAATAATAATAATAAATATAATAACAACAATAGCAGCAGTAGAGATGCCAGGGTTTGCCAATTTTCTGTTCGTCAGATACTGTTATTTTAGCAAAAGCATGTTGCTCAGTGAACATGTACAGTGCCCTCTTGAATGAAAGGAGGTATACTGAAAAGGGGAGGAGGATTTATGAGTCATCATAAAATGTGAAAGTGAAAGATTTCTTTGTTTCTGTGGCGGTAAAGTAACTGCTTTTTATAATTGGCTCATTTTGAATTAGCAAATCATCGCGAAAGTGATAAAAACTAAGATTCATCCATCAGCTGGTTAGCTTAGCTTAGCATAAACACTGAAAACAGGAGAAACAGCTAGCCTATCACATGTTAATTTTTCACTTTTCCAGGCAGGTAGAAGTTGTTACCGGGCCAGTTTACAGTCTTTATGCTAAGCTAAGCTAACCAGCTGCTGCTTCATTTTCATTGATATGCTTATATCTGCAAGAATAAGACTTCTTTTAACACTGAACAGACGAGTTTGACAAACCAGTTTTAACTCAAACTCCACTTCCTGGCTTTGGAAGTGCCTTCAGTCACATCACACAGCAGATATTCTGCTCGCATGTCAACAGATCCACCTCTATGTTAACTGAGAGGGCTCCACTGATGAAGACCTTTGTGGCCTTGTGCTGAAAGCACGAGAAGAAAATAGCAAGTGGACCTTGAGTTGTTTGGTCAACCTTTGATAATATTTGTAATATTTAGAGACTTCAGGGGCAGGAAACGCAGTAAAGCAGTTTTTTTAAAGACACAGTGCAAACAGAGACACTGCTGTGATGTGGTCAGCTAATGAAGGGTCTTACAGTCGAACCGCTGCTTTTTATTTCACACGAAACACCAAAACAAGCAGCTTTAGCTCTGCCAAGTGCAGCATTGTTCTGTGTTCGGGGGAAATGTGTTTACTCATTACAGATAACCCAATTCAATCATGTTTGATATTCATACTGTCAGAATACACATATGTTCCTAATTTATCCTCCACATCACAGTTTTATTTCGTTTGCTTCAAAAGCAAACAGGCGCGTACGAGCTGGCTTTTGTTACTTTGTACTGGAGGATTTTCCTTTTGCTTTGTCTTAATTCTAATCTTAAAAATAAACGAAATTCCTCCGAGATGCTGCAAGCACATCTGCAGCCCTCCACGCGCGCAGAGATAATGAGGTTGCTAAAGAAGAGGAAAATAAAAAAATAAATAAAAATAAGAGAGAAAAGTTAGTTTGTTCGAGGAGATTCCTCTCAGGCAGTCGAGGCTGGTGTGTGTATATATAGCAGAGCAGCCTCGATTGTGTAAGCGGGCGTGCATGCTGATGGCCATCGATCGAAACAGAAGGTGTTGTCTGGCACTTCAGGCCATTCACACAGTCTCCTGGCTTTGAGTGCACAGTTATATTAACAACTTTGCCAGTTTGTAATTAATGTGAATCTGCCGTTGAGCTTAATGTGCCCTGTTCTTTGGTTATGCAGCCATTTTGACATGTTGTAGAAATATTCTCTGCAGGAGACAAAAGGACCTCGTGACGGACAGGAATGCCGTGCAATTAAGATTTCTACCTGTTAAAAGGCCTGACATGAAGGCTTTTCCTGGAGGTTTCGCTGTAATCACAGGAGTCCGTAACTGTAATTGATCGTGCTCATCCACCTGTGTGTCTAACAGGGTCTGCTTTAGGAGGAAGCATCTCTCCACGGTGGAGGATGGTAGTGAAAGGATTATTATATTATTCACTGCTGATTGATTAATCGCTTTTCAAACAAATATACCAATTATCTGCTGGCCTCTTCCCCTCAAATGTGAGGATTTGCAGCTTTTCTTTGCTTTTTATCAAATGAACTGAACACCTTTGTGTTTGGTGTTCTTGGTCGGACAAAACAAGCAATCTGAGTTCTTTTCTTTCTACCTTTTACACAGAAAATGATTGATTACTGAGTAAAACCATCACCAGTATTATTCACAATACGAGTGGTAGTTGCAGTCTGGTTCATAACACACAGAGCGAGCGATTTCTTGAGTTCTTCCACGTTTGACAAAAAACTAGTTTCACTCTCTGCTGTCAGAGGAAATTTAAATCCACTCACGGCTGCTTTCAGAGAAATCATTTTGTCTGATATCAGGAAACGTATGATCGTCTAAATTATTGCATGTGTTCAGCGCAGTCTGCAGTTTGGAGGGCCGCTGTGGTATTACTTCTTCGCCTTTTCTCCGTGTTCTTTCTCTCTCACAATCACTTGCCGGAGACTCGTGTTCACAACCTGAAAAGTTTCAAAGTCTTGTAACAACTTTAACCCTTCCCCATTGGCAAAAGCGCGGCTGTGAGGAAAATGATCATCAAAGCCAGACAAATTTACACCTTAGCAAAGTATCATGAGTCCTGCAATTTCACACAGACCCAGTTTTCCTCCACAGCAACACCAGGAAAACAGCCAAGTTTGCCACTTTCCAGATGGAGGCTAGGCTTTTGAATAATGACTAGCTCTAAAAGTTGCATTTGAATGTCTGCGCCACAGTGTTTACAAAAGTGCTGATCTCCACGCCGGCGCTGCGGCGCGTCCATGCACACCGCACACACAGCGCTGTCTCACGCATCAATCTCAAGCACATTTACATTTCAGCGTGGATGGATTTCAGTCTGTGTATCAGGATTCTGGCTCGCGTCATTTCGCTGTGACAATCACTGGAACTACATCAGCCATCACCCTCAGCTAATTGAATATTCTTGACTTCTCAAAGCATCGCGGTGTCGAGTCTCCGGTGATGCCTGTAGATACGGACTGTAGGTGGACGGGAGAAAAATGCAGGATGGAATTTATTTTTTCCACAAGCTTGTTTACACGGCTCTAAGACGAGTCCTCCATCCCTTCATTTTATCAAGGCATTCCTCTTCTTCCAGTCACTGCTCGCACACACACACACACACACACACACACACACACACACTGCACATCTCTCTATGTAGCGGCTTCTTCCTCAAATAGAAAATGTGCACTAAAACATGACAGCTCTGGCGGCTAGTCTCCGAGAGCAGCCCCACTCTCTCTGGCCTAGATTCTTTCAAATCCGCTCTGGAAGTGCCTTCGTCCTCAGCTGCACTGCCAGCCCGCCAGAGAGTGAGTGAGCAAGCCATCTGGCTGCACAGCACATCAAATCCCAATCTGTGTTAATTTGAGTGTTAAGGGCCATTGTTTATTTTTGAGAAAAAAAGAAGAAGAAGAGGAAGAGGGGGGAGGGAAGCCTCACTCACAGGACTAATAAACCCTTTTGTAGTTAATTCTGAGCAAAGTTTGCACCAAAGTTTTTGCAGACGTGCTGCGTGCCAGGCGCACCGCGGGTCACTGCTGAAAATTAGATGTTTCTAACCTGGCAAACTGAAGATTTAATATGGCTACGAGACAATAGCTCTTCGCGGATTCTGCAAAGAAATGAAGCGGATGCATAAATGGAACATTTTTATAAATAAAACAGAATACAATGTAGGCCAGTAGTCACGCTGTGCAGATAAAAGTAATTGTGCTGCGTTTGTTTCTACCACCTGGTGAAAACATTTGGACCGCCAAAGGCTTCCATTGGTGTTCTTGGTTTTTCATTCAAATCCCCATCACCTGTCTCCATCACAGCTACTCTGGAGACGCTCTGAGCTTAGAAATGAAGCTGTAACAGCTATAAGAAATATAAATATGCAGCCAGATCGCTGCTGACAGTCCTTACATGGATACACACTGCATTTGATTATACTGTGATACATAAAAACAGAGTTCAGCTCTATCGCAGAGCTAAACTACCTCCAAACTTCCTCTTGATTTAACTGGAGCAACAGAAGTAGATGAAGCCATATCTTTTTCTTTGTCCCTTTACCCCCCCACCCTCCCTTCCTCTCCCTCTCTCTCACACACACACACACACACACACACACACACACACACACACACACACACACACACACACACACACACACACGCCACCCACCCTGACACATGGTGTGTTATGCAATGGGTGATGCCTAATTACCACTGACATCGCGGAGACTGTTCACTGTGAAATTAATCATGACACAGGCGTCAGCTTTTGATATTTTTCGCCAAGTGCTCTTGAGTTCGTACCAGCCGATGTAATTAATAAACCAAACGCACACAAATGCTGATTAGACGCTGACACTAACGTCTTAATAATAACCAGCCACCTTAAAACAAATGCCAGGTGCCTCGCAGCAGAGATAAGAGGAGGGAAGTAAGAGCAGTGGAAACCCTTCTATGAGCACGAGCTCGTTAAAGGTTTGGACTTTGACGAGCTGTGAGCTTGCATAGATGGAAAATAATAAATGTGTGTACAAATGTTTCTACTGTATATACAAATCTCCACCAGCTGTGGGTCCGCAGTAGCTTGCAGGAGGCTTCAGCGCTATTTATAAATCCTAGCATTGTACTGGAAAGCGCTTACAGTACATCCAGTCATGCATAACATAAACAGTTGCTTTTCAGTTAGCAGAAAACCTCGCTGTTACTTTATTATTACAAATAGATGAAGTGAGACTCCAGAAACGCAGCCCACCCGTATCTGGCATAATTAATGTGACATGCAGCTCATCAGTGCACAAACCTCTACACGAGCCGCTCGCTCATTTCTAGAAGTTTTTTTTTTTTAATGCCTCAGTGGCAAATGATCACAAGCCGAACAGTTTGGGACAAATTGATTTGACACCTCGCTTTCTGTCGGAATCAGATGCAGATATTGTTTACCTCTCGTAACGCCATATTTTTCTTCCATCACGCGGCCGTGATTAGCTTTGATCTTCCGAAGGCTTCAAAGTGTAATGTATCAGACTTGTTCATTTGGAAAACACAAAGAAAACTTGTTTCCCCTTTTGAGACATGTTTTTTTTGGGGGGGTAACTATGAATAGCGTCAGGGTTCCTGTATTTTTTAATTGGTACAGAAGAGTCTTATGCTTTCCTTGCAAAGTGTACTATTACACTATTTTAGGAGCGTATGAGCTCTGCACATCCTCTCAGGCCACTTCAACATTTACAGGACGGCTTCAGCTCCTCTCAGGCTGAGGGGGGGTCACTGAGTGCACCTGCAGAGGGAAACTGCAGCACAGACAGACGACTGAGAAAGAGAATAATGAACAGAGGCTATTTTCTTTTTCTATTCAAACATTTCCTCCTTTACTTAGCCAATGTATTTTTTCAGGCATTTTGCCTTTATTTTGATAGCAAACAGCAGCAAGATAACAGGAAATGAGGGTAGAGAGGACACACAAAGAAGGTCCCGCCAGGACGCCCCCTTTTTTCTTCTGATTGATTTCTTTCTATTTCCTTTTTTGATATCATATCATAGTACTGTTTCTACGGGTAAAGCTCATTTATTAGTGATTATCATCATTTTGTTAATTGTGATTATTCTTCTTTCTACTGACGGTGAGTTTTTTACTGTAACAACACCAAATATATTCTACTTGCCCTGAAAGTGCAGGAAGCAGAGACACAAGAAGAAACTTTTGACAGGTCCAGATAATCATGCAAACACGTTTATCAGCGTGTCTGGCCAAAGGTCACATGGAAAAAGTAGGAGAAAAAAAGGAGTTGGAAAGTAGGCCTGAATGTGTTTTCACATATTATCAGCACAGATATGTGCAAACCCCGTAAACACACACACAAGCCTGAAAGTCACCAGAGACCCACTATTATACACTACAGTTGTTTCCATATGCAGAACCCAGACGCTTAAAACTAGATCAAAGCTTCAGATGGGATTCACATTGCTTCACTGTCTACAGTATAGTTGTTAAAAAAAGATGATTTTATCTCCTGGTGAGCTGCATGCACGAACACGCCGGTGTGTGCGCTGTATGTGACAGACAGAGGAGCAGAAGGTAACCTTTATAAATGACACACAAACAGCTAGACAGTGGCTAAAGGTGGCTTTTCTAATCCTCTCCCCTCCTGTTGTCTGGTCTCCCTCCTCTACTGTATCACTACATTTCATCCCAGGCAGAGTGACACATTGCTTGGCTGTTTCTCTGGCTACCGTTCTGACGTTCTGCTCGTCTCTGGGCTTCACCTGCCTCCCTCCTTCAGCTCAAGTGGGCAGAATTGCGGGATACTTGAGGAAAAAGGAATTGTCTGTGCATCAGCAGAGAGGAGAAGTGTTTTGATGCTTCCCTTAAAGCTGCTTTAATGAATGTTTTGTATAAACAGTGGATCAAATGACTGTGTGTAATGTCACAGTGGCCCCTTGCAGTGACAAACCCAGAGAGAATTATCACTCAGTTCTGCACTTCCCCTCACTTCTACAAAGTGTTTCACTGTTTCGGCGCTCTCATAAACATTATTTCCAGCTGCTGGAAACAGCAACGGTGGAGCAGCTACGACCAGCTCAGCATTAAACTGCACACAAACAACTAGCCAGCGAACACAGTGGAGCATTTAGCAGCTAACGAGCCATATACTGTGGGCTATTACTGTCATTTTACAGCTGGTGGAGACCACAGCAGAGCTAAAAGGAGCGGTTAGTGGACATAAATACGACTCCGATGGATACAAATGTTCCTCTGTGTCGGCTTGATGTGAAAACAGGCTACTGTTTGTTGACATGTGATCATGCTGGTGCTGTGTTTACAGCTTGTTGTGCATCGACTGATGCCGCAGAAAGTTATAACAGCGCAATGTGAAAATACTTGATTACAAGTAAAGATGACACAAAATTTAACTAGAACATAAATATCAGCACAATGAACTTAAATACAGTGGTGGAAGGTGCATTCACTCAATAATTATCCAGTAATATAACACTGACAGGGGCCATTTTGCTTTTAATATGATGCGTTAATCAAAAAGCAACCTTGGGTTGGAAAACGAAACCAATGCCAAAATGCCAAAAACTGCAATTCCTCAAATGGCTCCAAAAGCGAGTCACTTCCCATAGACCCCGTATGGAAAAATTCCCAACTTTAAAGCAGAAATAAACATGTTTACATAATGACAGGCGCAGTCGCTTCCTAGCTAGCCACTAGGCTTCAGCAACCAGGCTTCCCTCGGCCCACCTCAGATCCACCCACGCTCCATCTCATTGCCCGTTTTTGGAGTTTGGCGGACTCAGGCACCGCCAACGTGGCAGCAACTGGAACCACTGTGACTGGGCTTCACAATGGCTCTTCAGGAACCTATGGGTGACATCATGGAGACTACATCCATGTTTTATAGCCCACTGCATTAATGTGGAGCTGATCTAGGATTTTTTTAAATCACGGCCGTAAAGGGGCCACATTTTACACAGAGGGGCCAAGGACATGTCCAGATTTCCTTACTCAGTAAGATGCACATTTCACCAGTCATACCTTGTTTGCCAGTGGCTCTATAACTTTGAGCGAAGACACACATTATTGAATGTATTTTGCAAACTGAGCCTTGTTCAAGCACACTATGTACTTCAAAAAAGCAGAGAAAATAAAAAGTCTTTACAGTTTTCATATAGTCCAGGAAAAAAGAGCTCAAAATGGCTATCAAGGGTATACCAATGTAAACTGATAGCTGTTATTGAACCGTTTGGAGTACATGTATGGTTTTGGACTCTTTTGAATAGTAACACTGTGAACTTTTGTCCCCAGCAGTCTGAATCACTAAGTGCTACTGGCATTGAGTAATAGAAGTTTGAACACACTGAAGTACAAGAGTTTTTTTTCCACCTGAATCTTTTTTTTGCAAATAGATTAATGGAAAACACAATGGGACCACAGCATGAAGCTTTACCTTGTAAAAACTGATAACAATATCACAGAAACTGATGTTTTCTCTAACGGAATATCTAGACGTCCTCTAAAACAAGGCAATTTACTATATTTATGTACATAAATATCTATATTTATATTCAGGAAATCTACATTTTGTCCATCTATATACATATTTAAGGTATCGATACCTAGATTTTGGCTATATATCTTTATATTGAAACCATTTACTATGCTTAGTACTTCAAACTTTGTGTAATAGCACTGAAATTCTTGATTTTAGGTGACTGAGCAGTAAATAAACCAGGTCTTCTGTTCAATTTTGACTGTTATTGGCTCCTCTGGTTGCTAGGCTTCATATAGCAGATCGTGATTGGTCCAGTGAGTTGTCATTTGAAACGTGAGACACCACAAAGTAATTAGAGCCAAGATGGCGCCCTTCTGTATACATTTCCGGAAGTTGTAACTGGAGAAACTACAACTTTAAAAGGGGAAAACATCTTCCTGTGGATTATTATCATGTTTTGGACTAAATAGTTTTACTGCAGTGGATCGTCTGGACCTTTGTTGACGTTACCAGACCGTTTTTGTCGGAGTTTTATTGATCAGTGGATCACTGAGACCTAATCGATGAGTTGCCTCAATGCTACGTCAGTGTTTAAAACTTTTGCTTGTCTGTCTGCTATTGGCATTTGCTGTGCCTCCTGTTGCGATTGCATCTCGAAGTTTGCATTAATCGACTCACAAGAATCGTAACTTTCTCACAGTGTATAATATGAATTTACACGTAAACGCAGCGTTTGTCAGTAAACCGGAAGCAAAATAAACAGCAAGAAATGATCCTGTCGCCCGCAGGAGGGCCGTCGGGACGCTTATAACTAACTAACCATGTAGTAGTAGTTGTAGTAAATTCAGGCACAGCAACAAGTAAACGCTCTTTTAACTCGAACTAATTTGGGGAATCGTAACTTACCGCGCGAACCGTTGCGCGCCATTGCTCCGTCTCATGCTGCGTTCAAGGCACATCGGAATTACCATCACCTAAATGCGATCGAAGCGAAGCTGCATTCAAGTAGCAAACGTGAATCTCTCCCAATAATCCTATTCTTCACCGGCCAAAGTCAAAACCAGTGAAGTCTAACACACCTTTCTAGATACTTTTCATACCGTCTTTGGTTTAAAACGGGCTGCCAATGATGACACCATCTGACAGCAGGGTGGATAAAAGTTTAAAGGAACAGCCTGCAACACGTTCACTCTATGGAGCCATTCCAAACTTCTTGTGCAACAACATCAAATGCAGTCATATTTCAACATCAATAAAAACAAATTCAGATGTGCAAAATGCAGCCTTGATTGTTTGCTATTAGACTCGCACCACCTTTGCATCTAGATGCTGCAGGATGAGGAGGATGTTTGCAAGCAGACACCAGGAATATCAATTCATAATGTACTTGACACAGTTTTGTTGAACAACACATCATTTAGTGATAATTCTCTGCATGTTAATAATCTGATCTGAAGCCAGGCTGTAGCCTATACGCAGTGTTCCCACTGAATATGCATTTCTGACCGCACAGAGGATAAACATGTTATTTAATCATCAACATGTTTTCAATCGTCATCGCTTAAGTAGGATGAACAAACCCCAGGTGGTGTACACATAGTACGAGAGACTTTCTGCAGAGAGGCAGGCTGAATGCATATCATTCAGCACTTAAACGATACGTGCCATCCGTGTAGTAGGGCAACTTAAGGTGAACAGCAATCTGTGTCAAAAGTGGGACTGGGAGGTGGCCTTATTTATGTGGTCAGAGTCTCACGAGAGACACATGACCACTTTGCATAACATGTTATTTATTTTCTATCAATCTTGGGATTTTCAACTTTAGATAACGCATAAATTTACATAAAACATGAATAAAATATGAGTAATCTATTCACTGATGTGCCTGTGATGATGGTATGTCTTTCCTGATCTGGAATCAGTGAAATAGGCCTTTATTTGAAATGTTGCAAAGTGTAAATTTTCACACAGATACAATCACACTCCAACGATTCTGTCTGTAATTATAGCTCAGGGTGAGTTAATTAAAATTTTGCAAGTTGGTTGTGTAACTCTTCAATTTTGCCTTTATTTCACTGCTTTTGTGCCAGTAACAGTAGAGATAGCATATTAGATAATTCACTTACTTTCTTACTTGGGTGAACAGGTGTCAGTGTGACAAAATCAGAGGATAGAATATTGCTCATGTTCAAAACTTATATCATGGCAGCAAAGGAGGTTTTGTTTCTTTTGTATTTCCTGTATACAATCTCTGTCAGTGCATATTAACTGTGAGAAAGTCCATACAAAATAATCACATGCGCTTTTATTGACACTATAGCTCAAGGCTTTCACTCTCTCTCTCTCTCTTTTTTTTTACAGTCTGCCTACACTGACCAGAGTTCAGGTATCAAGAACATGCTAGTTCCCATAGCAACCCTTGGTAAAATTCAAAAGCATACATCCCCATTGCTGACCTTCATAAGCAAGAGTCTTGTCATTCACTTGTGGGGTTATTCAGTGCACTTGCCAGATACATGAGCATGTACGGGTGACACTAAAGACTCAGACGAACAGAACGAGACCAGGTTTCTCATTAAATTATGCATGTTGACAAGAAAATGGTAAGCTATGGCAAATGGACAGATTCAATGAAAACAGGCCAGTGATGCCTGCACAGATGGGCTCAAAGTTGCCACAAATAGGCATGAAATGTACCACATGCAGCATGAGCGTTCAACAACAAAAAGTATTGGCCACCGTGGTGGTGGGAGGGGGGGTTGGTGATGATGTGTGTGTTTTGATCCCGCTCCAGCAGTCTTCCATGTTACTGGACAGTTGGCCGGCACAGTTTAGGGGCAAAAGCACTTCCAGTAAAACATTCATGAAGCAAGTAGTGATTTAGGGTTTCTGTCAAATAAATATGAGCATGTGAAGAGTTTGCTTTGTCAGGATGAGCCCACAGAGAAGTATCACTAACTCTGCAATTCCCCTCATCTCTGGAGAAGGTTTTAGCTTCTTCTGTTAGCATCTTAAAACCAAAACAATCATGCGTCTTAGCATCATTGTTCTGGTTTTACAGCCTCCAACTTTAATGTTTTGGTTGACTCTCTCTGTTCTCATCGGTGTTGTTTCAAGACACAAGACAAAGCTCTGTTAAAGCCCACGGTGCGCGAACATGAACAGCACCAAATGACTAGCCGGTGAACATGTTAGCAGGTAAACAGAAAGATATTTCCCTCAGGAGCTGGTGGAGAGTAAAAGGAAAAAATAAATGAAGAGTGAATATTGGAGTCGCATTCATCAGGATTTTCGCGACATCCCATGGATGCTAATGTTGCGCCGTATCGGCCGGATGAATAAAGTTTGCGAACAAGCTCACAGTGTCAACTTAAAATGTGCTATGTGTTGTGTTTACAGCTTGTTTTTACTGCCCCCTTGTGGACGAAGAAAATCCGATATAGCAGGTTTGATATTTTAGCCGCTATTTTACAAAGAAAGGAATTGTTGGATGCAAAGTCAACAGTAAAACATTTTAACCCGTCAAATCCAACTCTTGAGAAAGAGGAGAGGATGGCGACCGAGCGGCTCACTTCTGAGACAGCTACAATACGTGAATGGTTGTTGAGAATAACCGCCAAACTGGAGCAACGAGCAGCCGAGGGAGGACGGTGGCGACGGACTTCTTCGCTGATTGAAGCTACCTCTGTAATTAACACACTCGACGGGGACAGGGTCTTCCGCTGAGTTGACGAGTGTTTTGTTTCAGAGTTAACATGCTCCAATTCACCTGTCCCCATGAGGCGCACCGCACACCTCTCTGTGATGCCTTTAGCCCTCCCAGCTTCTGGAGTTGTCTGCTTTGTGTCTAAACTGGAGTGAAGGCCTGCTCCTAATCATACCAGTCACTTATCTGACAGGATACCCCCTCTCAAAGGCTATTTTTGGCTCTTGTGTGTAGATTCGTTCACATATATACATATATCTACAATACTATGATTATCTCTGATTTGACGGAAATGGCAGTGCTTGAAAGCTCAGTGGGATTCAACGGAGCTGCCTTGAATTTCTAGCAATGAGGGAGGCAATTATTACTGATTTCACATCAGCCATGTTCTGCTGTCAGCCTGCAAATTCTTATGACTGTCACTGTGGAAAAATCTGTGATGCAAAGCTAAATTAGATTTGCTCATGATGTGTTTGACTGGCACCCATTATGTGCAATGGACAAGTGGGAGCTGCATGAATGGGGGTGGGAAACACTGGTTATATCTCAATTCTGCTGCTTTTTTTCTGAAGCAGGTCCCCATTCATGGGTGATTAACAGGCAGATCAGGGAGGTGGGCAGTGTTGCTTGGATGGCTTTGACTAATCTAACTGCTGCTGCTGCCTCGCTTGGGTAATGGCTACAGGCTGGCTTGGAAAACCCAGACAAGCAATGAAGAGAAACATTCAAACTACTGTACAGAGCTCCACTCTGGAAGCCTAAATCCTTCATGCACACTTTTCTGCAGCCACGTGAGACACTGCAGGATGTGACTCGCCTGATTGACAACGCCAGAGATTAGACTGATTATTGGCTGTTGCTGGAGCAAAACCAACACACATGGATGCCATGATGTAATGCCAGTAAAATGTAAACAACAGCTGAATCCAAATGATAGTCATAGCCGTTTGTGTTAATGGTGGTGTCACAGATAAACCCATTGTGCTTCCTCATGAGTGGACCAAAGGGCTTCATCAGAGAGCATCTAATCTAAGTTACAGTTTGCACTTAATCTGATTTTGAATGAACTGTGCATAGACATGGAGTCTGACTGGCCTTTAAACTAAATTTCACGTCCATTTTCTGTTTTTTCCGTCCATATTTCTCTACATGGCAGTTTGTGACGGGCTGTTCATGAGCAAAGAGAGGTCTGGCTGACCAAAAGGGACCAAAACCCAGTAGAATTAAAGTCAGAATCGGTTCTGAGAACACGATGGCGTGAAATAAAGTTGTTTTTTTTGTATCATACTTTGACATGCAGTGAATGAAGTGACATCCTGACCACTCCATAGAGCAGCAGTAGAAATATCGCTCCACCTAGTGGAGGCAGCGGAGGTGGTGTCACAGGGCAGCAGCCTGACTTCATCTCACTCCTCCAGCAGAATCACTCCTCACTCCTGCCCTGATCCAAACATCCGCGCGCGCGCGCGCGTGCACGAGCGCGCACGAGCTCCGTCTAATGGCAAAACCCTTTTTTTATTTTCAGCGGCGGCACGAGAAAAGATGAACAAATAAATAATAATAATAAAAAAAACAGCAGAAAGAGGACGGATGATTCAACAGCAGCAGGAAAAAGAAACTTGCGGGAGTATTTTGTGGTGAAATAAATAAGAAAAGGCTGAGACTTTATTTCAGTCAGCACCGAGCACGGTGCCCTATTTCCAGGCGGCTCTGTCTACCTGCGCCGAGCCCCTCCCCTCTCTCTCCCCTCTGCCTCCCTCCTCCTCCTCCTCCTCCTCCTCCTCGTCGGAGTTTGTGTTGCACTCGTTGCAGTAGGAGGGTCCATGTGCACAGAATGACGTCGCTCTGACTTCAAGTCCGACCGACTCCTTCGTTTGTTTTTAATACTCTTTTTTTTTATATCCAGGGCTCCGAATCGGCAGTCTGCAAAATTGCGGCCATAATGTGAGATCATCTGCCGCTGTCGTCCGACCCGTCGCCGCCGTTCGTCCTGTCAGGAGCAGCCGCCCGCTGTGGAGGATTACTCGTGATAATACGCAGTAGACTTCTCCGGTGCGTCTAGCTGTCAAACTGAAAACTATGTTTTGGGAAGAGTAGCAGGAACACATTTGTTGATATTTATTGACTTTGCTTCGCGTGTCTTTTCTGGTCCTGTGGATTATCGCTGCCCAGCAACACGGCCACCTGACAACTCTGAATGTCGTAATTAAGGTAAGGGAGGACAGAGCTCAGTGTTTGACTGGACATTTTAATTTGGCTCCGGGATGACAATGAGAGCGAACTCCTCTCTGTTCGCTACCTGCACCCCCGGTCCATTTACTGAGGGAGAGGAATGGAATAAGTTTCACCCGGGACCGTTATAGCCGTGTGTGTGCTCCATAATAAAAGTTTATGGAGTTTATGTGCAAACAAAAATAGCCACAGTAATTAAATTTGAATTAATTGTAGTTTTTATAGCATCTCTGCGCAGAGCTGCCGAGAGCTGCGGAGAAACATCTAGTGATGTCAAATTCTGTCTAAAAATATGACTTAAATTATTCAGATTTTCTTGCTTCTGCACTTAGTCCGACCTGTCATTCAAAAAGCCGCCAATGAGACGAGTTTCAGGCAGAAAAAGGACAACTTAAGCAGCAACAACAGAAGGAAAATCGTCTTTTTAGTATTTATCCTGCGCAAACGCAAAATGGAGAGATATGCAGAGAGTTGCCCTACAGAGGCAGTACAATCACGGCAGGAGCGAGAGGGAGGAATTAAAAGGCTGACATCTCTTTCTTTTTCTGTTCATTTAGGGATGCGCACACACTGCGCGTGCTTTATTATGCAGGTGACCTAAATAACTTTAACTGTGATCTTGGCTACTTCAGAGCTGCGAGCTCTTCAAAGAGTACACCATGGCATTGCAAAATTCATTTTCAAGGAGCACCTAAAGCAATGCCTTCTCATTGCAATCTGTGTCGTCAAGTGTCTCATCGTTGCCTGCACGGGTGTCTCTTTCGCACATGACGGAGCTGCGCTGCCCGCAGAAGCAACATTTCAAGTTATGTCGCAGCTATGTTGTGGCTGCAAGAGCTATAACTATTGAGTGACAGCTTTCGGGCCAATCCATGAATGGCCTCATGGGGCTGGTAGCTTTCTGGCCGGGCTGTCCAATAGGAGCGCAGAAGAGGCGGGGGTTTTGAGCGAAAAGCCCAGGCGACGTCACGTCCACGCGTTAACCCTTGCGGTGCAGATTTCTTCAAGTTATCAGACTGTACATCTCCTGTAGTGCAGTGATAAGGAGCTTTAGCTGTGGGAGAGGAGAAACACTGTACCGCCTCGCTTTGGACTTCCTCACATTTAACATATTGTTAGCACGATTCATGTGTTTGTCTCGGTGTTCTTTCAAAGTGAGTCATTATGATATCAGAATCAGTGAAATGTGTTCTGAGTTATTTGTAGATAAAGTATTTCTACATCTTCACACAGTCCGTTTTGCTTCGCCCCACCTTTTCTTTTTTGTCTCATTAGGTTTTTATCCACTGAAGCAGAACTTACTGCCTTGGCATGCATCTAAAACTAAAAAGACTATTTTTATACCATAGATTTAATATTCCTAAATATATCATTTAATCTCACATGAAACCTTTAATCTCTGCTTAAAGGTAAATACTCTTAATACACCTGCTGCTCAGCTGTTATCATTAAACCAGTGCCCTGTGTGCAGCTGGACAGTGGCAAACACTGAACTGTTCTCATGCTCTTCATTTTTCTTTCTTCCTCACTTACAAGGTGAATCAATGAGCCAGCAATGGAGACCAAAAGATACCAAAGTTTCTTTGATGGAAGTGACACAGAGAACAGATGGTCGCAGGTCCCCAGCACCATGGAGCACTGCTGCAGCACAGAGGATTCAGGTCTGACCAACAGTGATATCCTGATGGACATAGTCAATGTAAGCTGCCCTGCTGGAAGCCCGGCCACAGACTGCAAAGACGACAATACAAAGAAGCAGGAGCAGCCAATGATTCGGCTCAGCCAGAACCAGCCATTTGTTCTCCCACACTTTAACAACTCTCTCCATGGTCATAAGCAGGAAATGGACTCCAAGGAGCTTTCCAAGACTGTAGCTGAGTCTATGGGCCTGTATATGAATGCTGCCAGGGAGGCAGACTTTGCCTTTAGCCAGCATGGGGGCAGTACCAGCCCTGGGAAGATGTATCCAGTGTGTGGGCGGTCTCTCGAGGAGACCCAGTGTGGCTCCACAAAGAGCCCCAAATTAAAGCCATTTGGTTTCCAGCAGCCCAGCACCACTCCCCGAGAATGCACCGCTGGGACTCCAGTTAGCTCAGCTGCAATGCTGGTCTCATCCCTGTCCTGCAGTCCCCAGACCTCCAGCTCCATCTCGAGCCCCGGGGGCAGCAACAATATGGTGTCGTCAACCACCAGTCCCACGTGCTTTGGACCAATGTGCTCATCCGTCGGTAGTCCTGTCAGCCAGACGTCTTGTGCCGCAACTCTGGCCAACATCAAGCGCAGGAATTCAGCCACATGTAGCCCCGTAGAGTCCAGCACAGTGGGCTCACCGCCACTCACCAGCCCGCTCAATGTCATGAGGTCCCCCATGTCCAGCCCCCAGAGTATGAGTAGTGTGAGATCGCCTCCGTCCTGCAGCACTACCTGTAACATGAGGTCGTCGGTCTCGAGCCCTACAGGTGGCAGCTGCATCAGCACTGCCAACAACTGCAACACAGTAAGGCCCTCCATTTCCAGTCCAGCCACAGGGGGACCCATGGCGGTCAGCAGCCCACAGAACCCCTCCTCAGGTGGGTTTCCTGTGTCCAGTCCTGCAGGCGGACTGGGTCTGGTTCAGAACGACACCAACAGCCCAGAAGCAGCAGGTCTGACCAGAGACACGGACTTCAAGAACTTTGAATTCCCCAAAGTAGAGATGGTAGACGGGGAGGTGTTCAATGTCGGCTTAGACCAGATGGGCATGGTTAAGTACATTAAGAATGAGCCTGGGACTGACTTCAGGAGCATGTGTTTAGGCAGCTCCAAATGTAGTGCGAGTAGCACACCGTTCATCACGCAGATTAAGAGTGAGCCAAACAAAAATGAGGGATGTATGAACCAGCAGTCCTACGGCGAGCAGTCACCATCTCTTGGTCTCTTTCCTGCATCTGAGACCACCTATTTGTCACTGAGGAATAACATTGATGAGTACAGTCTTTCTGGTATCTTAGGACCCCCTGTCTCGTCCATGAATGGGAACTATGAGTCCGATGTGTTCTCCAACAATGTCTTGTCTAAAGGGGTTAAGCAGGAGTCCACTGATGGCAGCTATTACCAAGAGAATAACAGCATGCCCACATCGGCCATTGTTGGAGTTAATTCCGGTGGACATTCATTCCATTACCAGATTGGAGCGCAAGGAACAATGTCTTTCACGCGGCATGATGTGAGGGACCAGTCCAACCCTTTGTTGAATCTTATTTCGCCCGTAACGGCGTTAATGGAGTCGTGGAAATCTCGACCAGGCATGGCACAGGGGCCACTGGGAGCCAGAGGTGAGGGGTACCCGGGTCCGAACTGCATCACCGAGAGGTAAGAAGAATGAAGAGTGCCTTTCAGTGTATCTCCGTCAAATCATTTTCTGAAATGTGATTTCCAAAACAATGGGGTTTTTTTTAAGTATACCTATGGCACGTCTCTTTGGAGGGTCAGATAGATGGTGAGCCAGTTACAGCCAGAGTCCTATTGCACAAGGGATTTAGGGCGTTTGCTTTGAACAGCGCAAAAATAATAACAACAGCAGGGCTTGGGAAAGGCAGCGGGATGCTGGCTGAGGGAACAGGAATTAAAGGACGGGGTCCGGGTCATTGTTATAGTAGCATGTGATCACAACATCATCTCTGCTAGCACTCCTCTGTGTTCTACTGTAACACAGAGCCAAAGTTTACCTCTTATCAGGAGCCTGTGTGTGTAGAACAACAAAATTTATTGGTCTGTTATCAGGAGGTCCAGCTAAGACCTTGTGTAATGCAAATATCTATTTTTATGGGCCCGAGTCCATTGGCAGCGTCACAAATTATGAATGATTGATCACATGCTTTTGTTGCCCAACTGATGAAATAAACAGTCGCTTTCGTGAGGGTGGGGGCCGAAACAAATCAAACAGGCCAAAGGAGGAAAAAAAAAAAATCTATACTAGCTGCCAGTCTGGCAAAGTGAAACTTTGACACAGTTGTTTTGCTTCCAGTGTATTTTGGTGTCCTAGTTGCATGCGAAGCTGCAGGAAGTGAATGATCATCAACGCGATTAATAACAGCCATTACCAAAGGCATAATCTCGACCATGAAACACACGGTAACGCTGAAAATAGAGAAGTATGGACTGTGTGTTCAGCTGACAGTGAGAGGTCCTGCTGTTTATTTACAGTAAATCCGACAAAAGGTTTGTGCTCCTCTGGGGAATTTGGGTGTGATATGATTTTTTTTATGTGTTTTAATAGCATTTACTGTCTGTTGGTGTTCTTATCAAATGTATTGCTATCATCTATTTAAGCATGTTAGAAATGAAGTTTTTACAAGCTGGTGCAAAGAAGCACAAAATAAAGTCATAAACGACTTCCTGTTTACTTGGCACGGTCGGAGGGTCGGATGCTTGCTGCAGGAGAAGTACAGTATTTGAGCTGCTGCTGGGTTGCTGACGTTCGCTGCTCGGCTGCGTTTGACTGTGACTTGACCGTGACAGTTCCAGACAGACTTTGGGCAGTGATGTTGCGCAGAATCTCAAAATGGAGATTTATTAGATCAAAAGTTTTCCTGATTGAATTTGTGGAAACCAACTTTGCAGATCTCACTGATTGCTCTGCCATTTTCAGCTGTCTGTCTTCATTTTCTGTTTTCATTGGGATTGCGGGGACAAGTTCGGAGGAAGGGCCCGGGGAGGAGTCAGTTTATATTCACATAGGTCATCAACTGCGAGCTGATTTACTGTAGCTTATAAAAGCGATGCGAAACATTGCCGCTGATGGCGGCTGCGACTTCCATGCATCTGTCATACCTTTATTATACAGCAGGATATTATAAAAACCCCTTAACACTGAGGTATGTTCTATATCTAATAACCAGATCCTTCACAGTTTTTCCTAATTCATATCTCAATTTCTTTTATTTTTATACTTCCCCTGGCAAACATGTATAGTAAGCACATTGCGTATGTGTGTGCGTATGATTATCTTATCGGTATTTTTTGTCTTCTCCGTTTGACTGGCTTATTCAGCTTTATAAGTACAGTACGCGAGCGTCTGGAGAGTAGGTACTCCGTCTGTGTGTGCGCACCTGTGCCACAACAAGGCTTGCGGCTCTGAGGAGACTGATACAGCCCTGTTACCTTGGAGGCGACCCATATGGCAGGAGGCAAAGCGATGTTGACGGGATCACTGCCACCTTGGTCCTAATGAGATCCAGCTTAGCCCTAATGTCAGACAGGATGACAGTAAAGAGGTGGGCCACATGGCAGCCAGCCAGGCAGGCAGGGAAGCAGACAGACACAAACACACATATACATACATACAAACAATTAATGCACTCACCCACACATGCGCGAGCAGAAACGTCTCAGGTGGAATCATGATTGCGAGAACATTTTTCAGGAGTTGCTGCCTACTTTCAGCGTCCTCTTACACCAGTGGTGTTGTATTGATTGACAGCTATACATAGATAGAAACAGGCTGATTGTATCCTGCCCGAAATCTGAAAGTGCACTGCAGGAAATGTGCAGCACTGTCGCGCTTTGGACTAACTACATGGCACCCGGGCCCAATATTTCATAGGCAAAAATGTTACGTAACCATTAAAAAGCACATCTAAAACTCTTTGATCCGCTGAAGCCTTGGATGACAGAGTGTAAAATCCCTCGGCTCTTTTTTTTTTCTCACTTTGGTTTCCTCTGTAAATGGTTTTAATTAAAAATGGCTGCTCATCTGAGCAGTCTGGATTACTTTGTGCAAAAACATTTTAACTCAGATTCACAAGAGAGGAGGAGGGAAAAAAAAAGAAAGAAAAAAAAAAAAGAGCCGCGCTCACCAGAACTGTTGTATTCATGTGATGTTTGATTTCAACTTAATCCTTAAACAAACCGGATGGCCAGAAAGGAGCCTTGTACCTGATTGGAGGTTTAGATGCTGAGATTTTCTCTCTGAATTTCCTCATGACAAAAAAAGTTTAATTCCTACATTTATTCTCTTGCGGAACATTTAAAAAGCTCCACTCTGAAAGAAATGTGCTTTGGATGAAATATATAAATAGGGAAATTATCATAAAATGACCTACATTAATGTGCTGGATTATGTTTGCTCGCTGCCTAAATCTCCAAATCTCTTTTCACCCTATTTAGGGCATTTTTGTGCTGGTCTCATAGTAATGTTTGACCAAATAGAATTACCCTAAAACTTGTCAGCCCTCTGACCTGATAATTTCATAATCTGACAAATGGTAAAGACTCAAAATAGAGGTCAGCTTTGTATTTCTGCATTTAGATAAGCTCTCATTAAACATTTTAGCCTTTCCTACAGCCATGGGAGAAGTAGCACCTTGCTATAGGCTGACACCCTTATTTCATCTTGCAGCCAATCGCTGTAGATCAACAGCGAGCCCATCACGAGGAAGTACCACATTGAAGCGGGGAGAATGCTTTGCACTGGACTCTGGCCAACTCTCAATGTTCTGCAGAGGGATGAAAAGGCATACTCCTGAGAGCACAGTAATAAGGCTTTAATTGTATGTTCCTCCACTAAATTAATGGATGGAAATGATTTGATTAATTCAGACACTGCTGGATACTAATATCCAATTAAATCCCAACACCAGGCATGCACAGGAGGCTCCCAGTGCATTATGGGTTCCTGACTATAATGTGGGCAGCTGCTTGTTTGGGTTGTGGAAAGGATGTTACAGGTGAGGGTGTTGGGGAATGGCTGCAGGTCTCGTCTGTCCACACGACAGACATAATAACCTGGCAAAGATGTTGACGTACATTGCATGCAAGGGTATTAATTATGTGCATTCTCATGTGTCATGTGTCAATAATTCAATATGCAGTAGTAATTAAATGCAGAATATGATCATTTAATTGGACCGAACTGTATCTGAAGCACAAACTTCAAGTAACCGGTTTACCCTTTTTGCTTTGTATAATTCATCTGACATCAATGCAATTTATTACATTAAATTCAATCTAAGAGGTAGTTTTAGAATAATACAAGGACCTTCTTTAGCTTCTTTAGCTTGCTCCTGGGTGTGTAGAAATGCATTCTTGAGCAAGATATATAAGAGTTAATGTGGTGGTTCTGCAAAGCAGTGCGTGTGACAAACATAATAATTCAATATCTCTAGTTACTGAATGTACTGTATGTGACTGCCAGCACGTACGTTGATAAAAATAATGCAGCGTGGAGGGCAAGAATTATCCACATGTAATGAATAAATTGGGTTCAACGGGTTGAGGGTTAAAGCTGTCATGTGCTCAGCAGAGTATACAATACATTCCTCCCATTCTTACTGCAGACGAGTAACCTCACTTTGAAAGAAAAAGATGTGTTTATTTAACATGTTCATTTATCAATATGTGTCTCAACAGGCATTTTATGATTAATCCACACTGTGCGGTGGTTTGAGAGGACATTGGGTGAAAAGGTTTTTCAGTGTGATTGAAAAACTCAGTGAAATAATTGATTGTCCACTGAAGGATGCTGGGAATAGCTGACCTCAGCCAACAATCATTTAAAATGTATATGTACAGCACAGCACGCAGTGTTAACAGTGTACAAGTACCCTGCAGTACAATTGTGTGACATTAAGCAGATGTAATTGGAATGATCGATCAAAATCCGCGTCCAACACTTCCTTAGTTACAGAATTTGGCGCGATGTCGAGCACAAACTGCTCTGTGAGTCGATAAAGAGACAAGCAAAGACTGCACTGCCCTCCCGTACATGCTTGAACAAGGTTAAAATCCTCAAAGTGCAACGTTTCTCATGTAATATGTGTCTCACATGGACTTGAAATATGCTGAAAATGTCCTCTGAACTGTTGTCATAGCACTGTGGGACAAGCACATGAATAAATCACTGTCCGTGCACGAGGCTCTTTGGCTGTTCAAACTTGCCTTTCAGTGCAGCAGTCCAGTCCAACAGTGAGTGATGAAAATGAGCTCGTTCCCCCAAGCAGAAATTAGCCATGTTGGACAGTCAGTGCAGTAGATGTAGAATTTCAGCTCATGAATCAGGTCTTGAGTGGGACACTCTGCTTGTATACTAGCTTAGCATTGAAAATACATTTCTAGCATAATAGGATTTGCCATGCCCAAGGACAGCCCTGCAGCACGCACTGCCTCAAACCATTTCTCTTAAAATAGACAAAACAAAGTTATTAGCATTTTTTCAACATTTCCCCTCTTTTGTGAATTGGCATAGATATCTTACTGTATGCATGGCAAAAAAAAACAAGATTAAATTCAACTAGAAGAAATCTAAATGAATAAAACACCTGAATGAAAAAAATAATACACAGAGCCCACAAGGATCCAGCTCTTTTCCATCTACTGGGCAGCCAATCTCTCATCGGTGTGGGTGGATTGGAGGCTGTGTAGAGGAGAGTGGCGAGGCAGTTTTAGTAGTAAGAGTTGGTGAAATTCTACTGTCTGCTGCTCTTAAAATGTAAGAATTTATCCTTAAAAAATGAATGCCTGGTCGAGATAATAGCTTCCTTGTGAGGCATTTTGGACTTTTGAAAGGCGAAAACGTGTTACTATGGTACTGGGCTTCACGAGGTAAAGGGTGAAATGGGAGTTATTAAACCGCTTCAGATTGTGTAGATGGTGCAGAGATATTTGTCGTTGATTTTGATCTCATATTAGATGCTCCCACTGAGAAGTAGCTTAGTGCTATCATGCCACTTGCTCAGCTCAGTTCATTTTCGCTGCCCAACCAATCAGCTTTAATTGATTGGTTCTGGACTTCCTCAGTTTGGTCAGAATCACTGATGGACCGTCTGCAACTCTGTTCATGAAAACTTGCCAATGTTGTCAGAAAGTCACACAGATTAGTGTTGAATCACTTTCATAATGTCCTCATGTCCTGTCCTAGACGACACATACTGTATATTACAAATTGGACAGTGGTTTCATTTATTTTGTTTGAGTCTTTTATTTTGGTTTATATAAAACCACACAGCCACACGATGCTAATAGAAAAGGCTTACAGACGTCTCAAAGACAAATTAATTAGTAATAGGTTTCCATATTTTATATATATTGACGTTATTATGATTATGGAGTGTGGCTTTATTATACGCATTTTGAGAATTTCTTGATAAACTAAATAATCTGAGAATGCACCTATAAATTCACTTAAAGCGGCTAAGGTCGTGAAATTACGTATATGCATACTGTTGTATGCCCTGTTGTAGTGCAGCTCCTCTCAGCTCTGTTACTGTCTTACGTTACCACACATGGATTTTTTTTTTTTCATCATCCTTGTAGCAGACAGCTGTTCCGGCAACAAAGCTCTAAAACCACTCCACAATACCTGCTCACCACCAAATGACAGACAGACATAATTAGGGATTAGATGGTTAACATAGTGAGGCATTTAGCAACTGGAGTATTTCCTTCAGGTGTTGGTGGAGACCAAAATAGAGTTTAAAAAAAGGGTGTAAACTGGCAATTTATGCCACCAAGCCCGCCACAACAACTTTATGAGGTGATAATATGTCAGTGATGTGTTTGCAGCTTGTTCCGCTTGCCAGAAACATCTATGTTTGCTGTTTTAAAGAGGAAAGTAAAGGTTGCTGCTGAAATGCTGCTCTCACCACCATCATCATTCTCACAATACTTCTGCTTCCTCAGTAAAAGACAGTCACATTGAATTCATGTTTTCACTCCTGCTGGTGCAGGAGCTAAAACCTTTGACTGATTTGGATGTCAAGGCTGTCAGATTTTACTTTTTTTTACCAGAAACAGAAAAAATAAAAGCTGCAGATCTGATCTAAATATCCGACAGTGAGGGCCCGGCCGTGAGGGCACAGTGAAAGCATGAATGAGCGTTTCCTCCCTCGTGTTACTCCAGCTTATAGCAGCGAATGCCCACAGCGGATGCAGTCTTCCTCATAGAAGATGATACTGTGTGGCACAATGATCGGATGCTTTTGTTGCACGGAGAAGAAACCATGTTAAAAGTCTCCACTATTCCTCTCCCACGCAGAGCCACGCACACACACACAAGCACACAAAACGGCCGCCAACAACAACAACAACAGCACACATTCTAGGCCGGACTTGACACCCCAATAAAAGTGTGGTTACTGCTGGCCAGAGCTCCCGGGATTTGAATGCTTGTCTTGTCCTCATGTGAACTTCTTCCTGAAGCACAGTGTGGTGACAGAGGGCCAGATTTCCGCTAGGCCGGTCCTGTAGTTGGAGATCTACTCTGTTACCTACCGCTGACATTCCCTTCTGTTGTTGAGGTCATTAACAAACTGCATAAAGGAGGTGGAAACTAAATACCAGAGCTGCAACAAAGCATAGTGCATGCTTCTGTTGGTGATGAATGCCCTGATTTTTGCTGCGTTGTGCGGCGTGAAATGCTGCGGCTGAATGGCGGTGCTCTGTCTACCGAGTCATTTTGAAGATCTCTCACGAGTCGTCTTAAAGATCGCCTGAGTCATGGGCTCTGCAGGTTGGCTGTGTGAGGAGGAGAAGCTGAATGAAAAGCACCGTCATCTGGATGAAGTAGCAACATGCTGCTATCATTAACAGAGAGGGACTACAAGGAAATATGCACATATTAAATCACAAATTACAAAGATGAACTGGTCATAAGAGCCAATCACTGCTGTCATAAATAAAAAAGAAATGTTTGTTGAGCTAAATGCAGGCAGAAGTCTAATTCATCGGTTGGACATTATTCATTCAGAGCTATAAAAAGCGATGAGATCTATATTTCATTTTTGTTGGAGAGGATGCAGAGAGAAGCCATCTTCACTCTCTCAGCGTGTTATTGTCATCCTCATGTATGCGGATAAACTTGACTGAGCAAACAAGGCATGCCTTAATCATTCATGTTTAATTAGAGTTTGCCCAAGTATTCAAGCCAAAGTGCTTACGTTGAAACCCCGTGTTTGTCTTGTCAGTTCCTCCATGGAAAGGATGCCGTGAAGGAAGAAGCTTCAAAAAAAAAAGTGGATTGTTTAGCTTGAAAGGTTCCCAAAGTAGGTCATGCATAGTTGGCTCAAATCAAGTGAAGGGCGTGTTTGTTTGTTGGTGGGGGTGGACAGGCGGGCTGTGGGGGGGGCGGGCACTCCGGGCCCTTTTACTCAACACACACACACACGCACACACACACACTCTTGCATCAGCAGAACTGATGATTCAGAAAACTGCCGGCGCCGACTGTGACTTGAAACATCGCTAACTTTATTGATAATTTCATTCATGACACAAACGCCCCAAAAACCAGAAGAAACCGTAACAAATGAGCTGTTAAGTGAATGGAAATCTTTCAGATTTAAACGGTTTGGAGGCTTTTAATGCAGTGACCTTCATAGATATTATCATATTTTTCAGTTTTAATGAATGCATCCGTTTGCTTCTGAGATGACATTTTTAGTTATATACTCAAATAAATTATTAGAATTGACTTTGCTTGAGCATGTATCGCACTAAAACCAGTTTTCTTTAAAATACGTCACACAGATGTTACAGCTAACACACTGGATATAACAAAGCTAACACTGCTGTGCTGCATACCTTTAAAATATATAGAAACAAACTGTATGTTTTCCCACATATGTACAAATCCCCGTAATGTTCACACTGGCCTTGAACATGTATAATTAATTTTTTTAAATAGTGGTGACCTAGAAAACAGGCATTCATCTCCTCCTGCTCTGCTGTGGGGTTAAAACAACACTGAATGATTTGTGTCCCATGTCAAGGATTCATTTAAATCCATGAAAGACCGTTCATCAGAATCCCGGTTATTCAGCATCTCCAGGTGCACAAATCATGTACGTAGAGCCGCAGCAGCCCATGTCAATGACCCAGCAGGTAAAAGGAGGCTCCCAAGGATCAAGTGACAGCACAAAGAAAAAGCTACTTTATCATACTGAACCTATTTAACAGGCTCATTTCTGTGCCTGACGCTGCAAAAGGGTAAACTTGTTTGGCAGGAAGTGTAATATGATTTGTGTTTTCAGCAGAAGAGAGAAGAAAAGTCATAATTGAAGGGATATTAAAGGGTCAGCTTTCTCAAATTACACACATAAAAAGTTTTTTCTGTCTTACCTCAGGCTGTGTGTATACGTCTCAAACGTCTGCCGCCAATACAGTGGAGGTCAGTTAAACTCTGTGGTCCTTAAAGTGACTCAACGATGTCATTCCTCCTTGATTTGGTGACAACAAATGGTAGGAACAACAATAACTGGCCTGATTATGCTGCAGATGACAGGAGTCTGCAGACGGCAGGCCACAGTGAAACTGAAAAGAGTTTGCTGCATCGCTGAGAAGTTTAACTGTTTGCTTTGTGGGCACATTTTTGATGACTGGTAACGTGCAAAGCTCGCTGACAAACACTTTGCATTTCCTTTCACTGCTTCATAATAAGAGTAGACTTGTGTTTCGCCTGTTAAATGCTTTTAATGTGAAGCTGCAGCAGCGGGAACCCGGGAACGTGCAAATGGACACCCAGTTCGTAATACTGCAGACATACTGTAATCAGCGGGCCATAGGCTCAGTCACTGCACTACATTTTTGGTATAAACCTAAAAGTGTCCGCAGCACAGAGTATTGAAAGGTATTCGGCTTATTATGTTAAATGTAAAACATGCTAGCCCTTAGGAAGGTATTGAGAAGTATTTCACCAGTGTGAATAATTTCAAACGATAGCCAGCAGGAGGGATCTCAAAACTGGGCCAGTTTAAACTTTAGTTATCTGCATAGCTATTACTAGAGGTAAATCAGATAAGGTTTTTTGTCTTTGTTGAATTTGAATTCAGCGTCCCTTCCAGACAAATGTCACAGAATCATGATTTCAGGGTCAGATCTATAGAAATGGTGACCAGTGAATTGAATGGCGGGCGGCTTCTGTTTACGGTCGTAGTGACTGCGTATGACTTTGCATGTGGTCGAGTCTTTGGGAACTTGGCCTGTCTGTAAAGAAAATTGCCAGTTTCAACAGGAAGACACAGTCAGACTGTTAGGACACTATGAAGGCATTGACTCAGTGCTGTCCACAGCTCTGGGAAATACCCAGATCTGGCCATTATCCCTGCAGAGTTTACTGCACTGTACCTGGCACAAGCAAACATTCCCCTGTTCAGTGTCTGCTTTTTGTTTCGCCTGCCTTCCTCTGACTTGGCTACAGCTGCCTGTTTCACTCTGCTCTGAAAGGGAGACAGTCTGGAGCTTTTTTTGGGTTTTGACTGTTAAGCAGGAGCTTTCTCTTTTATTCACAATCTTCCTCAGCTGCTGGACCTTGAAGAAAATGAAAGGCGCTGACGCACCATTGTACTGTAATGTTGGACTTTCAGCAAAGCAGCAGAGGAGTTTGTGCACATTCACACCTTGAGTAATTTGTTAGTTGTCAAACCACACACAGCTCGCAGGCGCATGTCTGCTTTGAAGTGGTTTAGAGTAATTTTTGTGGCATTAAGATTATAAAGGAGGGGCAGTGAGAACATGTAATGTTCGTCATGAGTCAGGTTTATCCGGTGCATTCTTCACGTCTGCTGCTGCTGCTGCTGCTCTCAAGGCTTCCATTGTCATTGTTTTTCTGTTTCTAATCAACAGTAGAATCTGGGTTAAACAGTCATGTTACACAGCACATGTTTCAAAGCTGAACTCATTCAAAACCACAAGTTTTTCATTTTTAACTTGGTAAATGTTTTCAAAGTTGTCAAGTCACCTAAAGTGTAGGTTCATGTCAAATGTACATTGAGAGAGTTGCTTTAATCATTTCCCCTTTACCAATGCTGCTACACTGTAAAAAATGAGGGACAAAATCCAGCATTTTTGCCACCTGTGTAAAACAATTCTTAAATTCAGACTAAGCTAATAGGAGGCTTCAAATTAAGATGTGTCCACCTGCCACAGATCAGCAAGGAAACACCTGTTGTGGGAGCACAAAGAGGGAGTTCTGTATTAAAAAGACTTTAAAAACTTGTTTCTGCTAAAGCCTCACTTTTGAATGAACTCAAGACAAAACAAGAATTGTAGATTTTGTCCTCCATATTTTCACAACCAGTACAGAGAGGAGGAATCTTTCTGAGACACCCACGTCACATATGAGTGCTTTTTTTTTTCCCTCACGTTGCAAGTGATATCTGTGGTAGAATAAATATGACTAATGCAAATGAGCTTTTAATCCACACGCTCACAGTCTACACACACTTGGAATGGCCACACATTATTGTTGCATTCAAATAGCACATTAAACATTAAACCTGCTCTCTCAAGACATTGTGGTTCAACTGTGGGGAGGGTTGCTCCTGCTTAACTGGATTCCTACTTTATTAAATACACACGTTGAGGGTTCCACCTTGATGGACGCATGCCAACACTGGTCGAAAGGTATATATTGTACACATACTTAACTGACTCTCTAATGCAAATATCTGGTTGGTGTTGTCACAGCACTGAGTCACTGATTCCACTGAACAGTGGCCTTCCACCATCCCATTTTCCCATCAGTGGGTTATTGATTTGGGACCTTGCACCGGGAACTCTGGATATGAGTATGATCCTATAACCACAACTGGTGGCAGTATCCAGGATTACATTGTTTCCTGTGTCTGTAGATGCTCTGCACGCAGATCCATGCGTTATTATGAGCCGTTCTCAAAGAGCATAGTACGCCATCTCAGTACAATCTACGCCGTCTCCCTTGGTCCCTGTTGTAAAAGTGTAGTTGTGAACGTTCTGCCTTTTGGGTTGCTGGTGCAGGAGGAGAAGGACGATGTTATCCTGCTTGTTGTGAATGTAGTTGACCTTTTTTGAGTTCTTCTTTCATTCCAGAATGATTATACCCGCTCGCTCCAGCGCCAGTGACGTGTGCACCTTGTGGTATTTCAGGCTCACCAGGATCAGGCTTCTTATTCAGGTGCGATGTGGATAGCAGCGTCTTTTGGTGCGGCCTGTTTGACAGGTTGAGTCGACAGGTTCATCGTTGAGTGTGAAGAAAGTCTGATAGCACCACAATCATGCAACAGCAGAAGAAAAAAGAGAAGGAAGTTGAGTAGTGATAACTTGTGCGTATTATCTACAGTACATCCATCTCCTGGGGCGAGGGAGGAAACCAACATAGAGATTTCATTCATCACCAGTATGTTTCTATAACATGAGACATATGATGGCACCTCAATACACGCCTTTAAACATTTAACATGACTGGAGATCTGCAGTCTTTGCGCAGTGTTTGAAATGGCTGTCATTTGCTGCCATAAATTGAATACAGTATGGAAAACAGCATAAAATTAGCATAAAAATGTTATTTGCTTTTCTAAATGTTCTAAATTTACGGTCAAGTCGTTATAATTTGGCGTTATGATAACAATGTGAACGTTTGTTTCCTGTTATGGAGCTTGTCATTCAGAAACATTGACCTATCTGTCAGCTGACATCTTCATTACAGTAGAAATAAAAGTCTTCACCAGGAAATAATAACTGAAATATGTCTCACACGTCACTGTAACATCCACTCGTTCTTATTCGGTGCGTCACAGGTACCTGGCTTTTACTTTAAAGCACTACCTAAGAAATACAACTTTGACGCTGCGCTTATCAATATTTTTTAATTAACAAATGATTATGTGCACTGTGAAAAGGATCCCTTCCAGGGATGAACTGACAGCATATATGACCAAACTCTGCAGCTCCACAGAGCGTTTTTAGCACCTTTCAGCTCGTCCTTTTGGTCTCTCTGTGTTTGTCTGTTCTGTGTTTCAGCCTCATCCATTTTTCCTGCTCGCTGCTGAAGATGAAACCAAAAGTGAAACGGCAGAGTAAATGTTGTATTTGTCACATTGCCAGAAACGCAACTGCAAATTTGCGCCATAGTGTTGAGAATAATTTGATGAGGATTATCGGCAGGTGCGGCAGGTCGGCGGCACCGTCACTGCCCCGTCTGTGAAACATGTCGGTACATCACTAGGTGTCTCAGATAAGGTGCAGGTTCTGCTTTGCTGTTGTTTTACTCTCTTGGCCCTCGCAGCATTAGTTATTAGAGCTCCCATCTGTGGGTTGTATTAGACAAGCTCTACTGAAGCCGTGGCATTTTTTTCTTTTCTCTGCGAACAAAGCTGCATGCTCATTTCATGCAATATGAATTAAGGGCCAAACACTCACAAGTGTTTCAAGGGGTGATTTCCCCTTAGTGATTACACTGGAGAGGTGCCAGAAACTGAACAGGAGAAAATTACCATCCTGTAGAGAGAGAGCGAAAACCTGTTAAAAAGTATGGCTCTGTGTGTGTGTGTGTGTGTGTGTGTGTGTGTGTGTGTGTGTGTGTGTGTGTGTGTGTGTGTGTGCATGCACATGTAAAGTAGGCATGTGTGTTTGCTGCAGACAGACCAAGAGAGAGGAAGTAAAATTACATATTAAACTACCAGAGCCTTTGCAACAATAGAGTGAAGAAATGTCACACCCTTCAAACACTTGTGAGTAGGACTGGGTGTTGATGGGATTTTACAGATACTGGTATCTATACCAGTGCTTAAATGGCAGCGGTACTTAGCAGCACGTCTATCAGTGCTCCAGAAAAATGCGCCGTGTTGTGAATCAGTTAACAGAATGTTTCGCGTCTGGCGGGATCGATAAATGTAAATGTCTGGAAAGTGCTTTTTTGTTGCTGTTTATTTGAAATAAACTTGAGTGAAATGAGTCTAAAAAAGTCTCCAAAAAAGTGGGATGTTGAGTAAAACTTAATGTGATAACTTTTACGCAACTGAAAACAGTGCAAACACAATTTATTTAACGTTTTTCCTCATCAGCTTCACTTCTGTAAATATCTGCTTATTGTGAATCTGATCCAGCAACACGTTTCACAGACTGAAAGATGTGGAACGCTCCAAAAACACCTGTTTGATCATTCCACAGGTAAACAGGTTCATTGGTAACAGGTGAGAGGATCATGATTGGGTATGAAAGGAGCATCCTGGAAAGGCTCAGTCGTTCATAGAGGATGGAGCGACTTCACCACTTTGTGAACACATGACTGGATGAAGGATGCTACCTCATGGACTCGGGAACACTTTGAAAAAACGTTGTCAGTAAACACATCATTTAGAAATGATTGAATACTCTTTTTATGTTTCACACAGCGTCCAGACTTTTTTGGACTTTTCCATAAATTTTGACTCCAGGCTGGCCTCTCAGTCACATTTTGTAGAGACAATGGGACTAAAATGTAAGACGACACGTTTTTCCCATAGATGTACCAGTGATCCTTTATTTTTTTGCTGCAGGATTGTGATTGCGGCCTCGTTTTCTTTATTGTTGACGAGGAGACGTGGTCGCCAAGTGACTAATCTGTGTTTTAGTTAAACAGGAACAGGTAACAATCTAAGACCGGTCCCTCGTACCTGTCCCTGCTTTGGGGCTTTGACACAGTCTTCTGGACATTTTTTGAAAGTGATTTGGTGTCTTCAGCTTCTCTACAGGAGCTCCTGTTTCAGACGTCTTTTCACAGCTGCATAAAACTTCACGTCACCAGAGGACACAGTTGTTTTCTTTAGGTTCTGGTCAGCTTGCCCTCAGTCTGGTCACCTAATGGTGATTCATTAAGACGACTGACTGAAGACATGTGGAGGATTTCCACTCAGTTCCATTATCCTGTATTTCATTAACAGAGGATCACTTATATGTGAATATGTTTGTGTTGCCTCTTCAGTCTTACGTCTTTGTCTCAGAGACATAAAACCGCCCGTGTTTGCCGGCTGCATCGGTCGTTGAACTGCGTCGTCCTGTAGCTGTGGCTCCACATGTCTTCACCTGCACGCCCAGTGAGACAATGACACGTACATTTACACAGTCCCCAGATGAATGGCAAGACAAAATGCTGATTCAGATGCTCAGTCTACTGCGTCACGGTTCACCCCCTTTCTCCAACCCCTCCCCAGAGATTAATGGTGTTGAAAATGAGGGCATGTCACATGCGTTGATGCGACGGGAGAGGCCTCGGCAGAACCAGCCCGAAGGCACCGCTACTGTACAAGCTGCTGAATGGACACGCGCTTGATGACGCACTTTCCTGCAGATAAAAGACATGAATAATTATTAATTTTCTGGTAGAAACTCATAATCAAAGAGCTTTTATGAGGACTGACAGCCATTAGTCGACTTTATCAGCTGCACAAGCATTTGCGCAACTGAACAATTGGCGTTACCTTTTGAGAACTTGTCACTTCAGGATTCAGTTCTTCACACAAAAAGCTTCTTGAACTGAATAAAACTTGACAAAAAAAAAAAAAAAAATTGAATTAATTAGTTTCAGCTTGTAACCTCTTATCTCTGATTAAGCTGCATCTCAATAAACTTTTCTCCAGGACTTTCGTGGGTGTGACACGTGCCAAGTATTTCATGGTGGTGTTTGTGTACGGCTTACAGTCCTCCTGTTGTCTCGCTCACATGTGATGGTGCTACAGGCGGGCTGACACGGATTCAGAGATTTGGATCCACATTTGTCTAATGCATGCTCACCACTGGTCAGAGAGGATACCGCATCCACACAACAATCTGACAGTTTGGGGCCCATCTTTTCCGTCTCATTGTGGTATTTAACAAACATCTGTGGGCTGCATGATTTAGTTATTCCCCCTCAGTGGGCTCCCTTTGGTTTCGGTCCCCTTGTGGCTCCCTTTGGGGTGAACACACACACACATAAGCAGACACACATACGTGCACGCTTGTAAACAACCACAGCTGTTTTGTGGATATGTTGATATTTCAGTGTGGCTCCTTATTTTTGGCTCTGTTTTGTAGTTTTCTGAGAGAATGTGCGCGCTTTGTTCCACCATAGTGTGACGGACGCATGAATGGAAGAAGTGAGTGATTTGGGGGGAAATTAAGCTTCATTAAGTGTTGAATATGTATTTACCATGTTTGATGGATGGGTAAACTCTATCTGTACGTTAGCAATCCAGTCTAATCACATAAATGTTTGTACCTAAAAATTTGCTCCAAAGAATGAACTCTAATGATTAAATCAGGGCAAAACGTTGGAGATTCATTTGTAGCCGGACCCTAAATTAGTGAGAGCAAAACCCGCAAGTTACACAGCTGCTGGACGGAAGGCTCAAAGCTCAACCAAGCACAGTGAATGCATGACAACGGGTTTCTTTTTTTAGATAGCTTCGATCTATTTTGAGAGATGGGTAATGATACAGGACAGACACTGAAGGACATTCAAACCTGTCAACTCCTCTTTCTTCACACCTCATTGGTCAGAGGGAAGATGGCATTGATGAAAGGTCGTGGTGACTCTGATTAAAAGAGAATATATTCAACTAATCGACAGGCAGCACGGGGCAGTTTCTGCTCGCTGCCTATAGATGGATCGGGTAATTGATCTGATCTGTCCTCATAGAGTTGAGCTCGCTCTGCCTCCAGCAGCTGTTAACCCTGCAGTGTATTAAAATCAGATTAGGCTGTGGTACATAAAGGAGCGTGCCAAGGAGAGGGTTACAGCATATTCACATGTATCAACACACCTCCGTGCTCCAGGAAGAGGAGGATTAAAGCCAGAGAATCAGAAGAATCCCCGTCCTCTTGCTTTGGCGTCTCCTTTAAAATTTGAAGTGTGTACAATAACGTGTACAGGACCTGCATAAACCGCTGAATGCCAAATACTTTATCAACACCAGTACTTCTGCCGGCTGAAAAGTCACTGCAATAAATGCTTTTCTTTCCTGTTTTTGACCACCTGTTTTTAGAAAACAGGCTAAAATAGTTTGATGTGTTCGCACTCTTTTAAGTAGCAGTTTGAATTACTGAGAAAAGGAAAGTGTAAAAGTTTTGCCCTCCTCGCATACCAGGGGAGCCCACGTGATTTAGAACCCCCCATCCCGCGTCTTTGTTGCACAGTCTGTATTTTACTCATATTTACTGACATTATCCCCCGGATACGATGCCAAGGCTCTGCGTAACATCCGCTTCCTGAACGACAAGAACAATGAGCCTCTTCCTGAAATTGCACCTAAAATGCTGTCAAAACTTTCATTTATGATGAAACGTGGCCTCCTCACGGCCAAGAAAGAGGCAGAAAGGAGGCGCAGAGGAAACGAAAAACCTTGAAATAAAAAAATATGATGATCGCAGAGATTTGTACGGGACTAATCTTATGACGTGGGTGAAGTATGGGAGGTAATTTGCAGTAGAATTTTAACTTCACAAATTATGGACACGGCAGATTCGCACGGGATCGGATCACATATGACCTCTGGAATTTGTACAAATTACTAGAGGCCTCCAGGTAATACAGCTCTCGTCCAAATGGGGCTTTAAAGTATGACAGCACTTTGCAGGCTTAAGACACAGTTCACATGCAGCAGCTCCTGAAATGACTTTTGGGATCACAAAAACGCACAAGCAGGATTTATGTTGCCATCATCTTTGTATTTAGACGACAACAACAAAGAATTTTCATGCGTGCCAAACAGGCAGGCGTGAAGGAAGATTTACACGATCAGCTCACAGTCTTCAGGAAAGTGTCTTCTCCAGTCACAGGACACCGTGTGAGGTGCTGGTGTCCTGTGAAAGGCACACATCAGGGCTAAAAAGAAGCCTAAACTATCCTAATGGATATTTCTTGGGGATTTCTTATGTGAGTTTGAGCCTATAGCTGATGCACATACAGAGATAATCAACATTAAAGTTTAATTTAGCTTGATGAACGGATTTAGGCCAGCTTTTTCATCAGCAGTGAAATTCTAAGTTAACAGAGCGATAATGAACCCTCATGAAAAATATGTCCCTCACGATATTACATTGTGTGTACGGTAGGTTATATATATACACTCAGCTTAAAATTAAACCCGCTAAAATGTTAAACAAGCCCTCTTTTGTCATTTATTACTGAAGCCACATAAAACCGAAGCACAGAAATAACTGCGAGGCTAGTGTCTCATTTGGTTTATGTCAGAGTCCCTCTGAGAATCTGAGATTTACAGTAAAAAGAAAACCGAGAGGGAGGCAGAGGCAGAGCGGCACAGGGAGGATGGACGGAGAGGGAAAGACGATGATCTGAGATAAGACGAGAGAAGAAGAAAGGGCAGAGGGAAAAGGACGTGTCTAAGTCCTCTTTCACTTGATGCTATATTGTTCGTATTTCAGAGAGGAAAGTCTCAACATGACCATAATTAATCCCCACACATCAACCCACACCTCACTGGACGTATCCTCTTCTTTTTAATTATGGAGAAAAAATGGCTTCATCAAGCGAACGAATCACGCTCTGTGATAATCAAAGCCTGGTGTCTGAAGAGATGGAACATGGATGTTTCTCAGTACAAATGACTGCAGCTGCTTGAATGGGGTGAAGGTCAGTTGGAATAGTCTTAATGAACAGTTGCTTTGTTTTTGGACTGCCTGTGTACTGTCACACCAATGACAAAGCATTACGCCATTCATAGTATGCTGTTTAAACTAAACAGCAAGGGGAAATACCCTTTGCTGTGCATGCCTGAAGGCAGTGAACGCTGTGTCTCTTGTCCTTCCTGTCATCTTCTCCTATTGGCTGCTAGCCAGTGACTTGAGAGACATTGCCACTAACTGTATACATCAGACTGGGATCTTAAATATGTTTTAGCCAAACCCCTGTCCTCCTGCCACTTTAGCTGAAGCGTTGCAGGCCAACATTTAGTTTTACTGTGACATTTTGTGTCAAGAGAATGACAAAACAGGCAAACACAAGGCCAGGATTGCAGAGAGAGCGTGTTAGCGATTGTTAAAATGCTACGTAGTTTAATATTTCTCTCATCTCTAAGAGTGAGCTCCTCTAACATCATCAGAGAGGCGATAAAGACGGCAGATACGCGCACTGAACACGGCTCGGAGAAGTGACTCTTCTGCCTGGAAAGGAAGAGTGAGTAGACAGACCAGACAAACTTGGCAGGAGGACTGAGCTCACACAGAAAGAGAGGTTTGTTCCAAAATCAATGCAGCCTACTAATATTTGATTCTCTTAAAAATTGAGGCTGCCATTGGCAGACATGGTGCGCACGCACACACAGACACACACACACAGACAGTGGTGTTTCCATCACTTTTGGGGGCATTGCATTGATTTTCATTCAGTCCCTGGAGACTTACCAGAACCAATACTTGCCTAACCCTGACCTCTAAATTCCACCGGGCAATGTGGTGCGGCCATGATTGCGTCCGTTCTGCGCAACGCTTGTGATTCCACCTTAAGCGCCACAGCGCATCCCAGGAGCAGCTCACCATACACACCTTTCTATTTTGCACAGAGCTGATTGAGCCAGGCAGGAAGCAGGAAGTCAGACACAGGAAGAGCACAGAGAACCTGGTCAGTTTTCAAAATAAAACACCCTGTGCAGACAATAAACACAAGTAAAACAGCCAGAAAGTATTTCTCTAAGTAGCCCGCTGACTGTGAAGAGCAGGAATACCTTTTCTTCCTCATTCCTAGTGTTTGGGAAGGAAAAAGGAAAGCACTGAAGCTGAAACTACAAACATTCACACACACAGTGGAGTCATCAGTATAAGAGGCAGCACCCAGCAAAAAATATTCATGTTCCTGATGGGAATAAACCTCAAGACACAGACATCCTCTTCGTCAGTGAAGCACTATAATTCACTGTGTCTAGATTTCCCCTCAGTCTTTCGCCGCAGCATAATGCACCGGCCAATCAAATCCACATGTGCATCCCTGGTCGATTGTAACGTGAAAGGAGTAATTCTCGCCATCGTCGAGATGAAGGATACGATTAATGTTTCAACGGCAACTTCCAGAATCCTTCCTGGTAATATCATCGCCTGCCGTCCAGCACCTGAAACAAAACACACCCACAAACAAAGTCTGCTCATGATAAACTGAGACTGGTGGCTGTGGCGCAGGAGGCAGAGCGGTCATCCACCAATCAGGAGGTCGGCGGTTTGATCCCTGGCCTCGGCAGTCCACATGCCGAAGTATCCTCGGGCAAGATACTGAACCCCAAAACTGCCCCCGATGCCGTGCCATCGGTGTGTATTTCTACCAAACGACTAATTGTAATTGAAAGTGTGTTACTTGTCAGTATCGGCAGGTCAAAGCTCTCTCAGGCTTCCTCTTGAAGTTATTCTCGTCACATACTATAAAAAAAACCCCTCCAGAATTGTATATGAAGGAAGAATATATTCAGCTGTCTGTCTGTGGAGCGTAATAGTCAATAAGCCACAGAAATGATTAGAAATTATTGCTTTTGAGATTCCTTGAGACTGTCTTCATTACGGCTAATTGGATTGAATGGTGCCCACTCATTGGCCTACATTTATACATTTACATCGTATTTAAGGCGCTTAATCTGAATGGCACTGATATCATGGGACTGACATTTAAGCTCTTAAATCCTGAGGATGTTATAAGGGTTTTAGAGAGAGAGGAGAAAGAGAGTGAGGGGGAGGGAGATGCAGAGAGGGAAAGAGGGTGAGGAAGCAGAGGAAAGAAAGCTGTGAGAGGGTCTCAGTGACTGTGTGCTCAGAGAGACAGTAAAGCAGAATGACAGTGCAGGGCTTTTGTTCGAAAGACTGCCAGCATGTCAATTCCGATGTAACATTTTTATCGACACCCTCCTCGCCGCAACCCGACAGGCGAGCAGGAGCTCAACTTTTACGTTCCACGCCAGAAGTTCAGGGTTAGTGAAACAGGTTCCCTTGGCAAACTTTGGAGGAAGTCTTTCTTTTCTCGCCCCCCCCAACCCCCCGTCGTCTGCTGCTTAAGGAAGTATGCAAGACTGGCAATGTTTATTCACTTGACCTAGAAAAAGCTCTTGGTATAACGCCGCGCATATTCTGAATTCACAAGTCATTTTTGATTTTATAGTGGAATTGTATACAGTGTGTGGATGCACAAAGTACTGTATAAGCTATTTACTGCATGGTTTGCTGTTGTTTTGCAGGATCTCGGAGGGAAAATGGTTTGTTTTTTTAGGGCTCGCAAGCAGTGTACTGAAATGTTGATGGTTTTATTCTGTGAATAAACAAATATGCTCACTTTAACCCCCCCATTATTGCCTTCTTCTGCCTGCTGCATGAGACAAAATGCAGATTTTGAGCAATAGAGTGGATAGCCGAAAATTAACCAGCAACTATTCTAATAATAGATTAATCATTTGAGTTATTCTTCATGCAAAAACATTCTTTGCTCCCAGCTCCTCAGTTGTGAGGATTTGCAGCTTTTCTCCGTTATATATCATTTTAAATGGAATATCTTTGGATCTGGGACAAAACAAGCCATTTCTTAAGCAAAAATGCCGAAAATGATCTGTTTCCTTTCAAATGTGAATATTTGCTGGTTTTGTTAAAGCTCGGTCACACCACACAGTGAGATTCATCTGTGCATCTTTGTAGAAAATGTTGTCCAAGACGCTCGGCGGTGGCTACTCGCGTTAATCCATTAAACCCAATTGGACTGTCAAAACAAGACATTTAGGGAAGCCACTTATTTCCAGCTATCACCATCACTAACTTCATGTTTTTCAGTTTCCACACAGTTTATGTTGCCTCGCAGTGATGACGCCGTTGTTATATTTAGCCAGTTTATCGCGCTACCTGGCTGTAAACAGGAAGTGCAGCAGATTACTACACAACTGTCCATCTGGACATTAATACACAATAGAAAGCCAAAGCTTTTTCGCTGGCCACACACAGACTGTGTTGTTCGCTGCTGGGCTCAGTTTAAGCCTGGCGACATACATTCATCCAAATTCGCCAGACTGAGCAGGACAGGGAGTGTCTGCGTGGAGGAAAGATTCCTTTGATGTCTAATAAGCAATTATTGACGTCTCACTGGCAATTTTTTCTTCTTAAACTCACTAATCCTGAACTGCAAGTTGTTTGACGGCTTTATTCACCGCCGGCACTCTGATTGCTTTTGACCACCTCAAATGATGCAAGCGTTCATATTGATCCCGCTCTTTGTGTCTTATGCTTGTTTGCCGATTGCTCAATAATCCAATTATTGCTGCGCAGCTTTCTCAGAGCCCCCGCGACGTGTAAAGAGACACTTCCTTAGTGTGAGGATAGAGAGGAGTGAGAGAAGACGGGAATGGGGAGAAAAGAGGGAAAGAGAGAAAGCTGAGACTGTGTGAGATAACCTGTGTGGGAGAGGGAGAAGGGGAGAGGGAGCGAATGAAGGAGAAAGAAACCGCTAAGGGACTCTGCGGCTGTGTGTGTGTTCATGTGAGAGAAAGAAAAAGACGGGGGGGGGGGGGACAGAGGAGAAAGTCAGAGGCAAAGCCAAAGTTACCTTTATAAACGCACTGACCTTGTGCACTTCACATTAACCTCCCTCTCCAAGAGAATTAGTCTGTATCATTCACACTCTGCTGTTCCTAACTGCGCCAATTGATTTCAGTGGACCAGAAAAGGGGAAATTGAATCTCTCGTTACCCTGGCCAAAGACCAAGGGAATACATGCTAATGCTGCACAGACAGACCTGAACTAGCGTGGCTCCCATGGGTGCCAGACTGTTGGAACAGCTTCATAAGCCGTGGCTGCAAGGCACGGCTAAACTCCCGTCGCTGCTTTCTCGCTCCTCGTGTCTGTGCGTCGGGTTTCAAATGCAGGTAAGGAAGGAGGACAAAAGGCTGCTAACAAACAGCAGTGACGTAGCATTGTGTCGCACTATGGCAGCCATTCGTACCCAATTAAATCAGCAGTGAGTGTATTACTTCTGATTGATAGCTGAGGGCGAGCAGCTCAGACAGATTCATTTGCGCAGCATTTGCTCCTCGTTAATAACAACTGATGCTATCGTTACAAAAACAAGTTTTCACGTAGTCCTTTGTGCAGGCACAGAAGGGGCTTTGGGGTGTAATGAGTTTAAAGAGAAGGTTCAACTAAACATGTATGGATTTTTTTAAAGGCCTCCGTTATACAGGAGAAGATGTATGCCTCCAGCATGAGGCTAATGTTGATGTTTGGCTCCGCGATGGCACACTTTGCCTTATGCAACAAATGGCTTTAATCCACATAAATTAGAAGAAGTTGCTCAGCAGGAGGCAAAGATTACAGGGATAATGCATGCAGTGTGAGTGTGTGTGTGTGTGTGTGTGTGTGTGTGTGTGCGCGCTTCGGAGACGTGAAGGAGCAGAGAAGCTCCGACGAGACGGCTGAGAAAGCAGGAGTGTTTACAGAGGCGCATTTAAAGAGCAGCAGCTGGGGCAAGGACCTTTCAGCAGCATGCCAGAGTTAGCCCGCCACGTTAAAAAAAAAAAAAAAAAAAAAGGTGGCTGAATCAAATCAGAGGCGAAGGTAGAAGAAGGAGCTACAGGAAGCATACATCAGGCACAGCTTAAAAAAAACAAAAACTTGAGGAGGAAATGTTGAAATACTCTTGTAAAGAACACAGTTTTGTTGATTTCTGAGCAGGAGTGAATTTTGCTTTTGCTGAGGAGGATCCTAACTTAGATACTGTGGAAACACAAATAAAAATCTGGCATGAAAAAATAATCCAAACACAGCGTTCAGATCCCTGTTTCTTTGTACATCAGACAAGGCTAACCATTTGCTGATTTATTTAGCGTAGCAGCAGCAGCAGCAGCAGCAGGCTTCAGGTTTGGGCCTTTTTGGATTCATAAGTCTTCATTATTTTAGGCTGTAAAACACAGAAAAATATGTCTCTTTTAGATATGCTTTACACCGGCAAGGCTATAAACCGTAACATGTGTGTAGGAGCAGTAGGTGTTAAATGGAAATTATGACCTCTGTTCCCCAACGGGATTTGGTGGTGACAGATCTGTTCAGAGCAGCCTGGCACTTCTCCTAAATTTACAGTAACCAGAGGTTGTATGCTTTGGCGAGGGATCCCAGTGAAATGGGCATGCCTCACACTCTAACATGGCTGTTATGACAGGCTTTCTCATATAAAGCCTCTGTGGACAGACAGACCCTGGGGGCAGAGTACATAAAGAGGAGTCAGTGGCGCACATCAAGAGGCCCGTCAACGTGCTGCACAGCACACGGTGTCAGAAATCTGGATGTAGCATGCCAGTCAGGTCAAGGCAGAAGGTACCGTATACGCTCGACGCGAGATTGACAGACATCTTTCCCGGTTCCACCCATGTCTTTGTACCGCTCAGAAAAACCAATTACGCTCTATTTCCTCTTATAAAGCCACTCATTAGCGCTGACGGGGTTCGCAACATGAAGCAGAACAGTGAATAGATGGAAGATGTAGAGCTACAAGCTGCTTTTCTGCTGCACAAAGCCGGTGTTCAATAGGGAATCCTTTGTTCACTGCGCAAATCCCCGTGCTCAGTATGTCACTTGAGACTAAACTGCTCATGGAAAAAGTAATTAAAATATTTTATAAAATACTCTTAAGGTTAGATCACGAGTAGCTCCTTTAAGAAAGAGACCCATCCTCATAAAACTAAAACACTGTTTCTTTATCTTTCCTCTTCACAACCCCCCCATCACCCTCAAGTCAGCCTCTACATCCATGAGATATTTCTCCTCCCCCTCTCCACCCGAGACCTGTCTCCCATTCTTAAATATTTATGCGATAAGCTCAAAACGCCATGTATTTACCCTAATCTTCAGAGTTTCATACACCTCAAACAATAAGATGTGGAATATACACGAGACAGCGAGGGGAAGAGCAGCGGCGAGGGAGGAAGGAGAGAAACCTCTGAATCGACAGTATTTCCCTCAGATGGAAAATGTGGGAGATATTTTGAGCCCCAGGAGTATTTGGTTGGGTGAATGTTTTATTTGAAAAGGGCGTCTTAGTGGCAAAGCCTGATGTTATGATTTATTAAAAGTGCAGCGTGAAGGGAATTAGGCTATAACGTGGTGAGAGATGGTACATATGTGTGTATATGTGCCTGCAGCTGCATGCTGATGAATATATTTGTGCCCATGTGACTGCTAGCCTGAAGGAAAAGGGCGAGGACAATACAGTCAGATGATGAGTAGTGCATACCATTTCAACTCCATTACACATACTACTGCTCCCCTTTGACATACTGTAAAGCAAGAGAAGTGAGATGACGTCAGTGAGGACGTATGCCAGTAGGGCCGGACAAAAAATGTGCTAACGATTGTTTTCATGATCAGTGAATCTGCAGACTAATCCCATGGCCTATAAAATGTCAGAAAATAGACAAGAATCACTACCTTACAATCAGCATTTTCCATGAAGCAAGTGTCTGGATTTTTCCAGCCAACACTCCACAACACAGACATGCTCAGTTTCCAATCACAGAAGATTAAAAAAAAAGCAGATTCTCACAATTAAGACACAGGAAGAGGAGAATATTTGGATTTGCGCATAAAAAAATGACTCAGAACGCTAAATATGGAACATATCTGCATTAAAACATCTATAAACAAGTAGACCTATATAATATTTTTGTCGACATGTGTGCAGATGTTTATACCAACGTTCAAACCCGCAGACATCTGGAGGAGGTAACGTATTAAAGTTTTAATACGTGAACATTTCTGCCTGAGTTAAGCTTCATGGCATCATCAAACTACATCTTTTGTTTTCATTGTTTTGACTGAGAGACCCTTAGTGGCCGAAATTGGGTACAGCGCCTGATTTTCAAACTATTAGGCAATACATTTTCTGCCGATCAGCTAATCCATAAATCAGCTAATTAGTTTCAGCTCTATTCAATATTAACATTCATCGACTCCCAGGAGAATCAAATTAGATTAGAGAGCTTTATTAATCCCCGGGGGGGAACTCATTTGCCACCAAATCAGCTCATACACACAGGGAACAATATATATCGACAATCACAGTACACAAGAAATCAGTAACACCATACAAAGTCATTTGAGACACGATTAGCAGCTGAATGGGGATGTGGATCTGGACCACATCGTACTCGTTCATGTGTTCACACACACAGGCTCACACACACTTCCAGGGCAAATGTCAGCCTCCTGCAGACTGACAGACCGACGGAGCGAGCTGCAGAGCTGGTGGTCGCAGCTAAAAATCTGACCAACACAAGACCTCCTGAGTAGTTCAGCAGAACACTGAGACCCCCGCCCCCATCAGAGCACAGCGTAGAACAGGACACTGGCTGAGACTCCACAGTAAGAAAACATGAAGGTCCTTGCTGGTATCAAAGCTTCCTCAAGATGCATAGTCTTAATATTCTGACAATATAATCAGGCTGCAAATGAGATTATTCCATTATTCTAAAGATTATCTGATGGTTTGATCTATAAAATACTGAAAAGGACATCAGGAGAGATGCCCATGGCAAGCTCCCAGAGCCCAAGGTGTCATCTTCCACTCGCTTATTTTGTCTGAACAGCAATTAAAAACCCAAAGGAACTCAGATTAAAATGATATAACACAGAGAAAAGCTGCAAATTTGGCATCTTTATTATTTTGCACTGATGCCTTTGGTTCTGTTTAATTAACATCACTTTGATTGTTTCGTTCCAAATGCGTTTCTCACATCGTCGTGCTAACTCATATCTGAAAGAAGAGTTAAATTTCAAGCGTGCTGCTCAGCCCTGCATGCGCGAAATGAGTGTCAATCATTCTGTGTCTATTTCAAACTGACTCCCTCTCAGAAGAGGCCGTTTCGTCGTCGTGTACGGGCGAGATCAGTGTATCTTTTGAAGCCTGTCAGAACCAGCCACAAAACAACTGGGTGTCCGTGGATGTAAGAATCCGATTTAAATATTTCCTCTCGCTTCATTTCTGGTCCTGTCTGGCTCCGTCCTCTATCCCACCATCCCTCGCGCTCTCCCAGTCCGCCTCGCCGTTGCTGACATCCCCGGAATTGGCCGGCCCAAAAAGGTGACATGGGCGCCCGTTCTGAAAGGGCAGCCACATGCACCACTGCAAATCTTTCACCTTATTAAATATGCATCAATAGTCAGCCGTACCTGTGAGGCAGCTCTCACCTGAGCCAAGGTTACGATGACTGATGTTATTTTTAACCTCTGGTTTGGAGCAGGAAATTGTGTTTTGGGCTACAATGTGTGTTACATTACAAGTGCGACAACGATGATGATGAGAGGGATGGACGAGAGGTGAGATGTAAAAAACAGCCTCTCTCTCTTGATTTGTGTGTCCTGTCTCTCGCCCTGACTCCCCCTCTGCTTGCCATTGCCTCTGCACGTAGCCAACACACACACACACACACACACACACAAAAAAATGGCTGTTAAGGCAAGTCTGGGCATTGTGTGGTGCTGACCAAGATCGGGTGCTCGCCTTATGACGGAGATGCAGGAGGTGGACGTGATGCAGACGTGCCATTCAGGATGACGCATTGAGGAAGAATTCAGCTCTCCGTCTCCTCTTTCAGGAAAGAGGTTTTGTGTTTCGTCTCTGTTAAAGCCAACCAAGTCAAATTGCAAAGGGTGCACGAGAAAACAAAGAGACGTCCGTCAGGTTTTTTTCACCCGCGACTCCATCGCTTCAGTAAACGATATACAGTGTTCGATTTCACTTTGCCCGTTTGGTGGGAAACATTTTAACTGCATAACAGCAACAACAAAGAGAAACTGTTTCACAAAGAGGACATTAGACACCTCACGGCTGCGGCACAGGTCAGTGTGCAGCGAGTTATGTGTCGCACCTTTAAGATTTAGCTTTCAATTCCAAATACGACCCAGAAACACAGAATATTATCCTGCTCAAAGAAGGGATGCTGAACCTTCGTGCACTGCAGGGACAGTGTGGTCGTGGTCAGAGTGAGATTAACCAGGGTTAGATTAGGCAGAAAATAGTACATATGTGCTCCTTGGGTGGTTCATGGTGAAGACTGAGGTTTTTATTTTTGCCGTAGTTTTTTGCGAGAACCTAATTGTGCCATGTCCCTCAGCAGGTGTTGCATTGTTCATCCAGTGGCCATCTGGGCCTGTAATCCTTTGGAGGTGAACACACTGAATTTGAAAAAGGTCATTGCACAGACACATTTAGTTTGTACCGACATTAGTGTGTGTGTGCGCGCGTGTCTTTGCCCTCTAACCTTCTTTTTCTTTTGCATTTTGTACCACATGTGTGGGACCTTGTGTGCTGCTGAGGTCAGAATCTTAAAGCTGACCTTTCAGGAAAATAACGTCGAGCTTTACAATGAGCAGGTTTGATGCTGCTGGTCAAACTGTAGTCATAATCCTGTTGGACCAGTCACTGTATTAGCTCTGGGCACTGACCTCCTACTGTATTCAGCAGCACTGGTCGCTGTGAGAGCAGAGTTTTCTGTGGTGTTTAATCTGTAAAAATCTAACTGTAAAATAGTCAAATATGGAAATAGACCTCTCACCTTTTGCACCTTCTATAAGGATCATAATAAAACATGCTGTGCAGCAAACCTCTGAAAATCCCTGTTTCTGTCGTCGTAGAGTTGATGTTTCATCTGCACTTTTTGGTTGATTACCTGATTGGCTCCTGATAGACGCTGTCAGCAGCAGTTTGGACTAAGTGGCTGAGCGCTCGCTGGGTATACGCCTGCTCTTCTGCTGTTGAACCTGTCAAATACTATAGAGAGGCTGACTGGAGAGCAGTTCTCAGCAGTCCTTGAGCTAACGTGCAGAATGTGCTGCCATGGTGCTAACCACCTGGATTCGGGCCAACCAGAGACTTGGCTTTGGCTACCCATGCACAGCCCACTTCTGGAGGTTGTGGTTTCATACCCTGCGACTTCAGTGAGCCACTATGTTATGAAACTATACATACAATAAACACTATGGGCAGATCCACTCGGTAGGCCCGTGGCCAACTTCATCCCCTCAGTATGTATGTTAATGTGCAATAGTTGGTGTGTGCAGCGCTTCCTCTTTGCGCACGCTGGAGTCCCTGCCTGCTCGTCCTCCATGTTTGTCCCAGCAGAAAGTGGGTGCTGAGGATGATCGCATGTGACAGCTAATGCGTAGGGTTGCTGGCAACATGTGTCAGCGCCAGTGTACATTAACCTACATTCAGAATGAAGCCCTTTTGAATCGCACGGGAAAGAAAAAGGTCGCCTGTTGAATAAGATATTTTTAGGTGCAACTAATTTCTCTGGACTCACAAGCTTATTTAATTTGGTTTTAGATTTAAATGCCAACATTTATCTTATTGTATAATCTTATTGATTAGACCACTCTTGTGCTTAACGAGCTGAGGTAAACAGGACTCGGCTGTGTGCTAACCGTTGCTAAAAAGTGGAGAACAGAGGTAAGGAGTATGTGGCATGGAGGTGGCTGAGGTCAGGGCTGATCCCTTAAAGATAATCTCCCTCTCTAGGGATTTGTTTTTCTCATTTGTCCCAGGGCCTCTAAGCTGAGTTTGGAGGTCACCTGCTGTACAAGCAACAGGGCCCAAACCGGGCTATAGCCACATTTGCAAGGAGCCAGGTATTGCATGGAGTCAGTGGGAGAAAGCAAAGCAAGCAGCGAATAGAGCTGAAATATGAACACCAGGGGAGGCCAGGTCTAGAGTTCAGCCATGCCACTGAAATCAAAGGATTTGGGTCTATAACAAAACCAGTTTTAGCAGCGTGGCTTTGAAGTGGTCCACTGGTGTTTATGTTCGTGGCAGTTAGCTAGATTAGAGTAAATTTGGAGCCATGTTTCACAAAGGTGGTGAAAACAGCCTCCTTTATGTGTATTTAGTTAGATTTAAGCCATCTACCGTGCTTGTTTTTGTTGTTATCATGTAGGTTTATGTTCAGGAGGGAAATGTGATTTAAGTCGCTGAGCTGGTATTTCATGTTCCTTCATGTGTTGAACACTGTGTTTATCACCGGCCTCTTGTTTGCATTGTTTCTCGATTTCCCATGCCTGGAAATCAACCTGATGCCCAACAATATACTGCATTTCTCAACATGTCAGCTGAATTGTGTTCCCAGCTGTCTCTGTTTTCAGCAAAGGATTTTGGAAACTTGGTGCTAAAAACAGAAACTTTGGGTATCAGCAGCACATCAGTGTGAGCGCCACATGAGAACCTAACTTCTCGAAGGCAGTAAAGACTCTCTGTCGCAGTCGATCAAAACAATGGTGCAGAGGAGATTTGTTGAGGCTGCTCCGGAGCTGCAGAAATGAATAGCAGGGTTGTTTTCATGGGGACGAATTAAGAATCGTAAAGGCTGTAGTTGTGCTGTTTTGTATTATTATAATGTGTTTTTGTTATATGTGCATTTTTTTTTATGCAAGGCTGTTAAGGGAGTTAAATTCCATTTTCTAGGTGTTTGATGCTTTGTCCACTTTCAGCTCTGAAAATCTCTAAATGGAGAACGCTCTTGAGGTAACCGAGCTAACATGTGGGATTTACACCCTTAAACCTTCTTCTCGGCCTTGCATGAGTTTCCAGAGCTCAGAGGCAAAATTCGTCTAAATGGAGTTCCTTGCAGCTTTGGAGATCTTTGGCCTGGCTCATGCTTTGTGTGTAAATGAACTCTGCGAACCGCATACGGTCGGAATTGAACGAGTGGGCGTGTTGACCCCATAAACTACATAGGAACTCTTTATTTTTCTTGTTGTGGCATTTTGCAGAAAGCAGAATTTCAAGTTTTTGTGTGCAGTTTGGAAAGTAAGAAAAAGCGTGCATAGATTAACGGCACGTCAGTGTGTCGTCCTACACAGAAGCGCTGATCGAAACTGGCTAATTTTACACTGCATGGATGCGATCGGGTCTTCGCTGTGCTTGACAAGCATGAATTACAGGAGTTTCCAGCCACGATAATCCTACCCACAAGATAATGACACCCTGCCACATCTGTCTGAGAATCATGCCTGCATGCCTTGCCACTTAGCCAAACTATCTCAGGTGATTAATTTCATACGCTACGTGTGACAGTGAGCGATTTAGAAGTTAAATCATCAAACAGGTCTGGTTAGTTAGTCTGAGTGAAACTCCTGCTGCCTTAAAGGGACCCAGCATCTGATTCAGACCCCAGGTCAGTCAGCTGCAGCTGCAGGCTGAAGGAAAGGTGAAAGGCCAGCAGAGCGGCTGTGAAGTCGGTTTGTGTCTGTTAAAGGTAAAGACAGGTACAGCTTCAGACACGCAGGGCACAAACTGAAGGCTGCGCGCAGATCGAAGTGATACTGTGGTCTGTTTCCACCTCTATCAACTCCCTGAAGAGGGCTTTGTGCGTGTGTGCGTGTGTGTGTGTGTGCGTGCGCGCATTTCCGTGACTTGTCTCATTTCTTTGTTTACACTCAAAACAGTGGATTTATAGGAGAGAGATGATCGTGATTCGCTGTTGTGGGGAAGGTCACTTAAAGTTTGCAGGCATAAGCCTTGGATGGGAGACAACACAACAGCTTGGAATTTAAAACAAGGAATGCAATCACAGCCGGGACACCAGATTCCATCAGACAGCAAATTTGCCATTTCTGCAGTGAACTGCGTTTTATTTGATGGCTAAATCGCCTCATTTGCCTGCATTTTAAGTCATTATCGAGTGTATTTTACCAGAAAATACAAGCAAAAATCTCAACTTTGAGAGGAAAAGTGTCTGTTTCTCCAAAGCGGAATGTGTGAAACCCTCATGCACGACGTTTCACGGTTGGGATTTTTTTTTCTTTCTTAACCCTAAGTGGCAGCCAGTCAGAGCAGATTATACTGTAACCTTAACACAAGTGTAACACAAGCCTGACAAAGAGGAAATCTCATATTTCTGTGTGCTCAGGTACTCTGCCCAATGCCAGGGTCACCTTCCCCAGGAAAAATAAATCCCTGGTGGCTCTCTAACACTACCCATAAGACCTCTCTCCCTTTGAGAGGCGGTGAGTGGGTGTCAACCTAATGTTTATACTGTCTGCTCATGGTTATGTAAGCCATTTTGTCCTCTTTCTCTTCCTCTACATCTCCCTCAGCTTGTTTAAACGAATCTACCTTTACCTTCCCAACATGCCAAGTTGCGTGTTACATAAATATTCTTTGAACTGGTCTAGCTTAAGGTTTTTCAGCATGCCAAGGTATGTATTACATAAATATTGTAGGCCAGACTGTGGAGAGGTACTGTACTGTGGAAGCTGTGTGTTTTTTTCTTTTGCAGAGTCAAGGATGCTTCTCTTTCATGAGGGGCAGGTTCAGGGAGGCTGTGGTACTTGTCTGAACTATCCCTGTGATAACAGCCTCTAGAATGAGCGAGTCGGTGTGTCTACTCAAACACACACACACAAATTTATCTTTACAGTGGGCGGATGGCTCTGCAGCGGTGTAAATACAGTAAAGTACACAAGTGTGCGTGTGTTTGCAGCAGACAGCGCTGCATGCATCGTGAGGACTTGTTTTTCTATTCAACAGAACTCTCCCGGTAGTTCAGCTGCTTGTTTACTGACTCTGTCATGCTAATGTACTTATAGTATGTGGGTCACAGGGTTCATTCTTACCACGTGGGCCCTGCTGTCGTCTATCATGCAGCTGTCTCACGGCCCATTATTCACCCGTAATGATGTTATCTTCATAACCTCAGAATAACTACGGCGCCGTTGACTTCCTTTGTATCTCTAATTTGTCAGTTTTCTTTCACTTCATGCCCCATTTCTATGACCAGTAGGTGACTGAGGGGGGGTTGCCATCCCTCTTGGTAGCGAAATGAACAAAATGCATCCCCCTTGTTAACCTGCTGTCCTCCCTCGCCGTCCACTGGAGAGAGTGCAGGCACAGAGGGGTTGTTTGGTTGAATATGTTAGCATGCCTGACTCACTGATCCTTTATCTGACTGAGGTTTGTGCAGGTTAGGCTCTACAGCCCCGACCAAGCCTAACTGTGCTGTGTGCTGATAAATCCATGGGGCTGCCGGTTTTGTAACTGCGCCTTTTTCTCTCAGTCCTGCCCTTCTGTCTGCCATTCTTTTAACTATCCTGTACTATAAATACTCAGTTCTGTACTATATTGTGGCCCATATGCTCTACGTGTGGTGTCACCTTCAGGATCAAAGTGACAAGTAGCAGCGTGTTGTCGCAGAGGAGCGAGAGGATCATATAGTCACACTGCTGCCTGTAGTATTCCTCTAATATTCCTGTGATTATTCAGGAGCGTCTGTGCTGCTGAAGAAACACCCCAGACCAGACCAAGACGCATCTGTAACAAAGTATTTCCGGACCACAGATGCAGTTCTTATGAGGGGTTAGGGCTCGGGTTGGAGTCATCCCCCCTGTTGGAATTATGGCAACTAATAATTCCATTTTATGCCACGCTCTGATGATTTCTGACCTTTTCTGCATTATTGATCCGTTTACGGTTAATGTGGGTTATGAACTCAGGCCCTCAAGTCCCCGCCGTGATTATCAAGTCAACATTTCCGGATTCTGATAAATCTTTGGCTGCTCCTTCTGGTGTTAGCTGATTTAGCATTCCCTCCACAGCTGAGAGAGGGTGGAGATATTTGAACCATTTGGAGAATGCTCCCAGTGTGACAGCAGAATTACTTGTAGAAAAGCGTGAGGCCAATTTGAGCCCAAACATCTGTCTTGCGGTTTGGTCCTCGCACATTTTAGTGGGCACAGTGGGCTTCGCCTGCCTCCAAGCTCTCACATTTCTTTCCTTTGGCATTTCATTAATGTCTTCTCTAAGCAGCACGTTGGTCTGGGAAGCAGCAAAGAGGGCAGCGAGCCTCAGTAAGAGATACAAATTTCTGCTTGTACATTTTGGTGGGAAGAAACAGGCACTGTGTACTCGCACTCATCTGTATCCTCATGGGAAATAAACAGCAACTAAATCAGTTGTTAGCTTTGTGTGTTATCTTTAAAGATGAAAGGACACTGAAAACAATGAAAGCGCTGCCCTGGGGTTTCTGTAGGAAGGGAAAAAAGCAACAACTGGAGCGAAGAATGAGACCTTTGATCTGTGCAGTCAGTCCCATTGAGTTAGTCTGAGACTGTACCCAGAAATAGAGAAGACAGGGGTCAAGAAAAAAGTCCCAGTCCCAGTTCACAGAAGTAGCCTGCACACAACTGCAGAACTTTTTTATTTTTTTGATATTTAGCTTTTTTTATGTGTTGTTCTCTGCATTGCAGTTTCCTAAAATCAACATCTGCGCTACTTTAACTACGACTTTGCTTCTTCTGCACTCGAGATGAAGGGCAACACGAGGTTCTGCACGCAGGAATTAACAGGCTGAACTGCCGGCCTCGTCACGGTGTTACTTCCAGTGTTACATCTTCATTTAAACCTTCTTTGGAACGGACTGGAAGTGCAACCTCAGAGTATTTTAAGCTCTGAAAGTGTCAAGCCAAACAAAAAGGAAATTCATTTAGTTTCTCCTCGTGGTCTCGCCGCCATTTAGCCACAACGTCCCAATTTCGCCTCTGACTGGAGACCTTTGTTGTGTGTCATTTGCTTATCCTCTCTAGCTCATTTAGACTTTTTTTGCATCATTGTTTTTGCGCATCCTGTGTGCTGACAAACTGTAGGCTAACATCTTCGCTGAAACAGCCTGATTTGGGTATGTCTGGTAGCTCTTGTTTAGTTTTGGGCTACTGGCAGCCGTTGGTGCACAGTCACTGCAGCCTGGCCCGTCTGCTCTGGTTTCATAAGCAGAGAGAGTGAATGACCTATATACTTCTCTGAGGGAGGGGAAGTCACCTTGTTGGTGGACCAGCAGGCAGGCAGGCTGGCACGCAGCGACAAGGTTTTAATGCGCGGCGCTGTTAAAGGTTTGACCACTGACTGGATATTAGAAGCACACTCTCACACGCCACTCGTGCTCTGGGGCTGCGTCTCTCACCGAGGTTCGTCCTCTTGTTAACGCTGCATGGTAACGGTGTGAAAAGGCCAACGTATGGGGGAATATTCAGTCGATTAACATGTTGAAAAACACATCTTGACATGGATTGGCTTTGTGCATGCGCACAGATACAGCACTCACACTCACATTAGCTGAAACCACGGGGCCCGGTGCCAGAAAGATCTAGTCAGACAAACACCTCACCAGAGACTCCTCTAAGCGTCCTAACAAATTGAATGTGTGTGTAGATGGACAAGAGGGAATTAGATCAGTGGTCCTGATTGTATCTGAGTGTGCTGTTGCTGTACCCCTTTCCAGCTCGTCCCCTGGAGGAAATGTGTGTGCGTGAGAGAGGGAGAGCGAGGTAGAGAGACAGACCGGGGAGGAGAGAGAGAGGGCTTGGCAGCTGGTTTGATGAAGGATGTAAGGAGAATGTTAACCAGACAATCACCTTGCATGTTATTGATTGAGATGGGAGAGAGGTAATTAGCACAGAAAAGAAGGGGAAGCTGAGGCCACTTTTAATGTTTTGATACAAGGTGTTCTCTCTTTGTACCCGTCTACGTGCCGTGTTCTTTGTGCATGCGTGCGTGTGTGTGTACACGAAGGCGAAAAAAAAATCAAAAATCATACTAATTTTTCCACGTGTGTGAACCTAACCTGAGCCAAACGAAGCTTTTAATCTACTCAGAAGGCAAATGTTAATTTTTTTATTGTATGTGACAGCCAACTGACTCAGTGTCATTCCAGTAATAAGTAGCATAAATAAGTAGCATACCCTGATTTAATGGGTGCATTCAGATTTCACTCACGCCGCTCAGCTGTATGTCATGTGCCTGCACGCCGCCTCATCCATAGGGAATGCTTGCTCTGCAAACTGATGAAACCACGTCATGTTTGGTACCACACTGAACTTGGTTTGACAGATTTAGCCATATATATAAAGTATATATTCTAACATATAGCTTAGCATCTGATCTACATTTTGGGTACTGACAAGAGCTCACTTGCTACTGGATTTTTTGAAGCCAATGCATATGTTGAGTTTTGAGTTTTTGATAAGGAAGCTTTAAATTTAGTTCTCAGAACATCGTGACCAAGAAGAATCTGTGTATACTTGTTGGGATATTGTATTGCTCAAAAGCAAAATATGCTGTCTTACATATATGTCGATACTGATGTGCAGCATCTGTGGGAAGTGATATTCGATAGTATCGGCCTGTGGATTCATGAGTCGAGCTGTAATGCTCACGCTGTACACTTGCTCTGTCAATCTGTATTGACAGTAAACAGAATTTATGAAACTTTGGAAACGTCTCGCCAACCTAAATGTTGCAATTTTGAATAAATGTCTATAAATAAATAAAGCTGCTGCAACCAGATATCAAACTGTAAATAAAAAGTGCAACATAACAAGAAGTTCTAAGAAATAATTAGCTTTGCATTTATGATCATCGAGTTAGATCTGATCGTTAAGCTTGATATGGATTTTAGGTCATGTTGTCCAGTCCTACTTCGTGTGGACTTTGAGTCCTTTTCAGGTCTTTAAACATGCTAGTAAACTGCTTTGAGCGTCCTTCTGTCCTACCTGGATCGACTGCACACAGACATCATCCATTACCTTTGACACCTCCTGCATCTCTTAACTAATTATCCCATTTAGCACTGCATCAGTAAGAACGCACTGTACTTCCTGAGCTTTAATGGTCATCTAATTGTAGAAATCCGTCAGCAGCGAAAGCAGCGAATGATGCCAAAGTAAACAATGCTTTGGACTGCGGCAGCCTGTCATCAATTTTGTCGCCTGTTGGTTGCAGCTCAGAGTGAATAATGACGGTGTGCCATGAAACAAACAGCGCAGCACACAGCGGTACTGAGTCTCACCTTTGACCTTTGACCCTGAACTGGTTATCCCCTTTACACATTTACACAGTGCAATCTTTGCTCTGCCAGCCGTTCTATTATCTTTGGCCACTTTTAAACTCCTCCCAGTGCCTCTCACTCTTTATGCCAGAGAAGGGGACAAGTGTTTTGGATCCTACTTAAATTTGACATCCTGCTCTGTGTCTCTCTGCTTATTGAATTTAAATAATCTCCTCTATAATTCTGTCACTGTCATCTTTGTGAGCCTGGCGATGCTATAAATCAGTCCAGTCCAAAGCCCTCCTCTCTCGGCTGGCAGACATCTTTATGGCCAGCCACATTTCGCTGCCACTGCACTGTGGGTCGTAAAACCCAAGAATGTTTCACAATGTGTACCGGCCTGTAGCGCTGTTAGGAACGAGACAGGCTGCCCTGGCTTTTGTTGTTGACTTTTGAAAATTCGTTGTTGATTTATGTCTGGTCTGAAAACTCAAGTGTGTGTCTGTTTGTGTGTCCCTCCAGCTCACCGCTGAGACAGCCGTCGTCGACGGCCAAAGTATGCCTGGTTTGTGGAGACGAGGCATCAGGATGCCACTACGGTGTCGTGACGTGTGGAAGCTGCAAAGTCTTCTTCAAAAGAGCCGTGGAAGGTATGGCATGAGCTCACGCTCGAGCGAGACGTCACCACTTGAAGTTTTTGGCCTTGTTAACATGTCAGTGGGATGTTTTTTTTATAGGCTGCAAGAGACGCCAGCAGCGAAATGAGCAGTCAAACTGCTGTGGACCAATGACAGACGCGTAAACTCAGACAGCCGGGGTTTCATACATCACATACCTGAAGAGCCAATCCCATGACACCACCGCTCGTGTCATCTGTTACCGTAATGTTTCTAGCTTTGCACGAGTGATACATAAAATACATCACTACACTGATCAGGTGTTAGCTGTTTTGGGTTAAAAGATGCCTTTTTTCCATAATGCTGTCAGTGTACTCTGATTACATTGCAGCCCGTTTCGTGACTGTCGGTCTCGTTCAATACTGGAAAAACCTCAAAAATGATTGTCTCCATTAGTCACATGGACACAAATACACCAATGTCATTTTTGCTCAATTTTGACAGCCCTAATTTTGGCACATCAACTCGCAGGCGATCTTGTTCAGTTCGCTCTTCTTCGGTTTCCGGTTGGAACATGCACGGCCGAATTACTCCCACTTGCCGTTGTGTAGCGTGCTGTAGCTAGCCAAACAGAAAACAAGCAAGGTTTTTTGTGCGTTTGACGAGCAGAGTCGAAGGTGAGCAGGTACGCTGGGCTGCAGGCGAGCGGCGGAGGTGTGGGTGGAGACGGAGGCGGGAATACATTCTGACATCTAAGCCATTTTAAAGCATGAAGGGAGGTGTTTCAAGGAGAAAAAACTTTGAAATATGTAGTTTTAATGAACAGAGATGAGTTTCTAGGTGTTTAATCGGTGCCAGGAGAGGAATTCAAGAAACACTAAATACAGAAACAACACACTCATATTTAGTAAAAACTGAAGCTAGGTGCACTGAATCTCCTGTAACATCACATCCGTGCAGTCTGAGTGTTTGTCCTTTGTATGTTTCTGTGTAATCCGTCTGTATTTCCTCGTGTTTTCTATATTTCTTTGTGCTGCGTTTCTTAAGGCGGCTGCGTGTGCAGTGTTTTCACAGATACAGAACTGTGCTTTGTCAAAGTGGAAGCTGTTTATTTTCATTTATCCACATGCTTTCTGTTATTGCAGTGGGTCGAGCGAGCTCTCTTGGCCGCGGTGCTTTTCTTCCACTGAGCGTTTAAAAAGAGGAAGCTCATCTCTCATTGTAGCGTTTAGCACAAGTCTGTGCTAGCGCTAGTTCAGCACTGTGCTAGTATCACCTGTTATTCAGGTGTTATTCATATCGTGTTACGCCAAAAGTGATAATTGCTATTGTTTCTGTCACTACCAAATAATTTCACCTTCACTGACAACTTTGGCCCTCAGACTTGTTGGCAGACGCTCTGCTCAATTCATTGACAGCTGTACGAGTACCTGATGCCAAGTAAGTTGAATTTTGTGGTACATGCTTACAGCTTTTCCAGCTGGGAAATGTTCATGTGTGCAGGTACAATAACCACTGTCAGAGAGTCTGAAAGGCTCCCTCAGACAAGCACACGGTGGAAAGCCACATGCAGCCCGAATACTTTTACTGCAAGAATTATTAACCAATAGTTTTATTTGCGCTACACTGCTTTATGTAACAAGCTACTGTTTAATCCCAGCAGACCTTCTCCATATTTATATTTCTCAAAAAGATCATTAAAATGACAGAGAACATTTGAAACATTTCATTTATAGACTGTGACCAAGTTGAGTGGCACATCATGAAAAAATAAACATCCAGGAGGTAATTCTCCCACAGCAGCCTTTTATGTTATATTTAGCTGGGGGAAAATCAACAGCAGCCATAATGTGCTTTTCATTTTGTGCCTGTTGCCCGAGGCGTTGGCCTAACTCATTAAGATGAGTGTTTGAATGCAAAACACACGCTTATGGACCGAGTGCAGGCGTAGGGGGAAGAGAGCAAACACGGCTGCCGGCCAGCCAATCAGGGCCTCTAGGTGTTTTCCTGACCATTGGAGGAATTGCTCCCATTCTTAATCAAATCATGCCTTAATTTGATGATATTAACGCGGCGTCATTACGGAGACCTGAAACCAGATTATGCGTCTGTGTTTGTTGAGTCAGACATGCAGTCGTTCTTGCTTCAAGCGTGGCCAGCGGAGCGCCGGCGGCAGACGCTCGAAATCTGACTTTGTGTGAGAGTCGCTCAGGTGAGGCTCTGAAGAGCTCTGATTGCGCCACGAAGACCCGGTTTGTGTCTCATATGATGTACAATTACACCAAAATCGACTCCTTGATTGTGTGGCGCCTTTTAAACCTGTGCTCTTTACTCTCAAACCTCTCTATGAGCATCTCTGCGCTGCCAAACAGCTCGTGCAAACTCTGAAAGCGCAGTAAGGGCAACCCGTACAGTGGTGTGATGTCATCAAGGTTGCGTGCGACGTGGACGCCCTCCTGATGTGCGAAGCGAGCCGTTACCTCACTTGACCCCTCCACAGCTGCTGCTGAAGTGGAAAGAGGAAGGCGTGGCGGACGGAGGCAAAGGATGAAAACACTGAGAGAAGGATTTTGCAAAGTGAAGAGAGATAGAGGACAGTGAAACAGATACAGCGAGGGAGGGAGGAGGGGAGGGAGGAGGGGAGGGG
>JBBMOE010000023.1:6034929-6111319 GCA_037975065.1 Chaetodon trifasciatus
GGGGAGGGAGGAGGGGAGGGGAGGGGAGGGGGGAGGAAGGACAAAGAAAAAGTCAGACGCAGACAGAGAGATGAAGAGAGGAGGAGCCGAGAGAGGGAGTAAGAAACGGGGAGAGGGATGGAAAGCGATGTGTCAGCACTGAGCGCCGGAGAGGTGTAAGTCAGGACGTGAGGAGACGTTTCACTCCTCCCCTCTCCCACTGTTTCCTCCTCCTTCTCCTCCTCTTTCCTCTCAAAGTTAGAACTTCGACTCGGCGTGTGAGATATAAAAGAAGACTGCGGAGAGTGGGCATCTGTGCGAGGGGAATAATCCAGCCCATGCTTAATTTCTTTTGGCACCTCCTGCCTCGAGGGACACAACTTTTTCGGTCGGCTGTGGCTCATTAGACGACTAACTGGCTCACGGCCCTTTACTACAGAGCTAGTTAGCATTCTGGAGTCGTCAACAAATCAGATGAAATCGTCTGACTGTGGAGGGTCTGCTTCCCCCTCCATCCAAGGCAGCGAGCCGCTGATAGGTAGCTTTATTTTACATCACCAGAGCTTGGCACAGTTATTCTGTGAAGTCTACATTTTAAGTCTACATTTGGACCATCTGTTTGGAATATCTACTGGCCACATGGGCCTTTTACTGTCCAAATCTGTGCACTTACAGTCCCCCTCAAGAGCACGACTCTTCATTCAACTTCATTTTTTGTCATATCTACCAGAAGGCACGGCCAACTGTACGCGATAAAGTTTACAGCCACGGTGCAGGGAAGCATATAGAAATATTAAATTATGTCTGGCTGTGATCTTTTCCAAATGCCCTCGGTTCATTCTTCAAGCATCCACATGCACAAACGCTTATTTCCTGGGAGAAACGCTCGTCCACCTGCTCTCCTGTTCACCACAAGCCATCCAGTTTTTCTCAGTGTACAGTATGGCAGCTCTCACAGGCACACGTCGTATTTACGGTCACATTTTAGACGCTGTATAGTCAACAAACACAAGAGGGGTAATAACTTTTATGAAGCGCTCTGGTTTTGCAGCTGTATTCCTACTGTTGCCTCAACTGTCAGAAGAAAACTTGCAGCCAATTTAGAGGCTCTGCTGAAATGAATAAATTCCTCGGTATAAACGTTTATCCTGCCCTGTGTGGGGGAGAAAAAGCCTTCTGACACAAAACAATAGTTTTGTAAATACACGTAATCATGAGTAATGAAATGTGGAAATAGCTGAACGCGTTCGTATGTGCCTCTCTCCTGCAGCCGCTCCGCTGAAGACTAGTTTGTTGATACAAGACAGCTGCGCTCAATAAACGGCTCCATGTGGAGCGCATTTGAGGAGTTGAACGCTAGCTTATTATTCACATGTCATCAGTGGCTTGGCATGTCTGCTCTTTGTGAAAATACTAGGCCCTGCTTTTAGCTCACGAGCTGTTTTTGCTGCTCTCTTATTGAACTGAGGGGTTCGCAGAGACATTAGTCAACCTTGTTATGCTCTCACTGCGCTCTGCAATGTGACTGGGCCATGGTTTCCATGGCGCTGGTGTCAATCCAAAAACCTATTATTCGACACCGCCTCTGTGGGAGAGGTCATCTGAGGACACGGCTCGCACTGCTTATGCTCTGACTGGCAGCTCTGCCGTCCAATTGCGTCCCTCTTGGCTCCGGCGCCGGGGTGAACGCTTCAGGTTGTGTGTGAGAGGCTCATGTAACAACAGCTGGAGTGAAGCCATTCAGCTCATCAGAGCTGCTTTGGTCAGAAACTGCATACGACACACATGCGAGCGAACTTCCCATGTGCACATGCATGAACACACTTCTTCTTAAGTAGTAGAGGAGTTCAGGTGAGCAGCATTAGGTAGAAATTTAATCTGTAAAGCTTACTGTAAGTACGTGTGTGACCCACATTGCTAATAGGCATTTGGGCCTGAGAATGCAGCTGAGGAAGGGTCTCTCTAATGCAACCCAGATACATTTACTGTTACAGTACGCGTGTGCATTTTAAGTCCTTACTGCTTTAAAAATAGACACAAGGGCGTGCGGTGCACCAAGGACGCAACTGATGATGATTTCTACAGCACACCTGCCAGTTTTTGTTTTTTTTTTTCACCTGGAAAATGACACTCGCACCTTTCCTGAAGCTAAATTTATATTTCCAAATGGCTTGTTTTATCTGACCAGCAGTCCACAGTATAAATGTATTCAGCTTACAGTGATGTAAAACAGAGAAACGCAGCAAATCCTCATGTGTGAGAGGCTGCAGCCAGCAAATGTTTGACATTTCTGCTTGAAAAATGACTTAAAATCTTAGTCAGCTGACTAGTCTTTGCAGCACTACACTGTACAGTATTCACAGCATTTTTCCTGCCTATTGAGCCTCTTCTTACAGTAACAGGTATGCTGGTGTTTGGTTGCACGTGTGATGATATAACCCACATGCACACGCTACTTCCTCCCTGCCCTCAGTTCCCCTGGCCTGGGCTGACCCGCAGGCCTGATGGCTCTCCAGTGGGTATAATCTGACCGCCATCTCTTCCTGCTCCCTGGTGATACCTTTGTTCTTTGACATCAATGCAAAAAGGACACAGTGCAGTCGGTGGGTTACACCTTTTGTGCTCAACCAAATAAGCGGCGGCAATCTGATGGGCTTTATCCACGTCTTCGCTGATGATTGGCTTGTTAAAGATACAGTGCTGCAGAGTGTTGTGTCATCATTTTTGGCTTTTTTCATAGTCTTAGCGTAGCGCACACTGTGCTGTACATGCATATGTCAAATGCATTTGACCTGTACATAAAAATCACATATAAGTACAAGCAGCATTAACTGGAATGACTCCTTCAAAATATGACTTCAATCCTTTAGGTAGACATTCAAGTAATGTTTCAGTGTGTTCAGAACAGCTTTGATGAGGTGCAGACATTTCTGTTGTAACCCTATAGTGTGAAGTTAGCAGCAAACCCTCATTGATTTATTTCGTCTGGATGAAAGTCAAATGTGTTTTTAACCTCTGGTTGTAAGACCATACAAATGTTTGTAATGTTATCAATTAACATCCGAATGTCTTGAAACAACTGGCGTAGTGCTACCGCTGTAGATGAATACTGTGAGATAGATTTTGAATTTTTTTTTTTGCTGCCATAACTGGCTGCTTTTGTGCGTTTGACACTTCCAAATACCATATTGAGGCCTATAATGACTAAACGCATTATGTGCAAAGGCAGCAGATGGGGGAAGTCTTTGTGAGGAGGAAATGCACAGGACAACAGAGATATAGCACATTAGTATAGAAGTGGAGACATTAGTAAACAAAATAATAGCTTCTATTTACATCCTATTTTAACTTCTACCCTCTTTTTATAATGATCCAGACAGGGAAACTTAATTGTGTAGAGCCTCATCCAACACAGCTGTTTGTGTGTTGTCCAAAGAAGTGGAGTAGCAGAGCTATTGCAAAGCAGTGATTTGCATACCACTGGCCCGGTGGTAACAACAATTACGTCTCTGAGAGGCCTGTTTTTTGGTTGTTTGGTTTCTTTCTTTTTGGCTGTTTCATTCCGGTTGCATGAATACTGATGAATGGCGATGACCGAATTGACCAAATGCTTTGTGAGCGGATAATTGAATGGCATTAATCTATGAGGCTGACATAGATTTCAGCACGTCCTTCAAATCCCCAATTCCAGAAATGTTGGGACCCTGCGTGACACGTAAATTAAAAAGCAGAACGGAGTCATTTGCAAGCAGACTGTGTTGACTGACGACGCTTTTACCGAGTGTTCCCATGCAGCTCGTGCAGTAACATCCTTCGTCCAATCATGTGTTCACAAAGTGGTGAACCTCGCTCGTGAACAATCATGATCCTCTCCCCTGTTACCAATCAGCCTGTTAACCTGTGGAATGATCCAAACAGGTGCTTTTGGAGCGTTCCACATCTTTCCCAGTCTTTAGTTGCTCCTGTCCCAACGTTAAACATATTGTCTTTGTGCTGTTTGCAGTTGACTTTATGTCAAAGGGATCAGCAAATGATCACATGCTGTTTTGTTTTTGTTTTACGCAGCGTCCCAACTTTTCTGGAGTTGTGGTTATGCCATCTCGCATCTGTGGCACCAGCTTGCAGCACAGAAAATCTGCAGCCGCTGCTAAATGGCACTCAGAGAGTCACAGTAGTAGTATTGATGTGAGTCAGCTTCTGTATCCGAGAGGCTATTTTCACAATCAGGGTTCTGACCACTTACGTCGAGTTGCTATTTAAAAATGACAGGTTAAAGGACGTTAAAGGCCTCGAGTCTTTTGTTTGGAAATCAGCTGTGCTGGTGGGAGGACAGCAGGGCAGATTTCTTCTGTTAAGTGGGGTCCCCATAGGAGAGAGTGTTTCCCTTTCAGAAGAATGTCCTCGTAAGTGATGTATGCTGGAGCTGACAGACAGCAGAGACTACTCAGCGGGTTGTTGCCAGATTGTGAGATCATTAGCTAAAAGTAGACGTGAGTGGACTCCATTAAATGAAGAATGCTGACAGAGTGTGCATTGTAGCAGCAGACAGGAGTGATGTCAAAGTTAATACAGTATCTGAGGAATCTTAATCTTTTATGAAAATATCTTGATGGGCTTTGGCAGCACTGAATGCTTTTCCCGTAAAAACAGAAGTTATGGATTTTTGGGGCAAGATGCTCATGGAAATATGAGTCAAAATGAGTTTATAAATCATAGGAGATGAAAGGAGGTTTTTTTTTTTTTCCAAGGTAAGACTGAAAAAGTATCATTCACCAGTAAGCCCGCCACGTGCCAGGTTGATAAGCGAATGCACATATTCAGAGGTAAACATGCTGCGCGAGGGCATGTGAGTGCATGCACACACCGTGCATGAATAAACAGCTCCTGTGCCTTTCGAACACACACTCAGCGGCGCGCGCACACACACACACCATCGGACGACCACTTCGCCTGTCTCATGAAGTGTATTTCACTCTAACAATTATTAACAAGATTCACGGGAATGAGCAAAACAGTTGACAGGCAGGCTCCAGAGTTTTCAGAATTGCCATTTGGTCCGGCCTATCCAAGCGAGAGAGTGTGTGTGCCTGTGTGTGTGTGTGCGTGCGTGCGTGCACGAGGGGGGTGGGGAAGGGGATGGCTGTGTTGTGTTTCCTGTGTCGCAGTTTACTGTTTTTTAGAGCAAGAAAAATGGGCTTATGTAACGGTCATGTGATTTAGCCAGAAATAGTGGTGGGGCTACAGCTGCTGCCTCTCCTCCTGCAGCTCGGTTCCTTGGCTTTTGGCAGCAGCCAGACAGACACACTGCGCACTACTCCTGCTCGCGCAGAAAACAACTTCTGCTCAGTCCTACACACAAATACAAATACTGTGCTGTAGATGCAACAAGGGCAATGCAAAGAATGTACATGTTTGAGCAAACTGCATGTAAACAGCGCGCAAGCTTCGATGCCAGACGTCTCAGATTCTTCTGAAGAAATAAACCAACATGCAGGTGTATGTGTGTGCGCTGATATGCAAACATGTGCATGTACACACTCTGAGATGCGCAGACAGTTTCAACGTCAGCCCGAATAGAGCTAAGCCATGCACTGGGGTCACTGGGGTCACCACAGCACGCTACACCACTCCATCTGGGTTGTGTCGTGATTTCCATGTGTGTGTATTTGTTTGTGAAAGCAGATACAACATTTGCAGGTTTTTTTTTTTTTTTTTTTTTAAATTGCCAAGTGGAGCAGCTTTGGCTGTGTGTGTGTGTGTGTGTGTGTGTGTGTGTGTGCGTGCGTGTGTTTGTGTGTGTGTACTTGGGAGTGAGAGAGTGAATGACTGTACATGTGCACGAGCATGAGCCTGCCTGTGTGTGGGCGTATGGCGCTCTGAGGCTGGCGGACGTGTGGAAAAAGGGAGAACCGAGGGATGGAGACGCAGGCGTAGAGGAGGAGAGGAGTGGAGGAGGAGAGGAGCTGTACAGTGAAGAACTAGTGGAGCGGAAGGAAGCGCCTCTGAAATGGGAGATCATTGGGTTTAGCTAAGGGCTAGGCAGGAGGCAGGAGGGATTCTCGCCATGTTAGCATCACTGTCAGGAATAGTCTAGCTGCAGCCAGTGTCCTGGTTCCAGCGAATATTAATACCCTCTTGCCATATACTGTAAAATGCACCATTAGTCATGCGTTGTAGAATGTGAGAGCGGAATAATCACGATTTCAATCATTTTCAAAGTGATAATAATCATGAAACGTAGATCTCTGATACTGCCAGACATTTCATGGCTCTCTGTGTTGACCTACATTACAAACAGTCGCAGACAGAGACTCAAACATTTACTTCATGTAATCAAATGTATACACGTATTATTCAGTGCTGCATAATTTAACCTCCCTCATCTTCCTCTTTCTTCAGCTCTTTGGCGCACACCGCTTTGAAAATACCACTGTTGTCCTTTGTCAAGCTGCATATGCCGACTGACCCCGTGTCTCGTCTTCCTGTAGGTCAGCACAACTACCTGTGCGCCGGGAGAAACGACTGCATCATCGACAAGATCCGAAGGAAAAACTGTCCTGCATGCCGCGTACGGAAGTGTCTCCAGGCCGGGATGAACCTGGGAGGTGAGGAGTCGCGGCCTCGTTACAGATGTGCCCTGTCACGTGTCTCAGATGCGACATTTGAGTCAGCCTCACTCTGCTTATGAGAAATTACAGATATTGAAAAGTAGGTCTGGCTGTAGTCACAGGCGGCCCGAGGACGCTGAGTCATAGGATGTTTGCGTGTATGTGCGTGCGTATAGTATATCTAAGCACAATATGCATAATGCATCTACAGAAGGTGTAGGTCTGTACACTCGATGCAGTGCCAGCTGACAAAGCCTGCAGGCAACTTACAGTATTATATTATGAGGAAAAGCTACTGTAGTTAAGAGGGATGCGGTTGATGTATTCATGTATTGCCATTGGCTCATTCCAATTCAGGGTCGCAGTGGCATAAACAAGGCTAAAAGCCTGCCATTAGAGTTATTGAAATTCCAAATGATTTTCAATCACACGCTCTCAAGGAAGCTAAATTTAAACATGAATGTAAATGTACAGAAAGATTTGACGCAGGCGTTCGGAGGACGGCTCGAGACAACAAAGACGACCGCAAGGGAAGATGCGCACAAACATGCAGCTGAGAGGGATTAGAGCCTTCTTCTTCATGCTTTTTATTTTATGTTTATGAGTAGTAGTTAATGAATGGCTGCAGAAAGGTGCTCAGACTTCAACAATAAAAGCATCATGGATATTTCAGACCAGCTGCATTGAAATTTCCTGTAAGACTCATCGAAATGAAGCATTCACTGCGAAGTTTTCTAAATGATTGTCTCCTAATTTTCACATTTTTATCTCACCCTGTGGCACTCTTCAGCAGGTTTGTCCTTTCATCTACTCAGATATGCAATGAGATGATGTGATAATGCTGTGAATATTGAATATTTGAATCCTTGGGGAAATTTCAGCACTCTGGACGGATTCTGTGACTTACTTTAAGTATTGTACAGCATGCAGGTTTATGGAAGCTCTGTCATTTGGAAATGCACTGCCACTGTCTGCTGTCATGTCAAATCAAGTTTATTTGTTGCCCAATATTACATAAAAGCTCTAAATGGACTTTACAGGCCCATAACAGCAACTGCTTCCAACCTAACTCAGGCTCTGTGCGGGTGAGTCCTTCAGGAGCTCAGCCATGGTTCAGTCAATGGCTGCTGGAATAAGATCCTTTTTTTCCCTTCAGAAGACTTTTTTTCTGATGAGGTGATGACGCTAATGAGACACGAGGATAATTTAAACACTTGTTGTTCTGCGGAGTTAAATGTGTAAGAAAAATCCAGATGTTACTGTAACACATTCACTTAATGACGCAATGCATCAAAGTCCCAAACAGAGGAGGACTAAAATTATCTGTGCAGAATGAAATATGTTTTATTTGGAACAGCAGTCGCAGTGCTCGTTTACGTCGACTATCAGTGTAAACAATATAAATTACACAAAGAATAATATAGCCACTTCAAATGAAGTGCTCACAATGAGGGCAGAAATGACTAACTGCTCAGATTCCTGTGGTGAGGACGCTCTAGTTTACATTTTGTTTGCCTTTGAATGTTACAGCTAACACATGACAAATGTTTCAAATGCTTCGGATAAATAAACGAGCTCCGCTTGGGAAAATCTATTCCATAAAAGTATTTTATGATACATTTTCTGCACTGTGAATGTGTGAACACTTATTTTTTACAACCAGCTCGCCTTGCTTGTGTGTGTCTCCGCGAACGAAACTGATGTGGGAATGATGCAAAGTGACTGAATACAGAGTGTTAACAGAGTCCATGTTTCTATCACTCAACAAGCGGGCAGTGAGGTGAATGGGCAGTCATATACTCAATTGAAAAAGGCTGGGAAAGTTGCGGGATGCTCCAAACACACCTGTTGGGAACATTCCACAGGTAAACAGGCTCATTGGTAACAGTTGAGAGGATCATGATTGGGCTCCTCAAAAGGCTCAGTCAGTCACATCAGTCGAGCAGCTGATAGTCATTAACTTAAGCATATTTCAAGCATAAAAGCATGACTTGGAGTAAACAGGGCTCTTTCTAGTGAAATGTTATGTCATGTTGAAAAGCAGCAGATGACCATGAGTCATGAATTAAAGCTCGAGGTTGCCAAAGAGTGTGGTGATGTTTGAGTAGCAGCAGCATAGCTCGCTGAACGGGAGCTCAGCTGTTTAGATCTAATTTTGATATGAAGGCAATTAGAGAAAGCTGTCGAAGCTGGAGAATAAGAGTGTCTCTGATGCTAGCTGAATATAAAGTGCGTGGAGAAAAGTGAGTGACAGCCAGTGTTCAGGGAGAATGAAACTGGGAGAGGAACAACAGCCATGTTTATCCTCCAGCTGCCAACATACACTCGTATGGTCCACTGCAGACCTTGAGTCAAACCAATGGAGCCCACTGTGGGAATCAACAGATCAGACAAAAACCATCAGAAAAATGAGCTCATTCATTCAGCAGCTGGAGGAGTCAAAGTCAACAGCGGCCCTATAGGAGCAGAAACTTTGCAGCCAACAGACGCCGCGAGCGGTGGGCTGTGACTCGTAACTGTGCGAAGCTGCTAACGTTAGCCGCGCAGCTAGCTGATGCTCCTTCACTGAGGTGAAGCAGCGGGTCCCGAAACGCAGAGCGGGACAGGAAACCTCCATCTTTGAGGAGAGTTTGTTTAATCGATACGGAGAGCTGTGTTAGCAACAGCTGACATTAGCGCGTCACCAAGTGCCCCGAAGTGACGTGAGGACACGTGTGTTTCTACGTTTGTGATTTGCTTGTTCATCATCCCTCAAAGCCGTGAATGACTAAACAATACGCTGGAAATGAAGCGTGCTTATCGTACTGCTGTGTGTTCTCGGCTTTGCCGGACTTCATTCCAGATGGACGCGTTCCAATTTCTGATTCACACTCTGACATTTAGTGCAGAAGCTATAACTTCCTTCAGATACAGACTCACTCGAAAAATGTACTGTGGAAATTTGATAAGCTCGTCTTTAACCTTGAAGGGAAAAATAGAAGAAATAAAGGGTTTAAAATTTTACAGTTAATAAAGTATTGTTAACACATACAGCGGCATGGGTTTCTGCAGCCGGATACTGCACACTGTAAACGTTTATGTGTATTTAATATACCTGTACAGTATCTGTCACGTGCAATTATAACCTCAGATTATGAATGTAAGACATGCCACCATCAACAACGTGTTAATGAGGGCTGTTGTGTTCCCCACAGCACGAAAGTCCAAGAAGTTGGGGAAGCTGAAGGGAGTCAGCGAGGACCTGCAGGGCTCGAAGGACGGCCAAACTGCCACAGGTGGTGTTGCAGGCGGTTACCTGTCCTCAGAGAAGGAGCTGAACGCCAGCGCTGCCAATGCCCTGGTGCCCCACGGGCCTGGGGTGGTCACACCTTTTCTGCCGCCCTCCATCTGCAGTGTGTTGGAGCTGATCGAGCCTGAAGAGGTGTACTCTGGTTATGACAACACGCAGCCTGACACCACCGACCACCTGCTGTCCAGTCTCAACCGCCTGGCCGGAAAGCAGATGGTACGCATGGTGAAGTGGGCCAAAGTACTTCCAGGTTAGTGACCAACAGAGCAGTGGGCTGAGGCCTAAATGCTGTTTGGAGGTCCAGTGTGCAGGATTCAGTGGCATCTAGTGGTGAGGTTGCAGATTGCACCCAAGTAAACACCCCTGGCCTCAAGCTCCCCTACGGTGGCTTTCTGAAGCCAGTGTTTGGTTTGTCCATTCTGGGCTACTGTAGAAACACAGCAGACTGCACAGAACAGCTCTCTGTGTAGATATAGAGAGCTCACTCTCAGGTAACAAAAGCACAACAGTGCTTATTTTCAGGTGATTATGCACTCATGAAAAGATAATTCTGAATATTATATTACATTTCTGCCATTTTCTGCCAATAGATCCCCCCACATCCTACACACTGGACCTTTAAGAAGGGAGCTGTAACAGTGCCCTCACAGATATGTGAGAAAAACGTGTGTAAATCATATTTTTAAAGGTTATATTTAATAGAGTTGGTTGCAGTATTTAGGATTCAGGCTCCCCTTGCTTTTAAAAGCCAATAAAAAAAGGGCTGCAGTAAGTTCATTTGTTTCATCAAAGCAGCTTGTAAATCCAATAAATTGTGTGTTTTCAGTGCAATCCAGTGTCTTTGGCCGTGTAAATTTCAGCCATTTTTACACGTATAATGTTCAACTTATAATGAATTTTTAGTGAACAAGCAGCTGAAGACAGTCAGTCGTGCTGTTTGGACAGATGAAGATATCGTGCCTACATCCTCACGTTTGATCTCCACGCAGCACCGCACGGTTTTAATTTGAAATATTAGGTCAGGAATTGATCCTGTAAAGCTTCAATAAGATTAGGATGGGAATCCTATTTTACCATTTAATAGAATCAAGATTAAGATTTCCAAACAGAACGCGTTCATACCATCGTCACTGTCAGATCTTATGTTCAACAGTAGATCTAATGTCTGCCGCATTAATTTTTACCTATGAACCACCGCACAGGGGGAAAAAAATGTTTGAGAAGGGATAAACAAATTCCCCTAAAATGCCAGTCAGTGGGAGACATATTGAAAGATGCCTCACAGGTAGCTCTTTGAGGCTGTTTAATTTGCTGTATTGCAAATATTTGATACCTCCACGGTGTCTCCTTGCCATATCCGGGCGTATAAATAGAAGGGGAGCCAGACAGAAGGGTCAGAGTGAGTACCTTCGACTTTCAGATATGCCGCCGCCTGCATTCAGCTTACATTTGGATGTGGCAGGGCTGACACACACGCACACACACACACATACGCAACAGTATGTTCACAGCTACAGTATTAGCATTAAGTCACCTGAAGAATTACAAACTCTGCTAAGTTCATATTTTAATTATCAGCCAGTCCTGTGCTCTTTATTTCATGAGCTGAATTCACAGGTTTAAGCAGGCGGCTGACATGCCATTAATAAAAAAATCTATATTTTTACAGTTATTGTGTTTTGCAGATTGACTAAAATAGTATCCCGGGCCTTGATAAGTCACTTGCGTGTCCTCAGTTGGCCTTTATTTTTGCATGAGGAGGAGTTTCTTGCCAGAGTTTGATTGAGAGTTTGGCAAGTTTCCTATCCGATTCTATTTTTGGAGCTCCATAGACAACGTGCCAATAACTGGAGGCCTTGTGGGATTTGTATAAAACAAGAATGGGTGAATACATCCCAGTGGGTATCATGTCTAAACAAATATTGGCACGAAAAAAAAAAAACTCTGTAGGGAAGATAGGCGGTACGCAGTCGGAGCAAACATGCAGGTAGACGTGCATGTGCTCAGCTCTTACGTTGGAGCTGAAGTCCACGTGTGTCCAATCAGAGCAGGTCCTTCATTCCTCCAGCTGTCAGACTCTTTAACTCCAGCATCATGTGCTGCAGCTCTGTGCTGATGCTGTTTCCCCATTTCGACATCATAAACCTACTTTTCTTCTGCACTGCTCTTATCAATGCTAATATATGCTCACATTATCCATTTCATCTGGTGCAATACCTTTACATCTTGTGCAATTTCTAAGTTTAAAGTTGTTTATTTTTTCTTAACTGTGCAATAAAACTATTTATTATCCATATTGGCAACAGTATTTTTACAAACATAGACTCGTGAAATTCAGTGTCCTTTCTATGCAACAGTATTTCTCAAGTGCAACACATGACATTAGCAGTTTTTCTCACAAGAATATTGGCAGTAGTATTTTTATACTCAGTACATAATGTACATATATATATAGTTGTTTTTTCTGCTCTGTGTCCTGTATATTTTTTTATCTTTGACCCTTTTGTGCCACTGATTTTGCTTTTTGTAATACTTGCTGCCTGTAACGACTTAATTTCCCCGGTGTGTCTTATCTTATCTTATCTTATCTTATCTTAATGTAAACACAGTGCTTCTTTCTCATCCGCCTCGTCTGACTCTGACGTGTGTGTGTGTGTTTTTTGTGTGTTAGGTTTCCGGGGCCTGCCCATCGAGGACCAAATCACCCTGATCCAGTACTCGTGGATGTGTCTGTCCTCCTTTTGCCTCAGCTGGCGCTCCTACAAACACACCAATGGACAGATGCTCTACTTTGCCCCCGACCTCATCTTTAACGAGTAGGTCCTCTGTATCTGCGGCGTACCGCACGCCATATTTTCTATTACCTTATTTTCAAAATGTAATCAAAGCACCGATATTTCCAGTTTCATCAGCACAAACAAATCCGTTTGATGTCTTCTGACGTCCTGCGGGATCCCCGGCACACGAACGCATCCATTACAGCTGTGAGAAAGAATCATTTGTTTTTCAGAGTATATAATTAGTAGATACAGTAATTGGTTGAACAGCCAGGCTTTGACTATTAGCTTCAGCTATTTTCAGCAGCTCATCGGATGCAAATTTATGCAGAAGCATCAGTTTTAGCTCGTGGAATTTGCAGAGAAACAAGTGTGTTTTCCTGCTGTGCTGCTTTGAGGGTATTAACACACCTGAAGACTGTTCGAAGGGACAAAATGAGTCTCTGTGGCCATGACGTCGCTTTCAGGATGTCACGGCATGCTTAAAACAAGGTCGTGATCTCGCACCTGATTTGTGGCACCTCATAAGGAAACACATTGACGCTTTTTGATGGTGCTTTAATTGCTTCAAGCCCAAACGATCAAAGCTGAGAAAGGCCAGTCAGCGGCTCACTTGTTAATGTTTGAAGGAGAGGAAGTGAGCAGCACATGTGGGCCTTTCCTTGATGGAGCTGGCTTGAATGTTATAATGAAAAATGAGAGTAGCAGCGTCTGTAGGCAGCCTAAAGCAGAGAGGCAGGTTCAGTCTGGGGCACGTTTAAAAGCTCCGACTAATAGCTTGTGTAAGGCAGCGTCAGTGGGTCAGTTTGTCCCAAATAAATACGCAAATAAATAAATAAACAAACAGCGGCGCAAATGCCATTGTGCAACCGAGCTTCAGACTCTGTATCGCTGTGAGCTCAGTGCAGCGGGTAAAGCATTAGTTTGCCACACTAGAGATCCTCTGATCCTTTAATCAATTTTGCGCCAAGTGGATCACGGTTTATTAAGAATTATGTGTTTCCTTCTACGACATGACAACAGCTTTTGGAGGAAATCTAATTCTGTGATAGAGACTTAATGGCGTGTGTCAGTTGGCGAGTTCAGCTGGGAACGAGTTCTGTCGGAGCAGAATATTGGAATGGTGTGCGTGTTTATGTAATAAACGAGTATGTATCCTCTGCAGAGAAGTTAAAATGTCCTTTTTACTGTACAGCACGCTGCTGTTTATACATGTGATGCGTTTACAGCAGGCTCGTCCCATTGACTGATGGGTCTGGGATTCAGCTCGACAGAGCGGCTGGAGGTGGTGGTGGCCTGGATTTTGGTCACATGCTCGCCGCTCCGTCAGGGCAGCCTGGATGTCACTGCCTCTGCCTTTTCGGGCCTGTTGTCAGGTCGAGGTGCGCGTTGGCTTGATGTTAACGTACAGTTGTCTGTCTCTTACCGCATTGATAAATCTGTCAAAAATGAGGACAGATTTGGTCCATAATTTTGAGTCCACTCAGTCTGTAGGGGGTTGGACAGTGTACACTTGTTTCCATAGCTACTTAGTGCTTATTGACTCAGGGCATTAAGGCATTTATTGAATAGACTGTCCGCTCACTCAGCTCTTATAGTGGAATCTGTCAGTGGGTGAGAGTAAATACTGCAAAGACAGATGTGCATTTTACATTTAAGACAACGTTAGCCTGCATAATGTGTGCCATTTAGTCTTTGATGTGTGGGAAACGCTCGCACCAGATAAACGAAGCCATTACCCGAGACGTCCTGGACATTCACTCATGTGTTAAGGTAGAAATGAAATGCAGTATTCTGTGTAGAAGCTAATACAACGACAGACCAGCAGATGGGTTTCCATAGATAAAACTGTATATTTTTTGGGTCTCTCTGTGCTTTTCTCCTGCAGCCAATCAAATCATTTCATTTTAATCTACATTCTGAACTTGAGCTGCAGTCACAGGCAGCAGCAGGCGACCACCTTGTCGCTGGCTGACAGTAACCACAGTTTGCAGGCTAGGCGGCTAATTAGCGAGTCAGCTGTCGCACACTGAACTGCGTGACTTTTACCTGCGTGACAGATGCCGCATGGACCGGGCCTTATTTATCAGTATCACAGCTAACAAAACGCTGTCTGTCCTCGTAAACTGCACTTCCCTTTGCAAGATGGTTTACATTGTGTCAGTGCTCCTCTGCCAGCTCAGCTGTCGAGCACATACGCCGGCCCACCCACTGAGAGGCCTGAAGGCTGAAGGAGCGTTTCTGATGTGGCTCCGAAAAACGCTTTTTCTTCAACCATAAATATTTAAATTTTGGCGTGACGTTTGACTGTCAAAGGGAACGACTGATCGCGGTTTCAGGTAGATTTGATTGAGATTTGTTTGGACAGATTTTGTTGTCTTCCTCCAGCCAAAGGTGAATGTGAACCTCGCTTCCTCCTCACTTCTGCTCTCCTTCCCGAATCTTCTCCCACACAAACATTAAAAGACAGAAAGAGAGACCGAGCGAGACCACGACAGAGCGATAGAGAGAGATGAGAAAGCGAGAGAAAGAAGGAGGGAAGGAGAGACATTGCTGCCAATTTTTTTTTTTTTTTTTTTCCTTTCCTCCCCAAAACCAGCAGCTCATTTTGGGCAGTGATTCAGCAAAATTGATTTCAGGAAGAGAGTGGGGAGAGAGAGAGAGAGAGAGAGAGAGAAACGTGTGGAGACTTTAGAAACTCCAGCCCAAAGTTGTATCAAATGATGTTATGCTGCACTTTGTGAAACTGCTCACATCCACAGTGCTGCTCAGGAGGGAAACAGGTCTGCTGCTCTTCAGACGCTGTCACCGTTTGTCAGTTATTCAGGCCGACGGATGCAGCTGTACAGTGAATATTGTAAAGTGTGACACCGGCTTCGCTTTAATGGGAACGTAATGCACTTGTTTCCAATCGGCTGCTCCTGGTCCTGAAATGTTTAGTGTCGTTGTTATCAGAGCGAAGCCTCCACCCTCACCGGCTATGCAATGATGCGGTTTCACTGTATTGTGCTTAAACTCCGGCCTCTTTCAAGTGGAGCCGCTCCACTTGCATTTAATTACCGGAGCCTCGATGTGATGGTGATTTATAGTGAAGAGAAGGGGCATCTAAAGCCAGAGATTCCCCTGAATCTGTGGCATCTGCGGAGCACATTTCTGATTGGCTCACACTTCATCCCCTCTAATGTTTCTTTCCTGTTTTTGTGAACCCTGTGACGTAACCAAGATTATTTTGCTGATACAAAGTGCGAGAGAGGGGACGGGGGTGAGAAAGTGCTGTGCACGACGAGCATGCGCAAGTCAGCACCGACACTTAACGGACACGGGGATGCACATAGAGCTGTTTAGTAAACATCTGTGTGTACGTTCATGTGTGCGTCATGTCTGAAATTACACTAAGAATGTTTCTATGGTGACTGGGGTTAGATACGGGTCTGTCGTAGTCTGCCACAGCCTCAGGAAAAGTGGTGCATCTGTGCTGTGATACAGTACGCAGCGCTCTGCAATCTGGGGGGATTTGGTATTCTGCTCTTAGCCCAGACTAGCAGGATCCTCCTCTGCACAGTGTGGAAATATTGTTTCGCTGGGCTGAACTAGTCAGAACGGAGTTGAGGAGTGAATGAGTGAGTCAACGGTGACATGAAATCAGAATGAGTGGGTAAACAAATGAGTAAATGAGGAGGATGGATGCAGGAGGTCTGAGAGAAATACTACTTTTTGAGAATCTTAAAAGCCTTGGCTGTCATGTTCCCCTCCCTCCCCCCTCCCTCTTTTCTTTCCACAGGGACCGCATGCAGCAGTCGGCCATGTACGACCTGTGTCTGGGCATGAGGCAGGTGAGCCAGGAGTTCGTACGACTGCAGCTAACCTACGACGAGTTCCTCTCCATGAAGGTCCTTCTGCTTCTCAGCACAGGTGAGCTCCAGGCCTGCAGGAGCGCTCATTTAGTCATTATATGCACACCTGCACACAATGCTACTTTTCTGTAGCATCACCTGAATGCTGTCCCGAACCTCCCCCTCAAGTGTGTTGCTAAGTGTATAATGAAATGTCATTTGGAAATGATTCATTTAAAAGACAATCATTTAGTCAACCGCAATTCCATGCAAGGATTAATTGATCTGTTCAGGCTATTCATGTGACGTTAGCGCTGTAAAGGTAAAAAACTTCCCGGCTAGAAGGCATTCAGACGAGACACAGCTAATAGAGGTCGCATCAGTTTAGGCCACCTCTGCGCCTGCTAACAGCCGCCACATTTCATGGCAATGATTGAACTGACCGCGCGGACATCTGTTTCCTCCCGATGCTGAGAGGCGGGCGCTCCTTTCTTCAGATGCTGCGTTCAAAGTCATCCCAGTGGTGGGATGATTCAGTGTTTCACGGCCAGGGTGCTAGCATCATTTCAATGAAATATCATTACTATTATTTCTGGACGAGTCTCGCTCTGGGATGAAGCCATCCATCTTGTCACAGTTTCTACCATTTTAATGGGACAAACCTGTGCGTGGTGCTGCACCCTGACTGCACTCATAAGCAGGATGCCTCTGAATCAACCGCGCCAGGCGAGTTTTCACTGTGTTCGTCTGCTCTTGCACCTCATGCAGGTAAGGTTGCGATGCCTTGCGCATGCTCCCAAATTAGCGCTCGTTCCTCACAATTGTTCTGTGCTATCTGCGTCACTGTGGAATGTTATGGCCCGAGCCACCCAACGTCTCCCACATTCCTAAACCGAGAGACTGCCTCTCACACAGGAAACGTATTGATAAGGTGTCTTGTGTTCTGTTAAATCCACCACACACCTTTGAGACAGTGCTGGCACTGCTCGTACTTGCCCTCCTGGCACCCACGATCATGCCTTTTTAAGGTCTGTTAGATTATCTTTCGTGGTAATCCGCTGATGAGCATGCCGAGTGTGGAAATAGACTTGATGTTGCATGCACCTGTTTGTGCAGCAACATGCGCCATATGCAAATACAGCGCCTTCATTTTTCCATTCTGAGTGCAAGCTGCTCCGTTTTATGTTATTTGATTTTTTGAATTTACCCGTGGATGAACAGAATCCGTCTATCACTCACTAAAGAAGGTCTCACCGCATTGCCGCTCGGTGCCAAACTGCACCCACGGGCACTGCAGCCTCACAGGGAGGATGTGTTGGACCAAGTTGCTCAGTTGGAAACTGAAATCAGTCTTTCCACCACCTCAACACCCTGTGAGCTGCTGCTGTCAGTTCAATAGTAACAGCTAAAGCTTCCATGATGGCAGCTGTGTCATAACTCCGGCGTCCACGCCCACTCGTGCTGGGGCGCGCCGAGACCTGCTGCAGTCTTGTATTCATGCCTCCGTCCTCGCGGGGGCCTCGTCTGTTTGATTTTTTTGTGTCAATAGATGTTCGATAGTTAGAGAGAGAGTGAGGGGGGTGAGAGTAGTGGCGAGCTATTTGAAGAGTCTGCATGCTGGCCAGACTTCAAACTCTTTGAACCTCAGCACCGGTGCCAATCAGTGGAAATATTCATTGGCAGAGTATTTATTTTTCAGTTGCCGAGGCCTCTGAAAGTCTCAGATGGGCGAAACGCAACCTTGGTAAACTTTAGCACCCCAAGTTCTTCCAATTAACTGTCACTGTAATCCAAAATTAGTGATAATGAGTGCAGTGACAGAAGACGCTTATAGTTCTGTGTCGTTAGAATTAATTAAAAGGTCAAAACTGCTCAGAGTGGCTTTGAACTCATCGCGGATGATCAATGACACAATTTTAATGAAATTCATTGACGTTTTTTGACAGAAAACCTGCATTTTATTACCAAACTTGGCTCCTGGTTCAGGGTTATCGAATCAGCTTCGACACCCTGCAAGTTTTTGCAAAATTTTTCATCCATTTTTGCAGTACAGTTAAAAAAAACTTGCTGTTTCTGAGCCAAAATATGAAAAGGGCTCAAAACTGCAGTCCGACTGTGCTGGAATGCAGTTTCTAAACTCTACCCATAACTAATAAAAGGTATTTTTTGATTTGTGATGTTAAAAAACTGCAAAAATTTGAAACTACTTGCTCGGGTGCAGCACTTACAGTAGTGCGTAAACATACAATATATATCTGACCAGTGGTATAAGGTTGGCTTGGCTCAGAGCACAGTGACATATGGAAGAGGCGGTGCGAACGCCTTTCCCTCAGATAAACTCTGTGTTGTTGAGTCATCTGGAAGCAGGGGAGCTCCGGCTGCACCTCAGCTATTGGATGCTGGGAGAGCCGAGGAAGAGGGTGAATAAAGCGAGGATGAGAAACCAAGAGGGAAAAGGGAGATTTAAAGAGAGAAATCAGACAAATGTTGACAGGGAGAGCTTGTGTTGGTGAGAAAGAGACAGGTGCATAGCTATCGGGAGAAAGAAAGAGGAGACAAAGGGGGTGGGGGGTTGGCAGAGCTGGTCCTTCTGTTACTGTGGCCTCCCTCTCCTCTGCTCGCTGGTCCTCTGGAGGTTTTCCAGAGAGCCCTGCTGCACTTAATAAAGGCCAGTCAAGCACCAGGCAATACTCCAAGACCTGCTATTTTTCTTCACTTCCTTCAAACCCGGGCTGGAATTTTGAAGGAGCGGGTGCAGATTAAAAGTAGCTGGGATGCGGAGTTGAGGCGGGGGAACTCGAGGTGCCTCCATCTGCTCGGGTTATTGGATTTAGTCAAAACGTAGCGTTACAATACGAGCGAAGGGGAAGAAAATAATCATCCGGAGCTTCGTCTCAGCAGAGAAATTCCTGCACCTCCTCTCCAAAGTGCACGCGAAGGAGCTGCCGAACTGCGCGGATGTTCGGCAAATACTTCAGCTAAAGCGCTTGTGAATAATTAAAAAATTTAAAAAAGCAGGCCGTCTCTGGATTTTCAGGCACTGTAGGAAGCTCTCTGTTACAGTTATTCAGAGGTAACGCTCCGGCCTCGTGGAAGGAGTAGAAATGTTTACAGAGGAGTTGTCAGAACTTGTCAGCTGAGCAAGTACTACGGAGTCACTGAGTGTGTGCGCGCCTTTGGGCTGGCTGGAGAAAACGTGTGTGTGATACAGAGAGAGGGTGAAACGAGGGAAGGAGGGATGCGGAGGGAGGAGAGGAGGGCTGTTATTCCTCGCTGACCTTGGCTAAGGTTTCATCCAGCCTGCGGTGTCTCATGACCCTGTTTGGATTGCGCACAGGAGCGGCGGCCTGCTCGCGCCGGTTCCACTCGTCACCTCGACGCTCGATTATCTCGTCCGTCCAAAACCGCGCTCTCGCTTTTCTCTCCGGATCGCTTGTTCAGCCCGGTTCCAGATGGGGCAGGCGTACAGTACGTTATCGGGGCGATGGGCGCGCTTCCTGTGACACATTTTGCCGCCGCAGCCCTCACGTGTGCATTCCTGAAAGTACTGTCATCATTTTCATTCTCACCATCAGTGTTTCTGGGGGATGTTTAAACAAACCTTTCTTGTTATGGAACACTCTGAAGCTCCTCTAAGTTGTAACCGCAGTCACGCCCAGGGCTGGCCGTGGAATTTCTATCGTTAATAAACGATCAGGTATTAAATCTAAACCGAGAGCCTTCCTGTCAGTGAGGTATGCACCAGCGAGGCAGAGCAGGAAGCAGCATGTTCTTGAACATCACACATGCTAATGGCGTCTCCTGGCTGCTTGAGTTTGTCTCTTCGTGTTATTCTTTACGACCTGGATTCCAAAAAAGCAGCGACGGTCTAAAATGGAAATCAAGCAGAATGCCGTCCATGTGGTAACGTCCTTCATCCAGTCATGTGTTCACAAAGTGGTGAACTCTCTCCATCCTCTATGAACGGCTGAGCCTTTCCAGGACGCCCCTTTCATACCCAATCATGACCCTCTCACCTGTTACCAATGAGCCTGTTTACCTGTGGAATGATCCAAACAGGTGTTTCTGGAGCGTTCCACATCTTTCAGTCTGTGAAACGTGTCACTGCATCACATTCAGAATAAGCAGATGTTTACAAAAACCAATGAAGCTGATGAGCTCAGATGTTAATAAATTGTCTTTGTGCTGTTTTCAATATGTCAAAATTATCTCTGTGTTACGCACCGTCTCAGCTTTTTTGAGTCTGGGTTGTACATTCATTGGAAAAAAGAGCTTTCTCAGGCTTTTGGTTCACGAAACAATGCAGCTGACTCCCAGTAAGAAATACGGCCTCTTTGAAAAGGCTCTATACCTGCAGCGAAAATCTGTTTGACACCAATTACGGTGGCATAAATGCCCTATTTTAGGGCCGGTCATGGTAACGCCCCTAAATGCCAGGTCGGTTTCTAATCAGGGCGTATGTGGGTCAGTGGGAGAAAAACAAAAGGTCCAAATGCAGCTCTAGGTTTTAGCACATTCTCATCATGTCAGCCACAGAATAAAGCGCAGGGGCCGCAGCCCCTGCACCTCGGTCCAATCTGTTCTCATATCTGCTCTCCTGCAGCCTCGTGCACGTCAGGCTCCGAGGTGAAGAAATTTCCATAGAAAGAGGCAGAAAGGGAAAATGAGAGAGGACAAACATGCAAAGACAGCGTCCCTGAGTTATTGACCTACAGTGATCTGTTCTCTAAAGATGCAGTGCTAAATGACAGGAGGTAGGCCCTCGCCTGTGGCTGCTCTCCAGTGGCTCAGTGTTACAGCATGAGGCTGAACACAGTGCGATTTCATCTTTAAAGGGAGCTCATTTGAACCGCACCACTGAATGAGATCCAGCATGGTGTTCTTTACACACATCTGTGGAGCGAGAGATTCAGCGATTAATCAATGTCAGCTGATTGGCAGCTATCAGTTATTTCAGCAGTTTAAGGCCTCTTGTTCCAGCAGCTGTGCTTTTATAAACTAAATACCTTTGAGTTTCACTATTTTCAGACATTTTAAATGATTAATATGGAAAATAATCAACAGCTCAACTAATGAAGAGAATAATAAGTCGAGGTAATAACTTTAGTAATTATTGAATCTCTATGCATTTATCACCTGGATAATTAGCAGCACTGGAGTAGGAGTGGGCGATGTGGATACAAGCTTCTATCATGTCGTATTATCGTACAGTGAATTTTCTGGAAAGTTAATTGAGAAACAGTGTTAATGAAAGCCTGTTTCAGGCTAATCCAGTCAAATGAAGGTGCTGTATTTCATTATCCTGCTGCTATAAAGCAGCCTCGCTCATTGATTTGCAGCATTACCTAAAATGGCCTGATACACCTTTAGTACAGGGGTTGAAGGCTCAGCCAGTGTGAGCGTTACAGGAGAACCTCTGCTGGTGGACAAACTCAGAGCGGCCGTGGTCGGATCTTGGCTGAAGGACAGCTGAAGGCGTTCCCGCAGACTGATCTGAGGTGCGCGCTTGGAGAGGCGAGGTGTTTCTTAATCTGGTAGCCGGCAGCTGAATGTCACTGAGGAGCTTTGGCAGACTTCCATATCTGTGACTTTGTTCTCCTGCACAGGGAGGGAGGAGAAGAAACTGTAGACATTTTGATGCATCCTCGCGGCGCGGTTACTGTATCTCATCCCTCACATCTGTCTGAATCTCCCGTTACACTTCCTTTTTATTTTAAGTGCTTTGACGCCACCATCCATGTCATTATAACGTGAATGAGCGGCTCCGGCCGTTAAACGAGCTGCTTGATGAATGGGGTTTGGTTGACACAATAATTAAGCTCTTGAATACACATAAGCACTGTTGTTCCCCCCTTTTTTGTTGCCACTGTTGCTGAGATAACTTTTAATCAATGCCTTCCAGCGTATCAGCCGTCTTTCATGAATCAGTAGCTACACATGAAAACTAATTACCTCTTGAAATGGTGAAAGTGGTTGTAATGAGTTGCTAAATAGGCTTAGGTCGTCAACACAGGAAAAATGTCCAAAAAAAGGCTCCTGCGTGGGAGTCTGAGTGTAATTCACTGAGCACCTCTAATTAGCCTTTACACACTTACACATTTCCACATTAAAGGAACATAGCGGCGGTTGTGCATGGCTTAGCCCATTAATTGCAAATGGTGTTTAACGTGCATTTGACAACCTTTTTTCTGAGGTGTAGCATCAATATATAAATGCATTCCAGGAGTTTTCGCACATTAAGTCTGACTGGAACTTGCTGCAGATAAATAAACCGTCACAGGGAGCATCCAGCAACTTGTTTTTTTGTCTATATTATCAACGTCTAAATGCGTGTTTGAACAATTCATGTTTGGATTTTTCACATTCAAGGAAGCCGACGGATGAGAATTGCGCGTTGGCTGCAGAACGGCGTTAAAAATCTGATCTCAATCAGGTCGTCTGAATGCGGCCATCGCCCTTTTTAGTGCATCTCCGGCGTGCTCGCTTATTATTTGTCCACCAGCTTTGACATCTTGGCAACAAAGCTGATAATAAAATGCTTTTCTGATGCATCGTTTACTGAATTCAACGTCAGACTTCAGATGAGACCCTGCAGAGATAAATGCAGCACAGCATAGATAAATTGTGATATTTATGTAATTAGGGTATAAACCAAAAACAATAAAAAAAAACAGTTAATGGATTCTGTAACTGTGGGGATGTCTTTTTAGGCTAACACGGTGAATTACATACTCGACGATTTAATACAAAAGTCAATATTGACAAGAATAATCCTGCTCATTGATTTACAGCATTGCCCACAACGGCCCAGTCCACACAGAGATAATTAAAGTGAAAACTATCTCGTTGTGAACAGCAAATCTCTGATGGATCATCTCACAGTACATAAGATAGATAAGACATGACACACCAGGGAAATTATGTTGTTACAGACAGCAAGAATTAAAAAGAAGAAAGGAGAAAACAAGTGGACAATAGAAAGGAATAAGAATGAAAATCAACTGATATACATAGTATATATATATGTACATTATATGCAAAGAGTGTATAAAAATAAAGCATCTTGTAATGCAGCACAAACAGTCACCTCAAACCACCGAGCGGTCATTTCTAACAGATCTGCCTCTCATTATCATCCGAAGTCCATTTTGGGGTCAGTCACATTTAAACCTGCACTGCTGTCTGCTCATTAAATCCACTTGGTGACAGAAGGATGTGTCTCTTTCCCAGTTCCCAAAGAGGGTCTGAAGAACCAGGCGGCGTTCGAGGAGATGAGGGTTAATTACATCAAGGAGCTCCGGCGTTCTGTGGGAAAAGCAACCAACAACTCTGGCCAAACCTGGCAGCGCTTCTTCCAGCTCACCAAGCTTCTGGATGCCATGCATGATGTAAGTACCCTCTGCCCGCAATGCCAGTCGCCTACAGTAACAGCGCAGGCTTCCCTCGGCAGCCTCTCGCCGGGCCGTGCCTCCACACATGCGGCGAAGGGTCCGGTGGCGCTTTGGGCCTCTAATATCGCTGGACGCATTTTGAGTAAAATGGCAGCATAGTGGATTTGGATAATGCATTTACTTAGCGGTTCGATGGTGCCGTGGCTCGGAATAAGGATTACTGCATCCCAATCTCTCCCCGCGGGGGAGGTTATTTTGGAAGAGGCATTGACCAGGCTGTATTGGTGAATGGAACAGAAGGGGATCAATGGCAGCTTGCAGTTTGCTGGATGTGAGCTCACAGTGGTCACTGTAGCAAAAGTGCTACATCGTTCTTCTTCTTCTTCTTTTTTTAAACGCGCGGGTCAACTGGCGTCATGACGAAGCGAGAGGTCACGCAGATAAACGGCCGGGATTCAGTTAACTGAGCTGAGCGAATGGGGTTAGCATTAGAGCGGATGACCCTTCTTTAAAGGAGGGTTGTTCAGATAAAAATCAGTGGCGCCCCCAAGTGGCGAGCTGAAAAGAGGTCCGAATGTAAACATGCGAATAGAAATCCGTAGAATCACACGTCTCTCATTAAACTGTGTGTCTGTGTTGTCCAGCTGGTGGGAAACCTGTTGGACTTCTGCTTCTACACCTTTCGCGAGTCCCAGGCCCTGAAGGTGGAGTTCCCCGAGATGTTGGTGGAGATCATCAGTGACCAGATACCAAAGGTGGAGTCCGGCCTCACTCACACAATCTACTTCCACAAGAAGTGACTCACCGAACACGCCGGGACAGAAGCTGCGTTGAGAACTGGACGCGAGAGGAGGGAGGAGTTCAAGAACACGAGAGTAAATGTGCGAAGGAGGCCCGACCGGTCGGCCTCCGCCCTGTCGCCCAGTAGTCCAGCGTCCTCCTCCTGGATGGGAAAGTGAAGTGGCGTGGTGGTGACTCGACCCCGCCGTCACCACGGGCGGGTCGCAGCTGTGAATAGTTGGCCGAGCTGAGCGCGACACGCCGAGAAGGACTTGTGACAAATGTGACAAAGCATCCCGAAGTCCCCCCCGTGCCCCCCTCCCCTCCCCGCCCCAAAGACGATAACAGTATTTTCTATGGAGATAAAGCCATACATTTCTTAGGATGCGCTAGATACATTCACTGCGCACACACACACACCCCCCTCACACACACACACATGTAGAAGGAAGCTGATACACATGCTGTCCACATGCCTTCACAGAAACGCACAGATGCACTCCACATGCACTAAAATCAGATTACAAATCTAGAGAAAAAGTTTTGCAAATATTAACTGTGGCTTATGCAGTCTTTCAAAATACTAGCACTACTAAAAATATATATATATACATGCCAATACTTAGAGTTTGCTTTGCAGTGTAGCAACATGCTGCAAGACTACAGGGCAAAAGGACACGATGAGGAGGCACAGAAATTCTCGACTGTAAGGCGAAAGGTCTATTTGAATATACTCCAAGGGCTATACAAGCATCGTCATAAGCTGGAGAATTACTTAAAATCTAACAAGTTCGAATCTGAATCGGTGTCATAACAGCCATCGTTAACGTCCACAGACTGAGTTTTTTAATTAAAAGATGTAGTGAAACAATCAAAACTAATATGCAAAAGTCCAAAGCTAAAGCTGTTTCGAGATAAAAACACGTCTCTCTTGTGTACAGAAAGCTTGCACGTGAAGCTCCCATGTCATAAAGTCACTATTTTAGGCATCGTGGTGTAGAATTAAGACAATATTGATGAGCGATTTTACCTTTGTGCAGAAGTGGACAGGAGCGCTGCGGGATGGAAAACATGCATTTACGGAAACAATTTCAGCAGAGTCCGCTGGTAATGGATTTGACTGAGGTGCATCCATAGTAATTGTGTTTTGTGTTATCTCCAGAGCAGCTGTCCAAATGTCTGTTTTTACTCACAATGAAGCAAAACCAGCCCTTTGTGAACCAACACTTATCTACTCTTCCCAGAAATAATAAAAAGCATTTTATAAAAGTGTGTTGCAAAGGTTTAGTTTTTGACAAGCCAGTCATTTTACATTAAGGTGCTTCATTTCTACAAAGCCAGGCAAAACATAACATGTACAGTAAGTCGTAGGCAGTCCGTGCGCCACGCTCGGCGCGGACACACACTCTAAACACACATACTCTGTAAAGTTGATATAATCCAAACGGAGCATTACTCTGCAGTGCTTACAGCAAACGGCTAATGTATCAAACCAGGCAGATGTGTACAGGTATTAACAACTTCTTAAACACATTCTATTCAGCTGTTGTACAGACGATGTTTTGAGGTACATGTCGATGAATGCTTGATGAAGAACTGTCGGTATGATCACCTTTCTTAATTTTAGATCATTTCCTTTCTCTTTGGGCCGAGTACTGCTATTTTTAGGTATGGCCGGCCCAGTCATCTGGACCATTAACTCGTCTCACACCCCACTGGTTTCTGGGTGGTTGTGGAACACTACTATGATGCTACTGAAAAGCGATAGAGCCGCTGGGGAAGAAAAACAGTGGGGGCGTGTGATTATTATTATTTTTTTTGTGCCCTGTGAGTGTGTATTTACATGTGTGAATGGGAGCGAGCGTGGCTTAAGTTTGTATGTGTGGGTTTTTTTGTTTTTTTTTTTCCTGGCAAGCATGTGCATCGTTGATCTGCTCTTTCAGCGTGGGTATTATGCGTTTATGTTATAGGATTAGCCGTATCCTATTTCCACATTTAGATTTGCACAGAGGAGATACAATGTGAAATGAGGCATTAGTGCAGCTAGCAGGAATTGTCTGTTTTGATAAGCAACTGCGATGATGCGGGAAAAGACTTTCTGCATGGTCACCCAGCCTAAAGTTAGACAACATGACATCACTGGCACAGCAGGGCGGCGGCACTCTGGAGTTGCGGCCACGGCTCCGGTAACGACGGCGCTGTGCTGCATTATGAGGTCTCTTCTGTGGCGGTAATTGTGCACAAAGACATGGAGGTGGCATGATCACAACTGTCATTGGGGACTGTAGGAAAATTATTGGAGGGTTTTGGAAAAGGGGGTGATGTATTTTTAGCTTTGGCTCAAGGGAGGATGGTCTAAATTTGTCGGGGGGCGGGGGGAGGGTGTTTCAGCCTTTCCTCATCCCAGAATTAGATTTTTTTTAACTCATTCTGGGGTGAAAATATTGTGGCGCTCACGTCTATCAGCACCAACGGAGACGGCGCCTGGACCACACTGATCAGTGGCTTTTAAAGACCAAACCGTGTAGAGGCTGGCTGATTTTATGTTTACCATGAAAATAGGATTTTCAGATATTGGGGGGAGGGTCCAAGGAAATCTGAATAATGCTAATTTTCATACAGTCCCTTGTCAGAAAGGCGTTTTTTTCTGCTCGTCGCTGTGTTGGGCCTGAAGCTAATCTCTCACCGTTTCTTTATTTTGCCCCCTTTTTTCTCCTTTTTAAGGAATAAAAAACTGTCTAAAGGTTCATAGGATGAATGGGAAAGTATTTTTGAGAGAATTATATTTTGCTGGAAAACAATATTTAAGTACTTTGTCTAAAAATGATATCCTTTTTGTAAAATGAAATGTTAATGCATGCTTTTTGATGAGATGTTTACATTGTATTTAAAAAAGGGAAACTTGTGCCTTTTTATCTCACCTGATTTACAATTTTACAGTATATATTGTAAATAATACAGCAAGTCCTTATGTTGAGTATAGTATAAAACATTTCTACTTTAACCATCTTGTTGGAATATTGGAAAAATGTGTGTTTCCCACTCGCCATGTTCTGTGTGATGGATCACAGAGAAGAATTTACAGTACAGTTGGCGCTGGAAAGGGCCAAATAGAGAAATGAATGTATCATACATCGTGAGAGACTTATGGAACTTACTACCTGAATGTTAGAGAGAGTACATTTATTATCTTCTTATTAAGTAAAGTTATTTGATTTTTCATCTTTTTTTTTTTTTTTTACTTTTTGCATCATTGTTCAAGTGGCTCAAACAAAAAAATAATAATAATCAAAAAGTATTTCTTATTTTGTAACAAAATGTATCAAGTGATGGATCCTTGAGTTGTTGCTGTTGAAATGATTTCCTAACCCATGGCGGTATTGTTGATGAGCACCACAATAAAATCAAGAAATCACAAACTATTGAAAGTGAGATAAAGGAACGTTTTTGACTTTTAAAGTAGAAACTTTGTGCACAACACAACGTTGAAGTAAACGATGGATGTAGAGACTGAAGCTTAGCCCGTTCAGATTTCACCGTGTGTGACCAGACGTGAGCTGGACATGTTGCACTGACGATCATACAAGAAATTTGTCCCAAAGAATGTAAAAATACTCAAATCTGTACACAGCCGACAGTGTTAGCAGTGATATGCGCGACCCTCCTGCGCTCCAGAAACAGGCTTTATTGGATGCAATGAATTAGCTTTGCTTCCTTGCAGAGAGTCAGATGATCGATGCTACGCTCATGTTTGAACGGTAAATATGAAGCTACCGCCTGGAGACTGTTAGCTTTAGCATAAAGATCGTAAAATAGAGTGTAACACGTATCTCGTTTATGTAATCTGTAAGAAAAGTGCAAAACTGACAAGCTGTAGTTGAATGCGGGGTTGAGCCGGATCATTAGGACGTTGCTGCGTTCGGACAGGAAGTCGTCGAGCTCACAACCTCCCATCAAACCCAAACTTTACTTCTGATTTTGCACAAATTCAAAGATAAAATGCATCCGTTAGCAGTTTGTTTGGCGCTAGTAAGCAGATTTCATTTGGTCAGAGCCAGGCTAGCTGTTTCCACCCCTTATGCTAAGCTAAAAGCTAACCGCCCCCTGGCTGAAGCATCAGATTTCCCATCCAGACATAAAAGTGATACCAATCTTCTGATCCCTCACCAAGGAAGAGTTCCCCAAAATGTCGAAGTCTTAAAAGAAACGACGTGAGCGAACTTCATTGGTCATCACTCACCACCAAAATAAACCTTTCCCCTCCAGGAGGGAGAGGCGCCTCCTCCTGAAACGAACTCCTTTTAGGCACGAATGACTCAGAATGTGTTCAGCTGCTGTTTCACAGTACACTATCGCGTCACTGTATGTGGAGTCACATCATTGCCATTTTCTGTTCACGGTGATGAATCGGGTGTAGAGAGACTAAGCCATATCTCCACAGCCATGGCAGTGCATTTCTTATTAATATATAAATATATACAAATGCTTTTTTTCCAATTCCAAAAATGACTTTTTACTCAAAATGCTTTGTACAATATTTCTCAGCAACTATCCAGCAAAAACACAGTAGACATCCTTCAACATAAACCAATAAAACATCTTTGAAACCAGTTACTACTGTATATCTTGATGCAGATATTGCCATACTTGTGTTTGCAAACTATTGCAAGATTCTAATAAAACTGTTAAACTGATCATTTGGTGTTGATGTTAAGTCGTCTGTGCATGCGTGCATGCTGTGTATGTGTGGTGGAAACTGTACCATGAGACAGAAGCCAGGAAACGTGCCCTAAAAAAAAAAAGAAAAAGTGCTGTTTGATCTGGATGAATTTGAAACAGCTGCATTTGGTGGCTGGGGAGGATAATGAGCCAAAAAACACAGCGTTAGCAGGGAAAAGCAGAGATGATGTGGAGCAGCAGCAGGTACAGCGGTGACAGGGAGGAGAGATGAAGAGAACAAAGAGAGGACGACGGAGATGGAGCGCGCGAGGATGAGACTTTTACAGTAAAACGGCGCCTGTGGAGAAAAATCACCATTAACCTTGTTAAAAGCTGATCTGAAAACACGCCTGCTTTGCCAGACTGTCGAGCAGACAGTATTACTTTTTTTTTTTTTTTTTTGCTCATTTTTTCCCTCTCTCTTCGAATCCACAGCCCTCTCCAAATCTCCCCCAGATTTCCAATTGCTTTCACTTGTAGTCGTGCCAGATAAACAGAATCTATTGGATCAGGCTGATTTCACGGCTGCGCCCGCGCACATGGCGGCTTCTGTGGCCCACTCTGTGAGCTGAGGGCTTTTTTCCCCTCCACACTCTCTCCTTCATGTTTGAAATTCACTTTTCTCCAAATTCCCACTCACTTTTCAGCCCCAATAACACATCAAGCCTCATTATGGCCAAATTTCAGAAGCTTTACATGAAGAAGCGGGGATGTTTTAACCTACAGAGGTGCACCTTTGCTAAAATTCATGCACATTTGTGGCTCTCCGTTGTGTCATTGGCTCATAGTTAGAGGTAAATGCTGCCGGCTGGCTGAGTCACCGTGTGGGACTATGTTATGGGGCTGAAGGACACTGCGTCATGGGAGGCAGGGCGCAGCTGGCACACAGCCAGAACTCTGGGAAATGAGAAATGAAAACGTCCATCTGGATTTTTTCACTCAAACACACCTACATCCAGCTCAAATCGACGCGGGCAAACTGATGTATGCGTCCTCCAAGACTGATAGACGGCGGCGCGTGATGCGTTCAGGGACACAGAAATCACCACCTCTGTTGTTCTTTGCATCATATTCCACAAGTTTAGGGAGAAGAGATTTCGTGAAATGAGAGCACTGAAAAGGAGTAGGAGCAGTGAGTGAGGAGCAGAGGAGGAAGAGGAGAAAGGAGGAGACTTCCAAACGCTCCTGAGGCTCACATAGGTAGGCAGAGGGGAGACAGACAGAGCTTTCTGACAGACAGTCCAAAGCAGAGTGAGAGGCTGGATGTCTCTGTGATTCAGCAGTATTCTGGCAGAAGGAAGATGATGATGATGAAGGGCCCCGGGAGTTGGGGGGTGGGCGGGTGATGGTGGGGGAATATTTTGCCCATCTCATTAGCTCTGCCTCATTTCATTATGTAATCACGGCGTCTGCGGCGGCTTCGGGGAGCTGCTGGACATATGAGAGCTCCAGCCTCAGTGTGTGTGTGTGTGAGCCTCAGTGTGTGTGTGTGTGTGTGTGTGTGTGTGTGTGTGTGTGTGTGTGTATGTATGTGTGTTTCTGCTCCTAAACTGAGCATCAGCCCACCGACTGCAGGTCCAAGCGTGGCGCTGGACCGACGGTAATTATGAGAGAGAAGCCAAAGCGCCGCGTCTGGAGGCCACTCGGTGCGTTAATTACACGGATGCAGTCTAAGGATGAACACGTGTGGAGCTGCGGTGTTAATGGATCAGGGAGCTGCGTGGAGGTGGATTAGTGTGTGTTTTCTGCTGTGAAAGATTACAATCTCCTTTTAATCCCCTTTTGGGAAGTTATTGTGGAAGTAGCTTTGAGTCAGGTGGACGCGCGCGGGTCAGTTTAAAGATTCACATCACCGCGCGCACAGTTCTGTTTGCGGAACGAGTCCTCGTTTCACTTTGTTCTCACACTCTGGGAAACTGTGGGTCTTTTCAGGGAAACAGTGGATGAGTCATGAAAAAACTACACACGGCGTGAGACACGCTTCCCTAAATGTAAATATGAACTTGTGGCCAGTAAAGAGGCGGCAGCGCTTTCCTTCGTTTTGTTTGGTGCACGCTCTTATTTTGAAAAACAAACATGTTCCTGTACAGCCCCAATTCTAAAACGCAGAGAAGAACAGAATCAGCCCCGTCACAACAGCGTTTACAAAGTGTTTCTGAGCTCGTGTTAATCTCCTTCATCCAATCATGTGTTCACAGAGAGGTGACCTCGCTTCATCCTCGCTCGTGAACGACTGAGCCTTTCAGGATGCTCCTTTCATACCCAGTCATGATCCTCTCACCTGTTACCAATCAAGCTGATTACCTGTGGAGCCTTCCAAACAGGTGTTTTCAGAACTTTCATCAGCTTCCTCAGTCTTTAGTTGCTCCTCTCCAAAATTGTTTGAAACATGTCGTTGCATCAGATTCAGAGTAAGCAGATATTTACAGAAATCAATGAAGCTGATGAGGTCAAACATTAAATATACTGACTTTGTGCGATTAATTTCTGTTTTACACAGCATCTCACCTTTTCTTTTGGAATCAGGGTTTTACAATTTTTGCTGAAACTGTATGAAATCAGCGCCTGAGATGACGTTTTCAGGTAAGTTTTCTTGATTATTAAAGAAAAGAACCACCTAGGTTAAACTTTAAACGATCATTTATCACATTTATTTTATGGCAAGAATACATAATACAGTAAAGAACAATCTTTATTTGTTTAACATTGATCAAGAGGATACCCAAAGGTATAAAAAAGAAGAGGTGAAGGCCCTTTACAAACATCAGAAATCAACGTCTTAAATTATGGCTGAACCAAAGCTCTTGTTGAACGTGCGGGTGAATCATAATGTGAACATGCCAAAACCAAACCAAAACTTAAAACCTGTCCGTCAATAATGCAAACATATAAAACATACTTGGCAGTGATAACTCCTTGAATATACACCCAACGGATATAAAACTTTGAAATACTGCATTTCGAGGTCTAATTGATAATAAAACTTTGATTTTGAATCACTTATTCCACCGACGTTGAAGATAAAATAGCGTAAAATCTCAACTTTGTGGGAGTGTGTCGTTTCTCTGCTCGGAGGCAACCGAGCAACGTTCAGAACAGGCTTTTAAAAACACACAGAAGAGCTCATCTGACAGGAAAAACACTTGGTTTCAATCATCACCTATTTTAAAGAACCTCTGCCGACTCCGGCCGACGCTCGTGTTTAACACGAGAGGTCCGCTCGGCATCGCAGAGGCGCCTCACTGTGTTTCTGTGAAGGAGTGCACCGAGAACAAAACAGTACAGAGTGTGCAGAAAACCCAAGAGTCATGCAATCAATGTGCCAATTAAATAAAATACAACTACAACAGTGATGTGCCTCATTTAGAAGATCCAAATATTCTTAAAAATGCAACACGTTAAAAGCTAAAGCAGTAACACTCCAACTCAGTTTCATACATACCCGTACGTACGTTTACACTGGCGTTCTGATGGTGAAGGCACGGGAGGTACAGTATCTCTAATCTTTCAAAAGCTGAAAACAAACATCCCCGAGAGGGTCTAAAGCTGCTGGATTTGGTGCAAAACGTCATAAAAAAACTGATTACAGCGACTTGAGTTCTGACATTCTTGATCCTCGCAGTTCGCAAGGATCGCTCTTTGACTTGGGGAGCTCATGGATACCATGTATAACTGGGGGGAGAGAGCCTTTAGCAGACAGACGCTCGCTCTCAGGTGCTGCCAACAAAGTTACCTGGATGTTTAGAAGCTACAGCGTCTTTGTGTACAGCAGAATATCTTAAGTGCAAACCTATTTTGTAATTGCGCCGCTGAAATTCGGGTGGATTCTCGACCAAAGTCAAACAAGGCCTACGCGCCGGTCGAAACGTGTGTGTGCATCAACAACAGTCCACCAGTAATAACACATCGTCGCTTGCTTGAGAGGATTCAGGGATTTGGATAAACGAGGCTCCGCTGTGAACGTCAGAGTCGAGGCGCGTGCATCTCTGCAGGTCGCTCCCGGTGGAGGTGACAACTTGTCCATAAATATTTCCATCTGGGGCTACAGCATCTCCACGTAGTTTTCAGGGATGAGGCCCCGCTTCCCCTCCAGCTCCCCCTCCAGCCAGCCCGGCTCCCTCGACTGGGTCACTGCAGGAGAGGACACAGCGTCAGTGGGGGTGAGGGTGAGGAGGCAGAGCGAGTGTGTGCATGTGTCTGGAATGAAGACGCCAGGAAAACTCCGCCTCCCTTCATTCTACCTTTACTATACACCTCCAGTCTTTTCTGGATCCACTTCCTCTACAGTTTCACCACGAGCGAGACCTCGGGAGCTCCGACAAACCGTTTATCCTGACAGATGCGTCAGAGCGCTCAACACTTTTGTGGCGCGCCTTCTCAAAATCCTCCCCGGATTCTTGATTTGTCCACAAAGTGAGCCAATTTAGAATTCCTGAGTGCATTTGCGAGGCAGCGATTGCTCGGATAAAGTGTCAGCGAGGCCGAAGCCGAGGCATAAACTAATCCGGCAGCTCGTAGTTCATTTTTCTCCTGGAACTTGTCTCAGAACACAAAGAAATCTGTGTACAAGTCTGGCGGCGCTCTCGGCGTCTACTGAACACAGAGCGGACGAGGATGAAAACCCCGTCTGTCGTTCAGGTGCAGACAAAAGAGCTGACCCGCCATCAAAACTCAAACTCAGGATTTGAACCTGCTTTTACTCCAAAAACTGACTGACAGCTCCTCTAATGCGAGAGAGCACGGCTCATTGTGCATTCTTAATGTTTTCTCGTGTTGTTAGAGGTGTTTGTGCGTCTCCATTAGAGTTAAATACAGCAGAATAAGACTCGTACTCCCACCTCTACCTGCTGCTGTGGGCTTCCTTTCACTGCATTTGTAGGATTTTCAAACCTTTCAATCAGGTCTGTGAACTCACCTGACATGTGCACAGACTGCCCCTTTAAGGAGACAAACAGCATATGCTGAGTCCGTCTTTAGATTAACTGTATGCTCACTGGTTTGCTCGAGTATTCAGACCTCTTGAGCTTTTGCACATTTTTAATGCACAGACCAAGAAAAGGCGCGAATGTGAGCAGATGCTGCTGACATTTAATGAAAACCTCTTCTCCTAATATTTAGGCAACATGTCAGTCCAGTTGAAGCCTGATTGAGTGTTGGAGGACAGAGAGAATGAAAGCGAAGCTAAACTAAAACTCGCCAAACTTTGCATCGAGGTAACTGGAGACTGAAGGTGAGATCCAACAGAAACACACATCGTCATCCAGTAATGACATTACTAAACAAAATGGTTGAGCCCTGAATGAAATTTCAGACTAAGAAAGAGGGCTTGAACATAATTGAATTTATCTTATGAAACTGTGAGACTTCATTCTTTTTGTGTTTGTTATCGTTCACATAATCTGAGTTCATATTTAAGAGTTGGAAAAGCAGCTTGTGTTAAATTTAATTTCGCCATCGCAGGCTCTTATTCTGATATGAACTCGCTCGACCGACAACAAACGCTGATAAATTTATTGCGCCGGCATCAAAACAGGAAATACTGTAGAGACGGTACACAGAAATATGATTAAGGTGAGGTTTCAGTAATTTAATCCTTATTTATTAATGGCAGCTGTCAGATTGTGATGTTGGGATCATAACTTTAGATAATTATAGCTTTGATGGGAGAAAATCTGCAGCGCAGTCGATAAAGATGTGATCTCACCTTTAAGGAAGAAAGGCCGGCCGTGCGACCGATATACCGCAATGCATTGTGGGCTCTTATCAGAGCCATCCGCACGTGTTTCCCCGTAAAGACTATAGCATCTCTATAGTGTCTGTGTCTCACAAAAGAAGGTTTTGACGAAAAAATAGCAACTACAAAATCCTCATTTCCTCTGAGTGTGATTAAAGCTCAGCCGAGCCTCTTCCAGACACGCTGAAGAGCAAATCTGTGCCTCTCCCCCTCCCTCCCCCGTCCTCCCTCTCCTCGTCTCATCTCTCTGTTCGATTGAAGATCAGATTGGGTGTTCGGTTTGCCTCTAAATCCAATATGTCGGGGCTGGTTCTGAGTGAGCGACTGGTGTAGGCGATAACACTTACCGGCGTTGAATATTGCGCCGACCTGGAAGGAGAGCTCGGAGTCGTGCTCAGCCTCACAGGGGTACACTGCCATGGCTTTCCTGCTGGTGACACTGAAAAATGAAGGCAATCAGTGAGCTGGCGGAGCTTTGGGGAGGATTACCGCACAGTTCTATCTGGGCCCGGGGCCTGCTTGTTCATTCACTCACTAGCCTGAAACAGCAGAAACGGGCCAGGCCGGAAAATCAGCAAAAGCACTGAGAGGAGCCGGGCCGCTGCACGCTCCCGCCTCGCCCTATCTCCAGTCTAGACAGACCAGCGAGCGAGTCAAAACACACCCACATGCACCCGCGTGCGCGCACTAACACAAAGAGATGCGGCGCTGTTCGTGGCGGGTTTTGTGCGAGCGACAAGGCAGGCACACATCAGGTCCGCGCCGCAGACAACCATCTATGGCGAGATAATTAAAAAGTGGCGGGGGGACTCTAAAGTAGGTTTGCACACAAACAGAGGTAGAATAGAAATCTCTCCGCACTGTGCTTCAGCTTTTAAATTCACATTTGCAAGCTCAGAAGTCGCATTTTAAATCAGTTTGATGTAAAAGAGCGCCATGAAAGAAACCATATTCATCGCTCTGCAAAGGTTAGTAAAAAGGCGCATTTATGCAACGGCGTTCCCGAAAACATAAAAACTGTTTCCACGGAGAGGTTGTTTTGCTCGCCATTGCAAACTGTTATCTCGGATGCCAGCAACATTACCATGTAGAAGCTGTGCCTTCAACACACGATGCCCTGATAAATATTTCATATTCTTTCTGCAGAGCAGGAACAATGTAGGATGAGAGAGGAGAAAGAAGATATACAAACTGGAAAAAAAAAAAAAAAAAAAAGTTTGTGGTCACAGAGTTGTCAATACAACAATGTTCAGCCGAGTTGAGAATTTTGGAAGAATGCGCTCTCGTGGAACCGCATTCAGGGAAAATGAGGATTTGTATTTACAGGAAAATAACATTAATGGGTTGCACAGAGAATGACCGAGCCGTCTGCAGTTTCCTCTGAAAGCACCCAGAATGCATTCATCGTTCATTCTCGAGGAGGCAGAGCAATAGAAGAGCGCGATGGGCACTCTGTGTTTGGGCTTCGACACAAAGGCGAGAAGGCTGCTGCCCCCGCCGCAGCCAATGGCTGCGCTGCACCAAGATCCCTCAAAGGTAAACCAAATTAAGGGCGGGTGAATATATGAGAAAGTCAGGGAAAATATTGACGTGCGAGGCTGCAAGTAGATGTTCGACGCGCGAGATAAGACGAGCGAGCGAGCGAGTAAGTGAGTGAAAAGAATCCAAGAGTGTGACATTTAACCAGGATGAGAGTGTGAAAGCGACTTAACGAAACAGAAATGAAGGTGATTACAGAGTCCAGCTGGGAGGCAAAAGAGAGGGAGCTCGGCCTCACCTTTCCTCCAGCTTTTCTTTCTCAGCAGCAGCTGTCGTGGCAGCAGTTTGGCTCTGTCCTGGCGCTCCAGAGGTGGACCGGGAGGCTCCTGCTGTGGGTGCCCTGAGGATCAAAAACACAGGAAAACCTGAGAAACCGCACAGATCCTGTCTGATCTGACTGACTGAAAAAAGGCATACTGGCCCTGAGGAACACAGTGCAGCATTTTTCCCTACAAAGAAGGCATTCAGAGTGCAGCCCGGCGTTGAAAATGTTGGGCCTGTGTCGAGTTTTCCTCCATTGTTAAACAGTTGAGTGTTGGTAGAAACTACTGTAAGTGTTGGAAACAGCTTAAATGAGCAACCTGTTGTTATGGAGACAAGGTGAGAAATCGTTTCTGCACCCATCCACAGCGTTGGGAGGATGGGAATTCAAATCAAAAACTGCAGCGGGGTGCAGCTTTGTCAGCGTGCAGATTTCCACACCATCCACAAACCATATTTTTAAGCAGCTGGCTCCAGATGTCACTTGATGGTCACGAGGACACCGTCGAGTCAAAGTAAGCTCAGGTCCCACAAAGTGTTTAGTGTTCGGATATTAACATACAGCACGGGAACGATGACAGATGATTACTCTGATGAAGTTGCATTTCTAAATTTATCAGCTTTTTTTAAGTTCAGACTTGACAAAGAGGGGATAAATATTCCAGCCTGTTTCATTCGACTGTACAGCAGCTACATGCAGGAGGGCTCACACTTTGGATTCTCATTGAGTGCACGCCGTGCATTTGCCCCAATAACAATGACATCAAGGGCTTTCATAAATCAAATAATCCATTCCACTCCATCTGCCAAAAAGCCTCTTCAAAAGGGCTGACTCTCAACAGAAGTCCATATTAACCTGAGAGGTAAGCACCAAGAGCGACTCTCATATATTTACCTCAAGGTCTGAAATTTAAAGTCACACAAAGGAATTCACTCGACCTTCTGTATCACAGATTTGAAACTTCTTGCGCTCCATAACTCAAACCAACAGCACTCTTACTACGGTAACCCGACCTGTCAACTGGTCTGAAGTAAATGAGGCCAAACTGTCAGTTTAAAATCAGCTGGAGTGACCGTGTCTGTAAAAAGCTCAGGGGAGACGAGTCAGAGTAAAAGACGCAAACAGTCATGAATTAAACATGACGTTTGAATTCTGCAGGAATATTCATACACTGGCCAGCTGTTTGCCTTTCTCTTCAGAGAGCAGCCAAAAGTGAAATTGGAATTCAAACCTGTGTGCAACCACCACAATGTCTGACTTCAAAAGAACGAACCCCGTTGATGCAGCGACACTTTTGACTGCAGAGGAAATGCATTAAAAAACCACCACGACGGGCGAAAGATAAATGAGGATCCCCATCATCAATGCAACATACGGGTGACGGACAAACATAAGAAACCTGCCACATTCACACAGAACGAAGGGTCACTGAACAGTTTGATGGAAGAGACTCACGCTGGTCATGACATCATCAGCTCTCAGATAACGGACGAGACTTCCTGATCCCGCACAGCTCATTGTTTACGGTCCGATTAGCAACTTGTGGCTTATCTTTCTAAACAGATATCTGCACATGAATGCAGACACATTTAAAAAAAGCTAATACAACCCTGAGCCGCCATCAGACCATAGCCAGCGGGTTCCAAAAACTGCATTTCAGGCAACGTTTGACGCCTCTTTTGCTCTCCACACGAACCTGCATTCAATAAAAGCCGGCTCAAATTTGACTGGCCAACACTACTGCAGTCATATATAGAGATTTACCATACATGTACATCCAGTGCCCGCAGTAATGTACTGTTTATAACTTCTGCATGTGTTAAGTCCAACAGCAGCACTCCAACACTTCGACCATGAGCTTTATCTGTCACAGCAGTAGCTGTGCTTTACGCTGGCTGGTGTCGGGGCCGACGAGTCTACGGGTGACCTACAGGATGGAGGTAGGGGTCCTGGTAAAGGCAGAGTGGAGCAGAGGAGAGCGCTAGTCTAAGCCAGGCATCCCTCTGTGTTCCATGCCTGCCCCAGGGCCAGTGCTAATACAGTACATAATGAGCAAATTGCTCCTAGCTGCCGCTCCCATAGAGACGTTAATAAAGGCAATTAGAGGGAGCAGCTGGGGAGGGGCTGGAGGTTGAGAGGATGTTGTGAATAGTGGCTACTCTGGCACCGGTGGAAGAGAGAGAGCGAGGCGGACTTAAGGGGGAACATGGTGGGGGATCTTATGTAGCCATAGGTGGAGGTGTGCACTCGGCACTGGACTCACGCTTTCACTCCCCCCTCCGCACCGCCTTCTGCCTCCGTCTCATCCCCTGCCTCCCCCTCGGTGCGCTTGTCCATCCCCAGCGGTGGCTGTTCCGTTCGGGCCTGGCCTGACTGCGGGTGATTTATAGCTCTGCAGCAGTGTGGGGCCACTGTGGTGCTCAGCTGCTCCACATCAGCATGGGGGGACAGTGCGCTGCAGTGCAGCAAATCCACTCATTAACCTGGGCCCAGGCACAACCACTGTCTGCCTGGGTCACAGCCAAGAGAGGGGAGAGCGGAGGAGCACCAACGCCTCACCCACCTGCAGGTGAACCCACTCAGAGCTGCACTAAACCCCCACATACATTTCAATTAAAAAGGCAGAGCGCGTGCACGCACACACATTCAAGCAAAGTTAACTGTGTGTTTCAGTTGGAAGAGGATTATACAGATCAGTGAAGATCTTTAAAATAAATAGATATCTAAATAATTATAGAATAAACAGTCAATGCCACATGGCTGCCCTAGAAACTTGTTAAATGTACCAGAGGTAAATGGATTCATCCCAAAATTGCTTTCACAATTATAGCTAAGCCAAACCGAGGGAAATCGTTTGCCATTTCTCTTCAAAAATAGCATCATGCTTTGAATTGCTCATCCGTTGTTTTTACCCATCACAGGCCTAGCTAAGCTTCTTCTGTAAACATGATTAAATACAGTAAATGGGGCCTCTTGTGAAAACGCACTGTATGAAGCTCACATGAAAATCCCTCTCCAGACGTTCGTAATACTGGTGAGATTTTAAAGAGTTTGAAGCTGTGAGGAATTTTTACAGGCATGGATATCACGATATGCAGGAGGCGCACCGATACGCACACAAAAGCATCACAACAAACACTGCAGCTGGGACTCTTTTGTTTTAACCATCAGGGTTATCGCATTATCACACGCTGCCAGGTTAGTAGCAGCGAGAAATTCATCAACAGAAGTGGTCTGCTGCTTCTCATTACTGCAGGAATTTCAGCCTGCAGCATCCAGGCCTCGCTGATCCTGGCGTGGAGCGAACGCAGGGATGAGCCGGGCTATCGACTGTCTTTCCACTAAAGTAAGGAGGGCAGCGGTGGGATTTCGCTGTGTTTCTTCTAGAAAGTGGGATCAAACCTACAGCCAAGCCGCCCGCGCAGCCACCGCCAGTTTGGGTGGGCAGGAAATAACCTCTGATCCACCATTTTATGATCCACAGCTGTCTGCCAGGCGCGGCGGGTAGGGCGGGCGAGGAGGAGGAGGAGGAGGAGGAGAAGTGGCCAAAGAAAAGTAACCTCGCTGGGGCAACGGAGCCACTGGGAGAAGCTGTGACTGAATTTAGGGAGCAGAGGAGAAATGAGGCAAGCCATCTGAAATGACGGAGATGATAAATCACGCCAGAGTGCACAAAGAGTTACTGCATGACACGGCGAGTCAGGATGCATCCGTGTATGACCGGGCAGATTTGCTGCAGCTATCATACAGCAAACACTAAAATATGCCGTTTTCCAGGTGCACTTGTGAGCGCACCGGAGTGCAGATAAACATTTCTGAGAGTGGCTGGAAGTAATCTAGCAATTGCCATCCCCGCTGCTCGTTTTGGCGAGGAGCGAGGCCGAATCCCTGGGTTCCAGGCCAGAGAGGTGCTGTGCTAACAGGTCTCCACCATCTCACATGCTAAGATTTATGAGTGAACAAAGCCAGGGCGACACCCTGTGACATATGGCGCAAGTCTTCATAAAGGGACAGGGGCTGCGGCTATAAGGGTAAACAAGATGAATATCTCCCCAATGTCAATACGATTTACACGGCCAACGCTCGGCCACCTGTCTCCCAAACAAATAAGAGCTGAGATTTACGACCTCCTCCTGGTCGCTCCTTCCGTCCTCCAACATGATGCCACATATGTGGGAAAGCACAGAAAAAAATATTGGCGGGGGGAAAAACAAAAAAAGAAAAAAAAAAAGGAGTTGGTTGCATAAGTCACATAAAGCCTTGTCTGTCTAATCCTGCAACTTGGAGACACACACACACACACAGACACACACCCCATGGAGGTCAATGTAAGAGAAGAATCGCCTCGTCCTCTGTCGAGTTGTAAGGTGGATTTGTTTTTATTTTACAGCTCTTTTCAGCTGATGGAGAAGGAGAAGGGGACAGCAAACGAGAAAAAAAAAAAAAGTCTATTTCAAGGTGAATCTGTAGACATGACACAGCAGAGAGTCGAACATCTGCAGCATAACCCAATAATTCATCTCTCACATCAGCATTCAAGACAAGTCAGGGGCTGGAAACAACAAAAAAGGACCAAGGACTTCGCAGAGAGAGCGAGGACAGAAGAGAGAGGCACCTGCTGAAGCATTTTCCACCCAGCGGGACGAGAGACGGAGACAAACAGCTGACATTTGACTAATAGCATAAACATCAAGGCGGACACCGAAAATCAATTTCACTATAGATCCATCTATTGTTCCATTTGTGATTAACTCCCAATTCATTCAGCGCACGGACGGTCAAAAATAACGAATATCGCCCTTCACAGGCTGCCAAAAGTGACTGAGATGCTCATTCTTCTACGACTCTGAATTTACAGCGCTCAAAAACTGTTTATTGATCGTTAATAACAACAATAATGGCATGGTTTCTGCTTCCTAAATGCTCTTTTCTTCCCGGAGCAGAAGAGGAGGAGCTGCGCCACGACCGCACGGCGCACTTAAGTCTAACTGCTAAAAATGTATTCAAGCGGTCAATCTACAACGAGAGCGCAGCGCATTTGGAACGTGATAATCTGCTGGAGAAGAGGGAACGAGGTTTTCCAGGCTCTGACTGGAGCGCGCTGCATAGGAGGGATTTACTCATCATTTCATCCTGCTGCGATCTGATACACAGCTGACAGCTCAGGGATGGAGTTTGGGGAAATTAGGATGATCAACTCGGCCCAGAGCAACATATTTTCTGACAAAACAATTACAAAATAAACAAGAACAGATTAGAAATGTAAATATTGCACAGATAAAAGCAAACTTATAATGATTTTGACTGAAAAAAATACATTTTCAAAGCCCTTTTCCCCCCTAATAACACTAAGAATACTAATACAACATGAAAAATAATGATCCAAACAGCCACACCGGTTGCGTGGTGAGCACGCGCCCTCGCGTCAAACAGCGAGCCAATCGCCACCCGCGGCTCCGACGTGTTCAGCGATTTGCGCGGCGAGTGAACGAAGCGAAACTGAACGGCACTCAGTCTGATGATCGGGCTCACGGCCGTGTTCTGGGAGCAGGGAGCGGCTAATTACGACGCGCTCGCATCAAAGGCGACCGACCGTTCAGACAGTTCACCTGTGAAGACGGCGTCGTGTGCTCGATGCACCAGAGAAACGACTGAGCGGCTTTGACTGCAGATGCAAAAACACTGAGCAAAATGTTCACTTATGAAGCTTAAACAGAGTGCAAACGAGTCCAGGTTTGGACGTGGACTCGTTTACGGCTTTGTTTACTGTGGATCTACTTGCTTCATAAGCAGTAAGTGCATTCTGACTGCTGCACAGTGGCATATTGATCTGGGACTTAAGCGTACTGAACCACTCACTTGGAGTTGCTGCCCGAGCTGAGGCTGGCGCTAAGTGGGGCATGGTCACTCCTCTCTGTGGGCGTCTCTGAGGCCGAGGCTGACGACGACTGGGACGACACGGACTCATTGCTGCCCATTGACGTCTCATCTGTAGTTAAGCTGGAGCTATCTCCCACTGCTGACACTTAGATGAAAGAAAGCAGTGTTTGTTATAATTACATCTTTTCATTCACTTTATGCTACTGTAAAAGATTCAGCCCATTCCAGCTCGCTGATGATAGCTCGCCTGATAAAACAGCTGAATAATTTATCAATACATACGGCAATGCTGCATCAACAGGGGACTTTATGAATCAAACTGCTGTCAAAACAGGCGAGACTTACAACCAAGTTTGTGTTGTTCATAATAATGCATTTGTGCAGCCACAGACAGGAACCTGAGAAACACTGGGGAGATCCAGGCGCTTTTATTTCAATTTTACTGTCAAGTAAAGATCCTGCTTTTGGGAGATGGGAGAAGCCCAGACCCAACTGTTCATGTTAAGAAAGTAGCTTGTTTGGAGCATTTCTTCCCTTTTCCTCTGCACACACATATCGAAGCATTAAAACCAAAAGCCCATATTTAATTAAGATTGTACTGAATTAGTGCTGCTGCTGCTTATGGCTTAATTATTACCAGACAGAACAGTATTTTTATCGTCTGCACTGACCATGAATACAGCCATAGCACTGATGATCCTCTGCACTGCACTGTCTGCATGAAAGCCATTAAACTGGTGTTTTCAGCTCAGGTTGAATATGGCTGGGACTTAGGTGAGAAAGAATGACAAAGGTGTCATTTGTCCCACCCTGACAGGTACAACAGGAAGGTGAGGGAGATGACAATCAAGCACAATCTTCACTGGTTTAACTCTGCTGCTTTTCCTTTGGGGAAAATAAACAATGACGGAGACGGAGATTCGAGTTTCAGCTCGCTGTTTAGCTGTCTGGTCCTCAACTTCACTGTTTTGCAGCTAAAGAGTCAGTTATTCCCCTCAGCAGTTATTAGGAATCAAAAACAGAGCTAAAAGAGAGTAAATATTGGACTTACATTCGCCAAAGGGCCAGAAACAAAACTGATAATGATAATGTTGCTCTATAACTGAGCAGCTGTTTGCTGACAAGTTCACCACATGAACAATGTCAATGTTAGGTTCACAGCTTAATAAATAAAAAATCAGTTATTGCAGGATTAAATAAATCAATAACAAATACACAACTAATCTGAAATCATTGGCTGAAAAACAGCAGAAATACTGATTAATGCACCTTCCTGTTCATGCTCTGCCATCACATCTGCAGGGACGTCAGACACACGTAGACTCAAGACGATCCACACGCATGCATACATAACCACTCTGCCTCTGGTCATTGTGCTTAAATTTGCTTTTTAGCCACTGAGAAATGAGACAACTTACTTTAAAACCATTATGTGGGACTCATATAATAGACACAAAGGTTAAAAATGGATTACGCCTTTCATCCCTGATATTAAAATACCCCATGGTAAAAGCTGAAGCGAGGGAGTTGAAGAGAGACAATCTGGTAAGCAGATTTAGATTCCTTTTGTATAGTGGAGGGGAAGGGATTTGGCTGGCCCTGGATCAGAAATTTCTGGAATTAGATTGTTTGGGTCATCAGGTCAGGTGATCAGCTCACCTGATGCACAGGAGAGGGGACCCTATCATCGCCTCCCGTTTCATCCGGCATCAGAGGAGGCCGGAGTGAATTTTTAAGTAAACAAGGGCGCACAAAGTCACAGAGGCAGATCCTCCACAGCGTGACTGAGTTCAGTGTGTCATCTGCTGATGCTGCTGGGATTTTCAGTGATTACGAGAGAGCGGACAGCCTAACGCTGAGCGAGCGAGCGAGTGAGTGAATTCAGGTTATGAAGGCCGATTTTTGTTGAAACTGTTTCAGAGAGGGGTGATTCAACTCTGTGATCATGTTGGAGGATGTAGATCGTGATGCTGTTGAACAGTGCTGCATTACACAGAGAGGTGAGGTGTTCATGTTATTTAGCCGACCCTCTGGTAAAAATGGTTTCTGACCTTTGATCGAATATTAACAACAAACGGGCAACTTCAACCCTTGAATTGTCCTAAATTTCTGTTCTTCCTTAAAGTAGAGCGCTGCCATGTCAGACTCTGGCACCTGTCGCTAGCATCATCATAAAAGACTATTTCAGACGGCGATAAACACTATTCAGAATAAATACTCAGAGCTGTTAAATGGGCAGATTGGGCTTAATACATTACAGTTTAATACAGAATTGTTTTGATGTTGGACTGAGATAAGTGAATACACTTTTTAGCTTGGTTCAAGACAAGCTAGGTTGCTGGCTAGCCAGCTAGCTTGAGGATTCTCAGCTACATAGCTACATCCATGCACAGCGTGGATGACTAAAGGCACTTGTAAAGAAATAACAAGTCTTAAATCCACACGTTTCTTTCATCTTTGTGAGAAAAGTTTCGCTAGCTGCTCCTCGCAACTGACAATGACACCTGAGGGATGGATGTGTCACTCGCTGCTGACTGACTAAGAATCGGCTAATGGGAGCACGACATCCGGGTGAAAATAATGAGGCAAAAAATGGTAATTCATGTCAATTATCGGGATAATATACATTCAGATAATTCAGCATGCCTGTTGGGCTCTGTTAATGAATTAATGTATATGTGAGCTGCATACTTTCTGGATCACTCAGCTGGTTCATATCTAACTTCTCAGGCTTATATACTCATTTAATTCTTTATGATCTTATAATGTATACTCAGATCCTTTAATACATTCAGAAATATGAAAACATCCAGGTGCACATGTGAGCGCCTCTCACCATTCTGAATATCCAGGGCTTGTGGATTGTAGACAGCCAGGGGCCGATTCTGCCGACTCAGCTTCTTGGACTGCCTTGTGGGAGCGGAGAGCACTGGGGCAGCAGGTGAAAGGGGGCACGACTCGGGAGCATCTGCAAAGATCTGAATGCACAATGTGAATGAGTCTCTAGCAAGACAAAAAGTCAGAGTGCAGATACTCAGAGAGTGCTGAGCAGCAGCAGCAGCAGCACCAACAACAACAGCAGCAGCAGCAGCAGCAGCAGCAGCAGCAGCAGCAGCAGCAGCAGCAGCAGCAGCAGCATGTCCTCAAGTGACCCCACTTAGTGAACGGGTTTTGAAAGGCTTTCTATGGTGGTAGATGAATGGAAAAGGCCATTTGCAGCCACGGCATGTGCTCCTGGGGAGAGCCGAGCAGCTCGTTGATTGGACCCTAAAAACTGCACGTGAGAAGATTCTGTTTGTGCCAAAATAAACAAGAGCAGCTCCACATGCAACGCAATCACATCCCGTCCAGAAATCTGGGCCTAAGTTAAGGTGACACTTCTCCTCCGAGACGCTGACCCGCTCTCTGAACGAGTGCAGAGTAAAATAAACAGGGCTCGGGCCGGAGGAGGGCCGGCCAACTGGCGCAGCCTGTTTACACCGGGCCGTGTTTACATATAAACTTCAGATGTGGAGTTAAAAGAGAATAGGGCTGCAGAGGAGAGGAAGTCTCAGCAGAGCCTCCGAAAAGGATCACAGACGAGGAGAGGAGGGAGGAGGAGAGAGAGAAAAGTGGCAGAAAAAGTGAGACGGAGTGTGAACGGGAGAGGCAGACACAGAGGAGGGGGGCATGAGAGAGAAAGTTTGTAGGAGAAAGGCAGATAGAAAAAGTGAGAAATCTGATATGGCTGAGCGTTGCTGCTGCCTCCCTCGCTCCCTCTCGCCTCTCTCTGCAGATGGAGGTGAATGTAAAACAGAGTCTACTGTTGGTATCTGGGGGTATCAACAGTCTAGAGTGGGACTCAGCTGCGAGGGAAGTTAATGCCTGTCTGTCTGTCTGCTCAACTTTTCCCCTGCTCTAACACGCTGTACTTTCCAAAATGCTCCTGCTGCATTCTAACACTGCATCCTTTATCACCTGGACACTGCTGGATACCTCGGGGTAGTCTCGCAGAGCGGCGCTGCGCGTCGTGCTGCTGATGTTGTCTTGGCACATTTGTACACCCCGTCGGTTTTCACCGGGCCTCTGCGCTCACTCACACCGCGTTTTAGATTTGTGGGTTTGGGTGGAGACATCAGTCACAACGCGCAGCATCCGCCATTTAATGAAGCTGGAGGAAAAGTAAAATCACTAAAAGCTCCTTGTTTCATCTGATTCTACGCAGAGCTGCTCCGCGCAGATTAGAAAACTAATCTCAAACCTTTTTCTCTTTTGACACGGACAATTATCCCCCTTTGAGGATTGACGCTGATTAATGACATTCTGGGGAGATTACACGATCCCCTCAACTGCAGGTTATGAAAAAACCCACCACAATAAAAGCATTCAGGCGGCCAAAGGACCTCGCATGTATGATAAAACGCATGGGATAATCTACAGAATAATCAAGCTACTGGAAATAAAGAGAACACCGTGTGTTTAATCCAGCACTTGGGGCTCCCCCTATTGGCCAGATTAAAAAAATCTGGATATTCTAACACCTCTGTGCATTAATAACCGGGTGAAGGGCATGCTGTCTCAAGGGTTTAAGGAGGTGCATGTTTCATTATCTGAGAGCTTTATTCCTGCCCATTATAGATCCAATGTATCGCATTTATCCACGCAGACAGAGCAGCCATTATCCAACGTGATTCATTTTCTTGCACTTGCACAAAGAAGCTGCCTGAAGCGGATTAGGCAAGATTTTTCCTCTTGTTTGTTAAGTTTAAACAAACTCCACAAACAGGATCTACAGCAACACATCCACCCTCGTTGAGATTCTCCCTCTTCCCAAATGAAATTCTGGTGTCAGGTACAGTACAGTACGTGCCAACAGAAACTGCCAAATCGAAACTTAAGAGCAAAATACAAAACTTCAAAACAATAGTAAGAAAGCTCTCAGTGCCAAGCAGCCAGGATTTACTCACATTAGATCTTCTGCTTCGCTTGCACATTTATTATCCTTCAGTATCAAGTAATTACACGCCGTCCAGGTTGGTAAACACAAAGGTGCTGTGTTCAGCTTACAGATGTCATGTCACCTGATTCAGATTTCCTTTGATGCTATCCTCGCGCCCTGTCTTGCACAGGGTGCCTAGCTTTTACTAAATACAGTTCTGGATGGCAAGCGGAAGCACAATTATACACAAAATACTGCACTGACAGCTGGAATCATGCGAGTCGGTGCAGCAGAGATTTGAACAATCAAAAACAGACATTTGGGGCGAAAACAGAACACAATGCAATAAAAAGACTCTTCCTCTTTTCTTACAGATATGGTGGTAATTACTTCCACTGGAAGACACGGTGCTATGAGTAGACACGTCCAGTTTTCAGGCAGAGCTTCAAGTCTATTACTGTGTGATAGCAGAGTCGATACTGAGCCGCGTGTCGGGCAAATCCCAGCTTTGAGCGTTACCTTTTCATGGTGTTCAATGAGGATCTCCACCAAGATGTTCTGGAACTTAAGGTCCATGATGGCGGCAACAGTCTCCTCCTGCGGCCTCATTAACGTGGGGCCAAACACCACGCCCAGGTTGGCCACGGTCATCAGGTTCTGTTTGCTGTGAGCCGCAACGCTGAGGAAGACGACAACTCCCGTTATACATGTTTTACTGCAACATGCTAACACAGCATCACTGTTATGAAGGTTTCTGATGAGGGCAGAATAAGACTGGACACCATACGGCAGGCTAAGGCTAAGACTTAACTATTAAAAAAAACAGAAAATGAATTTAAAAGACACATGAGCTACAAGAACGTGAAGCCAACTGCGGCTTGGCTATTGCCTGGAAAACATGCTTAACATGTAGTTCAGTCCTTCCACATGCAATCTGTTTGGAAGAGGTGGTAAGTCAGATCTTGGAGCGTCTCATCTCGTGGTCCATTTAGCAGGCAGATGACAGCCTAAACAGCAGCTACGCTCATTAAATGTAGCATCTCTGCAGTGTAAAAATGCTCTTTGTTTCCTAAAGGTTAATGTTTCATTTCAGAAATAGTCTGTAATAGGTAATAGTTTTAAGCAAGGCAGCCCACCTCTGCTACGATGCATCATTTCACAACAAACAAGCACATCAAATAATATCTTAATGGATAACTCTGAACCTTCTCGTCACCTTTTTATTTCTGTGTATTACTTCCTAGTTTTTCACATTCAAAACAGATTGACTGTTTTTTTACTCCACCCATCACAGAGGCCCTGAGAACTGTGAATCCATGCAAAGCAGCCGCTGCATTTTGAGATAAAATGACAAATAAAATTGGGGGATTTTAGCACATCTTATGACATTTCACATTTACAACAGTAAGCTGCAGCGAATCCTAGCTGGTAACTCAAACATGAACTCGTCCTGCATGTACAGTTTGGCCTGTTCAGTCTCCTAAAACGAGTCTTTGTGCATCTACACATACGCCACTGATACAGCTTTCCTTATCACCTCCGACAACAGCTCGGAAAACCTCTGGCAGTATCTATTTCAACAACAGGGTGACGACATTTGACATTGAGAAATAATCCGTTTGATTAATTGTCCCGTGGATCAGCTCTGAAATGGGGACACCTTCAGCGGACGAAACTTTATCTGAGGAGGTCAAAAAAGGTGGAGAAAAAAAACCTCTACTTGAAGAGAAAGTTACACGGACAGGTGAAGAGATTTCACACTCAAAATATGATGATATGCGGTGCATCTGCAGAGAGACAGTTTAAATAGCTTCAAAGGATGCCTTTGAAGACAAAAACACTGGTGACAACTCACATTTATAACATCTCTGAAACCATTTCAGATAGCAGTGTGAAATTCTGGCTTTGCTTCCTTCCCCTGCAGGACATGCACACACGCCAACTTCAGAAAAATATTCGAGTCTCTCCAGTCTGGAGAATTTCACGCTGGATAATCCAAATTCAATTTCAATAGCGCTGCCTTTTTACCAGAGCCTGATTCTGCAGCGGGTTTCTATGAAATAAGATCCACCAGACTTTCACTGCCTCAGGGAAGAGGGATTATTTACTTATCTTCAATTTGCTCATATTTAGTTTATAAAAAGCTTGCTGAGGTAAAACCTTGTAATGTTAGCTAACATTATTTCTTAAATCTTTCTTCCTATCTAATCTCACAAATGGAGTGATGCACAATAGCGGTCCATCCATGGGTGTGTGGAGTAATCTCCAGAGAGGGCTTAATTTGAGAGGTCCATTTCATTTCATTTCATTTCACCGGTGGGCTGCACGACGGCATGCTGAACAGGTACGGCAGGCTACACAATCCTCCCGCAACAACTTTAAATGTGCACCAAAATGACCCAAGAAAAGGCAGAAAGAATGTTATGCTAGCAGCATCAATTTTCTTACCCAGCAGCCACTGAGCAGACAGAGAGGAGATGGAGTGACAGCAGGGAAGGGGGAGTGAAGAGAGTGGGAGTGAGGGAGATAGAGAGAAAAAGCATGTGGAGTGAGAATGAGGAGACAGACAGGAAGAGCAGGAAGAGAGAACTGAGAGAGAGAGGGGGTGGAGATTGGGTGAACTATGACCGAGGAACCACGAACACTCACTTGGCCAGATGCTTCATAAGCAGCCCGAGGACTTGTCGATTCCTCTCCGGTAGTTTGTGGACCAGGCAGTGGACGGCTTGGATGCGAGACTCTGGACTACCGCCCTCTGTACAAACACAGAAGCAGCCGTGCGCTCGCATTAAACTACATGGATTTCTCTGCGCTCCTCAGGTGGCAACGCGCCAACGCAGCTGCGATTGAATACTCCACAACATTAGCAAATTTAAAGAGATGATGAAACACCGCATACGCTGTTGACTTGAGCTGTGCACAATGTGGAGTTTAAGGTGCAGAAACACCAAATAAAAGTCCTTTAGAGGAAGAACTGAGCCCTCCGTTTACCAAGTCCTAATAAATGACCTGAATACATTTTGGGCAAAAATCGAGCAAAAGCTTGTGGACCTTTAAGGACACAATGATCAGAGGCCATCGCCCTCAAGCATAAGGGTTAGAGGATGATGCATTCCAGTTTAAGTAAGAGAGGGAGAGGTGTGATAGTGATATATGGTCTGAAGCCTCCCAGAATTTGGCAGCAGGGACCACTGTGCTGGCGGAGGAGATAGCTTTACGTTACTGTCGCTACCGTAAAAAAGGGTTGTGTTAAAACCCCCGAGATCATCTCTTAAACATTTCCTCACACATGGGCATCTGACCGCCCACACACAAACAAACACACACACAGACACACAAAATATCATTACTATGGGAACGACAAGGATTTAAACATGGAAAAAGCCTCTTATGGATGCTGTCATCCATCAAAAAAATATTCTTTGCTAATCCATTTTTTCCCCCTCGTTATGAGGGCATTGCGAGCGCCTGATAAAAATGTCAACCTGATCCAATTATAGCACTTGTTGTAATAAGATTCAAGTTTGGCTGGCTTTAAAAAAATTTCAGACATAAATGATGTTACGTGGGTGGAGAGGGAAAAAAAAAAAAAGTGTCTTTCTGCTGTTCAAGGTCACTCGCTGGACCATTTGAGGGCATGCAAATCACAGCACATGTGTCATTTTGAACCTCTCAGCTTCAACTTTTCATGGCTTATGTGGCCACTTATCTTCAGCAGCAAATCAAAACGGGCAGAAATTAGAAATGGAAACGCTGCTGTGAAACAGCCTGAAGTGTCAAATATGCATGTCTAAGCAGAAGACGGCTGAAAGGCGTTTTCGGCCAACCGGAGCGGGTCAGCTGTATTCGCCGGAAGCCGCCGACAAATACATTTACATTTCTGACCAAAAAACAGGATAAGAGTGGTCTCAGATGGTGAGGCTACATCTCTGAAACACACACCGTAAAGCCACAGCATTCAACATCCACGTTAGAGGCATCCTAATTAGCAGTCAACACACAAACAGACCAATAGCTGATGTTTTCAGTTATCCGCTGATGAAGAACAAACCACTGGACTCGATTAAGAGTCCATGGCCTGATACAACATGTGTGCTCTGTTGTTTGCTTAGGGTCTTAGTGGTGGTATAAGAGGAGGTCAGACTTACTCGCAGGGCTAATAAACTCCTTGTAAAGTCCATAGGTCATCAACGGCTCAGGAAGGCTCCTTCAAACAGAGAGAGAGAGGGGGAGAGAGAGAAGGGCGGGGGGGTGGATGGAGAGAGTTGAAGTGAGCGAGGGGGGACAGAAATAGCCTGCACACTGTTTTATAGGGTCTGCACACAGCAATGATTAATGTGGCCAGGCCAGGGGATGGAATTAGATGGCGCACGCATTGAGATAACCAAGTTCATCTGAAGGTACTTTCACACTGCAGCTGGCCACCGGCCAAAGGTACTTAGCCTCAGAGGAAACTGAGGAGATTGACCCTGCTTTATTCCAGCGGGCCAGACACAAAGCAAAAGACGAGCCAGAGCGACACTCAGCACGGTTTAATACGGCAAAACAACATGGATATGCTATGTTAGCTTCAACTGTGGTTAGAAACGAGTGAACGCGACACAGCGGAGAGAGTCCGACAACCCACAGCTCATCGTGTCTGCTTCTCTGAGAGGCGTCACAGCTTAACATTAGCCATCACAACACAGTATTAACCCCTCTGAATGGGACATTCACATCCTGAGCAGAAACACTCAGTCTAGCTGCTGCACTGTCACACAGCAGCGGCCACTTAACATCTCACGGAAAACCACCGTTAACCAGTGAAAACAGTTAAGAAGCAGGAGGAAACAAACCAGGCCGTCAGTAGCTCTGCCATCATTATTCCTTATGTGACTTTTTTCAATTAGACCGCTACCAATTACAGACAATATTTTGATCAGAAATAATATTTTCTTTTTCAGCTGGACATTTAAATCATCACACTGATAACATCTTACAGCGAAACAGATGAATATGAATGAGCACGGTTTATTTCTGCGAGCTAAAGAGCAGATAAATCAAGACGGCTAATCGCTCCACACAATTTTTTGGCAGCGCGTGCGGAAAACACAACTTAGCTTTGATTTAAATGAGCAAAGCCGAGTCACTTTGGTGCTAACTGCACGTTTACAAAAAACAAATTGGCATTTAAATGAAACTGTCTCCGCTTCTTGCAAACAAACCACATTTTTAATCTTTGAACTTCACCCACACTATCCGTCAACCTGGAAGGAGCTGGTGAATGTGGAACAGGCATGCAGCAAGCAATGTGACCTCGCAAGAAGTTAATTACAGCGAGGCACTTTGCATAATCAACTCTGCAGAGATTTTAAAAAAGACAGTCGACAATGGATGAAATGCTTCACATTCAAGCGAACAGAGGCTCCATCATATTCGGCAAAGGAGATAAATACGTATATGTGTATTAAAATCTTCCATTAGCCACAGGGGGGTTGTTGCAGGTCAGAAGTAGATTTGCTGAGACACATTACAACTCTGAAAAATAAGAGTTTTGAGGCTTATAAGATGATCAGTCCTGCACCGAGCCGGCTGTCTCTGGACCAGTCCAGTCACACTGTGTCACATTATCCGCCTGAATGCATCCATACAAGGACATCAGATCATGAAACTTAACTTACGCTGCATCAGAGAAGGAGTTCAGGGGTCACATCAGTCAAAGTTCAGCCAAACAGGACGAGGTCTGCTGTGACTGGACTGATCACAGCTGAGGCTGACGAAATGATTAGCAAATTCACTTTTCCTCTCTTTCATTATCTGTGCTTACTGAGCAGCATTGGATGGTTTTAGAGCTGCAACGATTCTTTTTAATGTTTCATTGCTTTGTCTATAAAATGTCAGACACATTTAACACTTCTAAGCTAGAACTTCTGACTGTAAAAACTGACACACTGCTTGTTTTATTCAGCTGAAACCCAAAGACATTCAGTTTATAATCATATGACAAAATGAAGAATCAAATCCACACATCTGAAAAGCAGAAAATACTGAATCTTGGCTTGAAAAATAACTAAAACAATTAATCCATTATCAACGTAGCTGCCTCATCCCTGCAGCTCGAGGCGGTTTGCGTCTGTGTGTGCGTGTCTCTCGTCTCACTGATCCTTACCTCAGATAAAGCTTCAGTGCACTTGTTATTGTCTTAATGTCCCAGTCCTCGCTGGTAGACAGATCCACTTCGTTGCTCTTCTCATCTGAATCATAAAGCATATTCTTATTAGAAAATCCGCTGGCTGAAGCAGCAACACTTTTTCGCGTTAAGCCGCAGCGGTTTTGTGTGCAGCCTAGAAAGTCCAAATACGCAATATAAATATGTAACTTATAATTAGCCATGTGAGGATAAAAGCAGTGCCACTAGCCTTGGGGGGGTCGAGTCTAGCCCCAGTGGATATGGAAGGAAGTTACAGCTTCTGTAGAGGGCTGCTGCTTCTATACTCATTACAAGTTTAATTAATCCCTTACTACTTCATTGGGTCCGCAGGGACTCGGGAGCTGTGTTGTGCTGAAAATTCAGGGGGCTTTAGTCACACCTAAAGTAACCTCTGATGAATTACAAAGGACTTGGAAGCGCAATGTGTCAATGAAGTGTTAGACATATGTACTGTGCAGGGCTCAGGTCGCAGCTTTTAGCTTCTGGGTGGGAGGTGGTCTGCGTTATTGGGAAATTTTCTTCCATCCGAGCACTGCAGCGAGGGCCACTGCACTTTTCTCTACTTGCTCTGTCCACAGAAGAGCCTGTCCAATATCAACTTCTGTAAGCAAATGCTTTTGTGGAATGTTTGTAGCCAAAGCTGTGCCTCTGTGAGCATGTATGTTGAGACTGGTGGGGTCTGCACAGGCTCAAACAGGCCGGGGCCGCTTCGGTCGACGATGCAAAAACACAATTTTGGCAGCAGCAGGTGGAGTGGCGTTGAGTGTGAAAGTGCCAACCGCAAAACAGCAGTGAGTTCAAAGGTGTAATTCTTTGTTATTTTACATTAGTTATCTAAATGAAGACCCCGAGGACATCGCCATACCGTGTGTGGAGACGTTAGCACGGTAGCTAAAATTGAAAATGTGGCTCCCATAAGAGATGCAGAAAAAAAATACCTTAAAGATCCATTTCAAAAGAAAGGCCTGTTAAACCACAAGAGCCTGTCCATCACACACTTCATGTAAATATGTCATGCAAATGTCACGTATTGGATTCAACCAAAATAAACAATGGGGTGCAGACATTTGCAGCGTCACACATGAAAAGGAACACGTGGATGTCTTGAATGGTACCAGCACTTAAAATGGAGAGGATGCTGGGTGGAAGTCAACGGTTAAAGGAAGAGCGAATGAGCAAATGTGGCAGCTGTTCCAGCCGTTCCCCGCATTTTGGCTCGTGACCCCTTCAGAAGCAACAACGTCTACTCGCAACCCCGTGTCACCGGCTGCTTCCTGTACTGTACGTTTGTTATGACTGCCAGAGCGCTTCTTCAGAGGTGCCTGGCGGATTGTTAAATGGCTTCAGAAACCCTCTCCCCTGACACCTCTCTGACGTCGGACCGGGGTCTCCGCGTCCGCCACATCTGCGACTTTCCTAAACGGACAATCTGACGTTCACGCCCACTTCACGCCGTGATTGGCCGGCAGTGTGGAAGTGAGAAAGGAGCCTGGGTTTGAACTTCTCTCTCATTTTTACATGAACACCAGCGTGTAACACTACAAAAATGGCGTCTCCCCGCTCTTTACGGCGGCCGGCTCTTCACCCCTCCCTCGAGTGAACAGAACAACTATAAACACATTTGATTGACAACACGTAATATGATCTGCTCATGCATAACCTGACCCTTAGGTTTGTCTTGCAACCGCTCGTGGGAGTTCGGACCCTCAGGCTGGAAAACTGGGTCACGTATTTGGTTCCCAGACTCGAAGAGGGGAGCCCGGTAGCCACGGTGTGAGGGGCACCGCGGCTTCTTGTAATTTAAGCAAACTGACCCTTTTAAGTCAACAAGAGCGGTTTCAAGACTTTGTTTTGAACGGATATTATTTTACAGTAGGAAGGAGCATAAACCTCCTCAGCATCTGGTCAGCTCTGGAACGAACCATCATCCAGTGTTTAACGCGTTCACGGTCATGTCTGCACTGTGTTGTGAAGATGTGGAAAAGTATTGAGCAGTTCTTTGGAAGCATTCCTCAAATTTGCCTCACTCTGCAGTTATATCTATAGAACTAAGAAGTCCAACTCAGCAACACTATACACCCCCTGCCTCATACTGTACAACAGACAGGTCACAGACAGAATGGGGCTCACTCTTACAGCCTTCTTCCTGTTATATTGTTGCCTGACATTCAATAGGTGCCGCTGTCTTTGTTTGTACTGTAATATAACGGGAGGCTCGTTTTCTATCGCTCTGTCCTCTCTGATTGGACCCATGCCATGTCGGTGGGTGAGAGATGAAAAGGCGGAGGAGTGGGAGGATCCGAAGTCTTTCTTCAGGGTTTAAAGCTTGCTTCACCCACTCACTGTGAACTGCTGCATGCATGAAATATTTGTGAATGTGTTGGTTTGTGTAGAAGTAGTACTACCTCTGTCATACTGTACATATTAGTCATTTCAAGGATGAAACAACAGTCACGTTCTGGGAAGCTTCGTGAAAATATTCCAGTGTGGTCTATCAGTGAGGACGACATTTGCGATCTGTATTTCGCCCTCATTCACAAGACCACAGACGAACGCTTCTTTTGCCACATTTGCTCTTTAAAGAAACTTCTTAGGGGTGCCGCAGCAGAGTGTTAATGGAGTCTACAGCATGAGTCGGCAGGTTGGGAGGCTGGAAGGTTTTGGAGAGGAAGCTTGAGACAGGCTGGCGGCTGCCTGAGTTTGTTGTCATTCTGAACACAGAGCTGAAAGCGAGCTGGTGTCTGCTGGAGACGGCAGGAAACCAGAGAGCAGACAGGGAGCAATGGAAAGGACAGAGGACAAGTTCTACAGAAGAGGAGTTGAGTGAGTGAAGACAAGTGAGAGGTGTAGAGGAAATGGAGAAAGGCGGCTGAGAAACCACGCCAGCGCAAAGACCAGAGAGGCCGTCTTAGTGGCCTGTTAATGAGGCAAAAGCCAAAAAGTGCAAGGACGTGGACGTGAGGGACCCTGGCTGCTTGTCTGGGGGATATAAAACTGAATGGAAAGGAGGCAAAGATCCATCCAGGCACTTGTTGCGCTTCAGAGGCACATGGCTCTGACGGGCTGAGTCATTGGCTGATTGTCATTCACTATCTTTTTAATATCACCCCGACAGACACATCCATTCCATCAGCACATTCAGCTAACTAGGGGCAACCTCGTATCACAGAGATACTGCAGGAGCATATAAATTAAAAATTGAACTTTACTCAGCTCTTACCAGCAACCCTTCATGCAAATACATTTGGGACCGCAAAGAAACGCACAGACTTTAACTTACCGATCATTAATGAGAGGAGCTTCTGGACCTTAGAGCTCACCCCGACAACTCTGTACAGGCCTTGGTCATTAATACCTGGTAAATAATAACATAAATAAAATTAATCTGTCCAGCACAGCTTTGTTTAATAAAGTTACCAAGTGCTTTACAGGAAAAAGAACAGACCACACCACCAACAAGGACCCTGTGTGTGGAAACTATACAGCAGATACATGAATACGCATTGAAGCAGAAGAAAAAGAGAAAATGAGGTCAGATTAGCATATAAAGACAAAGGCAAATAAATAAGGACTTAAGTGCAGTGAAAGGCATTAGTATTATCCACAGTCCAGGCTGCCTGCAGTCAGCCTTTTGTTTCAATATTGGTGCAAGTCTGCCCCCTTGTGTACAATTAAGGGTGTTGCATCCACATCACATTCCACCAATGCCATGTTAAACCTCCCCAAATAAATCCCGGTGTAACTCTCTCAGCTGAGCTTTTCCAGCTCACCTCTCGTCTCGATGGCGCTGATGGAGTTCTTCACGAAACTCAAGCCAACGTCGTCCAGCTGGGCGTCAACTGCGGGCGGAAAAGACAAAGAAACCTTCAAACGCGCCCGAGAAACTTAATGCCACTCTTACAGAGATACAAAGTCTGGCACAGCTACATGACTTACTTCCTCTTTCTTTAGAGTAAGTCCTCCCAAGGTAGTGTCCGATCTATTAAAAAAACCCAAACACCATAACAAAGTTTACTGTACAGAGAAGTGCAGGTATATGGAAGTATATTAAACTAAACTATAACATGGCAGTTAAACAATACAGTGAGGCTACATGAGCAAAGTGTGAGTGGTAGATGATGACATAGCGTAGGCAGGCGGCTGACTCACAGGTTCCTTCCCACCCATGGCCTGCATCCAGAACTTGTGGTCATCCTCTGACAGAGCCTGCACTGTTACCACCGTCCCTGGCCTGGGAGAGAGCCACACCGCATCAGCATCAGGCAAAAACTCAGAGCAAAAGTACAATAAGGCAACATCAGAGGCGATAAAAAAACATCAAATGTGCTTCAAAGCAAGCACTTGAACTTTGGATTTGCAGCACCCAACAAATATGAGCCCTGTTAGTCATCCCAGCTGCTGTACGAGACCTACAATCACGCAGGACCAGATGGATATCCAGTTACTCATCCCGATCAGAGTGGATGTGTGGACTCCAATTTCCATACTAAATCTGGGGTATTGCTCATCTATTAATACTACAGAAAAGGGGCAGGGCAGAGCTAAGTTGTGCGACAAAATGAGATATCTATTACAAGAGGGCACGGCAGGGTGTGACAAATCCTCCCAGCTGAGTGTGCGAGGGCAGAACACCAAGACAAATCCTGCTGCTCTGCCCTCCGCAATCCCAAACACAAAGAGCAACGAGCTAAACTGCAGTCAGTGCGGAGCTAAGATCAGTAAACTGTTAATGAGGAGCATCACAGCAGATCATCTCCGTGCTCTGCGGCTGCTCTGGAAAAGGCACATGGGAATATTCTGCACTGTGCTGAAGGGGAAAAAACTCAAATGAAGTAAGTGACGCACCGATCTGTTATGTCGAGCTCTAAGCAGAACCTCCTGTCCAACATGTCTGTCGTTTTGCGGAGGCAGGATTTGAGCGTGACGGACTCAGTCTCACCCTGGAGGAACAAAAAAAAAAAACTTTACTGTACAGAATCAGAAAAACACCCAGTTACAACCAGCGTCTTCTAATCTGACTAATAAACCGCTCCTGCATCTGCTCTGTGACTACTCACAATCTTCCCACCAGATCTGTGGTCGAACGTCACCATGTGCAGGATCTTCTGCTCTTTGACGAACGTGCAGTAGCGTTTGACCCAGCTGGAACCAAAGGGAGGTGGTCCTGGAGAAAGAAGGCGCACGCGTGACGCAGCGTTCAGCGGATCAGGGAAGACGTCCGCAGTGAGAGTGTGTGTCGCTGAGCGGAGCCACCAAAACGAAAATTGCTCATTTTGACTCTAATTCAGCAACATTTTGCAGGTGCGTCACTGCTGCTGCTGGGTAAAGAAATTCAATTCAGCCTGAAATTACTAGAATTACTAGACCAGAAGTTGAAGGACAGCTGTAAAAGCCCCCTCTGACTGTGACACTGGACTCTGTATTTGATGAGTCTGTCATGCATTCTTGTCTTCACTACGCTTCCTCGCCACCTTATGAATGGACATGACGCCCCTTATTAAAATACACGTGAGCTATATAAAGGTCTTACGCTTTTCCTGAACGTAGAGGTAGCCTTCACAGCTGATAGGGCTGGTCTGTCTGTACTCTTGAGGCACCTCCCTGAACCTCTTCATCAGCTCGAACACCTCTGACCGCGTACCCTCGAATCGACTCCGTGTCTGGGAGGGGGAAGAGGAAGCAAACACTCAGGAAGTCACGTTCTGATACTCAGCGATTAGTTAGGAAGACTGAAAATCAGAACTTAAGAGCTTCCTTCCCTTCATCTCCTTGAAATCAGCTGAATAGTTAAGTAGTAAAACTAAGAATGAAGCAGAGACGAGACTTGGACGACACTGCAGAGCAGGAGAAACCAAACTGATGGAGGCAGGAAGTTATAAAGTTTGAAAGTTAACAGATTTTTCTCAGGAGTCGGCGGCCAAATCAAGACAAAAACACAAGGAAATGTTGGACTTAGCAAGCCATGATGCTCTGTTTCTAGATTTAGAGGCTGTCATGAGTAAGAAATGCTAACAGTTAGCCATAGCAACTCAAGGTTCTATCCATGCTTTTCTGCCCTTTAGTGGTCAAAATGTCGACTTTTTCTACCAGAAACACAAGAAACTGAAGTCATGTTAGAGTCATCCTTATCCACATTACAAATATAACAATAAAACATGAACAGTTCTCACATTCTGAATGTTGATCTGCAGCTCTCGTTTGTAATGGTCGAAGTCCTTGGCGAGCTCGAAGCCCTGGTGGTAAAAGGTGAAGACCGTCTGAAAGAAGGCGAGCATCTAGAAAGATCACAGCACAGGAGGAAACAGATCAGAGATGTTGAGCTAAAGAGTCAGCAAGTGATAAAACATCATGTCTGAATGTGATGCCAGTGTTTAGTCATTTTCAGGTGAGAAGGAAACTTAACCTCATGCTTTTATTGATGTGACAGGGGAGCCAGGCCAGTGCTGACGTGCTATCAGGGCTTCTGTTATTCAGTAAATACTCTTTTTTTTAACCTGGAAAATCTGCTGAAGTTAAACATACACAGAGTCCAACCAGAGCTGGAAAAACGGCTCCTCTGGAGTCTGAATAAAGTGTGTTTTACTGTAAAATCATTGTTTCTGTAAATGGAGTCTGGTGGCTTTGGCGAGAGCTACAACGGTTTCCGGTTAAACAAAAGGATCTGACTCTTTAACAAAAAGGTCTGATCCTTTCTATAATGTCACCAAACCCTTAGAACAACAAGCTGAGCCTGCCAGTGGCAAAAATAAGCTCTTTTAGCGGACGTACAGAAGGGGTTACATTGCATCCCTGACCGATTTCAAAAGTTTCTGCCCCCGTTAGGCACTTGCATGCTCACAAAAAAAGAAAACAGACTCCATAAACACAGATAATATTTAACCAGAATTTCTCCCATTAGTCCGGGACGGTGAAATCTTCCGGGACACGTGGGCCGGCAACGGAAACCCTGCATGCCAGTAAGGTCAGCCACTCACCGGCTCCACACATTCAAACTTCTTCCTCTCTTGGATCTCCTGCAGCTTGCACACATAGTCCAGCGACTCCTCCTGAAAGTGCTGCCTCATGGTTTCCACCTGGATGTCTGCCTGTGGAGGTGGAGAACACACACCGCGATGATTACAGGGACAGACGAACGCATGGAAGCGAAGGAGGAACGTTGTGATCTTTGTGATGCAGTGCAATTTGAGGTTTTTCTTGTTGTGCCACTCTTACAGAGGGGACACTGACGTCGGTTAGTGCTCCATCAAACACTGATCAGGTTCATCTATATGTCTCAGAGGGCTGCATACTCTGGATCTGGTGTGTGCACCAGAGGAGGGATTCACCTCCTGAACCAGCAGCAGTAAAGCTACAAAACACCCACCCATCCATTGCTCATACCTGTTTGTCCCATAGCGTTGGGTGCAGCCTATCACAGCTCCCTGAGTGCACTGGGCTTAACATGTATAGACACATAGCGCACTCCAACCTACACCTGTGGGCACTTTAAAGCTGCCGGTTCATCTACTGTAATATGCACGTTTCTTTGGGTTGTGGGAGGGAACCAGAGCATCCAGGGGGGCGTATTTACACACATACACACTCATCAAGAAGGAAAAAAGAAGAAAGGCCCACTCAGTTGGGGCCATTTTTTCCTTCTTCTTCCACTGCGCCATCCCAGAATCACAGCGTACACAAAAGATTATAGATAAACAGCACATACTATATAGATCTAGGAGTAGATTGGTGATGTAGTACAACTGGTACTGTGGCTGAGTTACTCATGTACCACCAGTGACTTAATGTGCAAGCAAAAAGCAGCTTTAAACACACACTTACATTCTGCTTTAAGCGTAATAAGTGATATAACTTCTTACTGCAGCAGGATTACTGGCTGATAGCTTTGCCTTCTCGGGGTCAACAATTGCTAAGTGATTTTTATTGACTTTAGAATGAGTAAGATCAGAGTTCATGTTTTGCTTTTCATAATATGCGCTACTGTTCATTGAGTTCACGAACAACTGATGCAGTGTCCATGAAGTTCACGGCTGCTGAATCACAGGGTCTATTTATTCAACGTCTGATAGGGATCAGTGTTGGTAGCGCAGACCCTTGTGCCACCGAAAACAGAACAGCCTGCAACCACAATGTCAACACTCGCAAGTGCCCTCTCTGGTTGGTGTATACAACATATGGGTAAGCCTTACATGGCTGCACGGCGTCCTGAAGACAAGGAGGCAGTGTTTGGTGTGAGGCTGCTAAATTCTTCAGCTGAAACGCTCATGTCGTGGCGCTGCGGCACGGATCGCTCCCCAAACTATAGTGCAGCAACCAGGTTTGACCTTGGTCGTACAGCACGAGTCAGAACACATTTCCTCTCCAAACAAGCCAGGAAAACTGTTGCTGCAAGGCACGTCAGTGGAAACTCACACGGTCCAACAGGCATTGCAGCGAGGCTCTGCCCCAAGGCAAAAACCAAAAACAGGGATTCTCAAACTAAACAAAATACCCTCCCCTGCCGTTCTGCTGTCGCTACGGGCTGCTCCTCTGCATGGTGCAGATCCGTCGGAGAGTTCGGGGGAAGGATAAATACCTCTTGCAGCTGAGGCTCCTTCTTCTTTGCTGACATGTTCAGAAGCTTTTCCAGGGAGCTGTAGTACTTCTCTGTTTCCTTCTCATACTTCTTTCTTTCCGCCTTAGGAAGGTACAGAGGAAGGAGCGGAAGCACACGAGGAGAACAGAATGCTGTGTTACTGATGGGGACAAAGGAATCAAAGCCATGTGTGGAGCACAACCCCGATTCCAAAAAAGTTGGAATGCTGCGTAAAACATAAATAAAACAGAATGAGATCATTTGCTCATCCCTTCTGACTCAATTGAAAACAGTTCGAGGGCAATATGTTTCATGCTTTACCTCATCAGCTTCAGTGACTTTTGTCAATATCTGCTTGTTGTGAATCTGATGCAGCGACACGTTTCACAGACTGGGAAAGATGTGGAACGCTCCAAAAACGCCTGTTTGGATCATTCCACAGGTAAACAGGCTGATTGGTAACAGGTGAGAGGATCATGATTGGGTATGAAAGGGGCGTCCTTGAAAGGCTCAGATGGAGGGTGGAGCGAGGTTCACCACTTCACCATGTGCCCCATCCTTTTTTTTTGGAATCGGGGTTGTACAGCTCATGTTCTCAGCATCCATCTGTACATCTTGTGAAGAGGAAATGAAGCGTCATACGTTACCCTCACGGTACCAAGTTGCTCTTTCCTGAACTTCTCCAGAGGTTTCATTAAGGTTTCAGTGATGTTTCTCATCTAGACAGAAGCCATAACAAAGCCTTCATTATTACTCCACTCAATGACAAAGCTCATTCATATTTCACATGACAACAACAACTTTTTTCCAGTCTTAAGTGTTTTCTGACTGGTGCAGACTGGCAGCTGTGTACAGTTTCAAGGCCTCTAGGGGTGATTGATGCCCTACTGGCCTCGATATACTACATTACATAACCGAAATTACATAAGCATTATTCTAAAAGTATCCTTGTCTTCCAATAATGCATTAATAAAGTTAATCTTTCCTCATTCCTGCAGTGCTTCTGCTCTGCTGGCTGCGGGACGTGTCTGCGCTTGCATGCCCATCCTCCTTTTCCTTAAAATGCACCGTGACGTCACCCCGCTCTGCTGAGCAGCGCCGTGCCGAGCAGCATGTTTACCATTATTGTCTGAGCCAGGCGCTAAAACAGTCATCTCAGCCAGCTACTGATGATGGGCCCACTCCCTAACCTCAAACACTACAGACAGACATTACAAGACAATGGCTGTTTATAGAATACCGCAAGCACTGAATTGTGCACCCCTGTCCAAAGGAATGTCTTAGACGCATTTCTTTTGGAAAGTATTTTCTCCAAACTGTCACTGGCCATCAAGCCGAGCACTTAAAAGAAAAGAAGCCTTCAAATGAGGGGGTTTGACAAGCGTGTCTGTTACATAACGTTTCCAGAGGTCGCAAATAAACCACAGCAGAGCACATCCTGTGACGCTCCAGGGTCGCAGCTGATGGCCCACTGTCACCATTAAAATCAGGCTGTAACTGTGTCATGACATTCATGTCAGATATGTGACTTTTGTGGTTCATAAGTGAGCAACTTTAACAACACTGGCGGATGCAGCAGCTAGTTTTATGGCGGCGTGTCGTAACGGCCTGTGTTGTTGCGTGGACCCGGTTGTAGTAGCTTACATGAATCTGTCTTGGTATTTAATGCTTGGGTGTAATAATGTGGGCATGCGCTCCTGTCCTCTCTGCAGCCACTCCCAGGCAGGTGCTGCGACAGTGACCCTTAGACAGGCACAACAGGATGAACTGTCTGAACACTATCAAGGCTTATCCACCCTTAGCGAACTGGTTTGCTCTGTGCTGTGTCTGCGCTGCGCCATGCGTCGGAGGAAATTATATTATGGGTGCCGGCCTGGATCTCTGCTGAATGACAGAGGCAGACATTAATAGATGCAAGTACCAAATATGGGCAGTAATAGGGGCTGGTTGGAAATGCACGCAGTGCAAGAATACAAAGTTAAGTAATTCAAGTGCAATACACCAGTCAGACACACACACACACACATGCACACACAGAGGTATTTTCCTTGGCTTTCCAGCAGGTTCTGACTGGTTGTTCTCACCATCAGCTCTCTTTGGTCTTCAAGGTTCCTGAGGAATGAGGAGAACTCTTGCAAAGACTCATCTGAAGAAAAGAAAATTAAACACAGTGATGAATGCAGCCACTCTGCCTCCGTCCTGCTCCCAAGCACATGCAGCCTCAGTGCCTTGTGATTATTAGCTGTTCCCACCACAGGTGCACACTTAAACCTGCTCTTAATTTGCTGCTAGCAGAAGAACCGAAAACAAACATTTACAGCGCTCGTCTGCGTGCTGGTAACAAAACTAGTGGTTAGTTTCCGTCATGCGGGGAGGCAACCCCGTACTTACCAATACATTTTTCATCGTCTGTCTTCGCGTCTCCGATGTACTCAAACTGAAACTCTCCCAGGCACTGGGCAAACTTTCGCTGCGCCATACCAAGCTCTGAAAGAAAAACAAGCAGTGCATTCAAGAGGAGGCAGAACACGTCGCATGATTATAACATATGTTGTCAAAATCCAGCAGGTAAACAAGTTGGGAGTAATGATAACTCTGGAATAATACATCATGAAAAGTAGGTCTGATGCACCGCACTGAGTTAACCACTTTGCAAACATCCTGTCTGTCTATGTCTGCTGCATCCTGTTGTACGATGATGTCAGTCACCACAGGGCTTTAGGTTAGCACGGGTGAATACAGAGCAAACACACAAATAAAGACAAGAGAAAACAAATGATGCTGCAAAGGCTCAAATCAAATGTTGGACACCTGCAGAAATGAGCTGACAGTACAGGCAAAATAGAGAATTTATTCAATTTCAACATATATTATAGTTTTTTCAGCTGAGATAACAGTCATGAAATGCAATGCTAGTCTTATTCAAGTGCCTTCTTAAATAAATTAGCATCACATTAGCAATAAAGCTGACATGTTTGTGCTATAGTAAAGTCTATTATTTCTACAATACAATGTTCTGATTGGTCCTAATAGCCTAAAAACAGTAGAAATCTCTCATCACTCAAAAGGAAAAGCTAAGCAACATAAGCATACATCTCTCCTGAAAGCCCCTCATGCTGTCACACGTCGTTATGAAGCCTGAACCCACAGGACAGTCTGGCACAAGGAACCTATTGACATCCCTTTAATCTTGTTGCTGTTAACCTCCTTAATAAACGCTGGCCTATATGGATGGAAATGTCAGGCCTAACCTCTGGCGAGCCGAACCTCAGGCGATCCATCACATGGGTGACTGCCCTCTGAGAAGTGCTCTCGCTCATGTGAACCCCTGCACGACCCTGCATAAAGGCTCCCATTAAAACAATTTCAGATTCTGAGAGGCGGATAAATGCTGTTGTTCAAGTCCACCCTCCACGGCGCACCAAATCTATTTCCAAACACTGAAGAGATTCCCCGAGTTGGGATCTCTGAGCCACAGCAGTCCCCCCGGGAAGCATGACAGAGTGCAGCGAGGGTATTTTAAGCCTGGAGCTGTGAGCAGTATACTGAGGAGCACTGTCATTAGATTTGGCAGATAGCTGGGAGCCTATAGGGAACAATCTACTGAGCTCTGACACTGCTGAGCATCTGTAAGCCCCACAAAGGCAGCTGGAATGTAGAGCTGATGATTTTCTATGAAGCAACCACTTCAGAAAATATTTTAAATTGTTTTTAGGCTAAAAAAATGTCAATAACACTGAGAAACGCTCATCCACATTCAGAGCGATGTCCTCAAATGTCCTCTCATTGTTGCAGCTGACAAAAATCCTTAAGTTTCAGGCTAATCAGCAGCATATGAAGATCCAACAGTCATCTAACATGCATGTGCAACTGGCATGTACGCACTTAACATCAGCGGCTATCAGACCAGAACTTCAATATCAGTTTATGTATTTGCACATCATTCAGCAGGTGTGATTACTCACAGTCAGAATGGCTGCAATCCAGTTCGAGATGCCATGATATTGTGCGTACCTGGATTAGATTACAAGGCCGTCAATGACCCCCAAAATAGGTTTTGTTATTGCCGACTCAGGATTTGGGAAACTCAGAAACTTGAGTATCACCAAGACCTTTGCAAAAATGTCAAGGTCCACACATCTGCTCATTCATCTGAGCTACCTGCTGCGCCTTCTTAATTTCTCTCCTTGCCTATCATGCATCTTACCTCGCTCCAGGCTCTCCGAGCAGTGTGTGTACACACATGCTATGGATTAAAGCTGCAGTCGGGCCCAAAGCCCAAACATGTGAGAGGTGTTGGACAATGTCTGCCAGAGCCTGGCACAAAGGGCATCACTTCTGCCTCGGCTGTTTATTTCAAACAATCTGAAACCCGCCGCCGGCTGCTCTTCGGCTCCATCTCAGATCCGCGTAATTCCAAAGCACGCAAGGAAATACGGACAAACCAAACACCTGCGGCCGATTCCTTTGGCTAATTTCTCCGAGTCATCGAACGACAGGAAGCAAAGAGACAAACCAGACAATGGGACAGCTTGTGTATCAGAGTATTTACAACTGTTTGTTCTTTGAGGAGGTCTTAATATAGCACTTGGAGGAAATGTTCTCTCTTTCCTTGCGGGTGAGGTAATGGTTTTCTTTAAGAAATTAAAAGCTAAAACAGCAAAGGAAACATGCACAAGCACGTCAAAAGCGAACCAGAAAACACTTTTTATCCACCGCACAGCGAACACAGAAAATACACTCCAACAGAAAGCAAAACAAACGGATTCATGGCTTGTTTATGGCTCATAATAGCTCATTTCTTGGCTCATGAGCTTCTGCAAGACGCTGAGCAGACCTAACATTTAGATCATTAATCAAGGCTGGAGAGGGTCTACGCTCGCCCTCTCCCCAGATACCGCAGAGACGCGGTAAACAAACAACAGGCCACTGCCCGAGCACCACTACGAGGCTGACAAACAATAGCAGCAGAGTGTCAAACCCTCCGGCTCAGGCTCCTCCTCGCGAGGTCAGGCGGCATGGGAGGCAGGAGCATTATGGGATACCTTATTATTTATCATCTAATAATCAGACGTGAGCTGCCGCAAGAATTTATCAGACAATAGTTTAGAGTAGAAAAGTTTAACTTGTGTCAAACGCAGCAAATCTTCTTGGAGCTCATTCAACTTTTCCGTGATTAATACGCCGAAAGCTTTTCACTTTTTGGCCGAGGCGTTCCTGCCACAGAGGTGACTTCTCTCTGGTGTAAACACAAGCTGATGAACGGCCATGTGGGCGCCCTTAAGTACGGGCTGCGGGCTTCATTTTCAAAATAAAGGCGTGGCAAATACGAGCCTGTCAGGTCATTATTTTGGGAGCAAACACCGAGCACAGCAATTTCCTCTGAAGTGACTGTAAAATGGAGACGGAAGCTGAACCACACGGACGCTGAAAATCCAGATCGGGGTGTGGGAGTCCACGAAAGGTGACTCTGGTCACTATGGCCTCGGCAGTGGTCCTTAATTTGCAGCACACTGAACCGCTGCAGACAATCCTGCATTGGCATATAAGAAACACTGTAACTGCATTACTCCAGTAAGCAGGATGGAGACGAGACATGAGATTTCACTGGATTTATTACTCCACTGGAGGTAAACTGGTAGCTTTTATTGATGCGTGCACGACTGGATGCAGGCCTCCAGCGCTGTGATCATACTTCACCACCGCTCATGCTTTTATTGTCCACTTGTCAAACGCAACGTAATAAGGCCATTGTCAGGGAAAGGCCTTGAGTGGTGGGATACACACTCACCGCTCAGCATCAGTGAAGCCCCGCCCACCATGAACCGGCCTTTTCCTCCCCATGTTTTTTTAAGTATGAAAGCATGAAAACAGCTTATAAAACACAAGCTAAAAGCACATTCAGACAAATAAATCACATCAAATCTCATATGAACCCCACCACAAAACCTCTTCCTGACTGTTAGAGCCTCTTCTGACACCTCTGGTTACAACATTCAGGGTTGAGTGACATAATACTGCGTCCGATTTCCTTAAAGCTGCGCTAATTCATATCTTTAGGCTGATGCCAATATTGAGAGGCAAGGTGGCCAATGGCTGATACAATGCTGATATCATGCTGTTGTTGTTTGCATCAGGGCGGCTGTGGCTCAGGAGGTAGAGCCGTCGTCTGCCAATCAGGAGGCTGGTGGTTTGATCCCCGGCCTCGGCAGTCCACATGCCAAAGTGTCCTTGGGCAAGATACTGAACCCCGAAATTGTATGTCGCTTTGGATAAAAGCATCTGCCAAATGACTGATTGTAATTGAGCACAAAAATACTAACAAATGAAATGTGCTGCTGAACTCCATCACGGCTTCACCCAGAGCTCCATCCTCGGCCTCTCGCCGTTTTCTCGACCCCATCTTAGCGACATCATTTTGAAAATGAAACTTTTCCTGTAGTTGCTGTAGCTCGGCAGTCTTTGATTGCCTTTCTAGTAATCCTCCTATCCAGGCTTGAAAGTGAAGCGGGACCAGTTTCCTGCAGGCTCTGTGGGCTTTGAAGCGGTCTGCCAGAGGAACGCGGGGAAGATGAGTCTGTCGTCTTTTCAATCCCGGCTTTAAACCTTTTTTAGAAAAACAATTTTGGAGGTCGTATATTGTTTCATTTCAGGCTCGTGCCGTGTCTCTGCTGCTCATGTCCTTTCTACTGCTTTTGGCTCTGCTTTTGTTTGCTTCTTTTTTACTTTCACACATTTTCCACCTGCCTGCCAGACGAGTGTGGAGCTTCAGCTGCAGCGTGTGCTCACGTTAGAAATAAAAAGTACCTGTTTTATTAGGAGCAAGTTCTGCAATGAGTTAATTCTCAGCCGCCATGAGCCTGATGGGTAATTAGTGACCCCGTATGGAGTCACTGTTGGTCAACTGCAGCGCTCAGATTATCCCAAAATAAACACGAGTATAGAGGGGAAAGTTCAGCTCCTCCTGCAGATAGTGAAATCAACATTACGCTGAACCTTGACACACCTGCACCGCGTCTGACGTAAGGTCAGGCCAGCGCCTGGCGTCGCCATGTCGTAAAAGATAATGAAGGGCGGGCGGTATTGTGATAGTAAAAATCAGTACCGTTCAAGCATTCATCCAGGTGTGATGGGCATCCCATGAGTTTTCCAGCTCCACTGCAGAACATCATGAATACAGGAACAGGGTTGCTCGAGCATTGCTTTCATCATTGACTCACCACTTCGTTTGAGTTTGCCTTTTTTATTATTCACATATATATATACACACCTTAAGGGAATTTGGGTCTTGTACATTTAACTACAGCACTTTATTACTAAGACTATCCTTTATCTAAGCAAAGACAGCGGCGAGGCTCAGGTCACTGTGGACAATTAGTGTGCACTCCAAGAACAGTGATGTCAATGGATAGATTTGCAGGCTCTTTATTAGAGCCACATGTGAGCCCGGTGCACAAATCACACCCATCCACAGTCTGATTACACGGGCTGCATGCATGTTCGACTCACTGCAGGGTGGACAGTTAATATGAGGATATATGAAGCCAAGCCGCGCGGACTTCATTACATAAAACATGAAGAATGAACGTTATCCGGTTACACGATGCTCTGGCTTTGAATTGACGTCAGGCAACGCTGAGAGAAGGAAGAAACAGTGACAGCGCTTGTGTCCCTGTTCTCTGTCAATTGAAGTTAAAACAGCATAGATCAACCGGATACAATCAGCGGAGCGATAAACAAAAGTGTCAGATGAGAGCTCTGCGTAACAGATGGAAATGATAGCTGCTGTCCCCGAAGAAAGAACCATCACAAGATGGAAATACCTCACGCACACGAGGACAGACGAGAGCGCGAGGCAAAGGCTTCTCCTGCTTTTTGCCTTTTAAAGGAAGGCATTTCAGAGCAAACCTGGGAACTGTCAAACTTGGCTAGTTTCTGTGCAGAAAGCCAGTCATACGAGTCGCACAGACCCCACCTTACATCGCTCTGATATTACAGGCCGGGCTGCTCTGAAACAGGAAAAAATATGAGAACGTGCCCAGCCATGGGACATAAACATTGGTGGCCCTGTTCAGAAGAGGTGGGGACAAAAACAAAGAGGACACCGAGGGGAGGGTACCGAGACCACCCGCCTCACTGCGCCGCAGACCAAAAGAAGCTGATTTCAGCCACAAAGCGACAAAAATCACATGTAACCTCAATTCAGTTAAAAGCTGGTACTTTTGAGTTCATTTTGTCAATAATGAAGGCCCATGCTCTAAATATCATGTGAATTTAACAGTTAAACCAGCTGCACATCATCAAATAATGCACTTGTTGAACAGGGTCATGAGTCATTTATGACTGATAGGAATGAAATATAGGAATAACATAATTGTGGCCTTAAAAATCCTAAAAATGCTCACATCTAACGACAGGTTAAAACACCCCACATGGATATCTTGATATTTCCGCATAATTACAGGTTCCAATGTTTGATTCAGCTGTGATTGAAGTGGTTTGGGACAACTACAGGAAACGTGTTTCCCAACAAGGACCAACTCTGTCCATGTCTCTGTCCTTGCTGAGTAAAGACACGGTATGTCTTCAATGTACAGCAGCAGTTTGTTTTTACTGTCAATCCTCCTGAGACAAATCCGCCTTTTCTGTGCTTAAAACGTCAAGCTGCAGAGACACAGGGCTTTAGGAGGTGTCTGTTATGCTGCAAAACATCACTGGCAGCACGTTTCAGTATGAAATACTTCTTTTTATATTACAAAATGAAGAGCTGAGATCGTTAACGTGAATTCCCTCAGCTTGTCTTACAGCAGGAAACTTAACACCGCACGTTCTGGTCGCTGCTGCAGAAGTTTTCCAAAAAAACAAGCCAAAAATGGTATGTATATGTCAAAGTTCAGCTGCTGAAGATGTCCACAGTGAATTCATTGGCGCCTGATGGCGTGTTGTTTGTTATGATTTCTACAGTCTCATCAGATGTGCCACTTAGGTCAGAGCTTGCCTGGTGAAGGTCCTCAAAGGGCAGCCAGCGTTCACATGCTGCGCCTTTCCACAGTCCTTCCTGTTCCACTCTCCCATCTTTTCCAGCCTGAAACCCCGCTCCACGCCCACCTTTGCCCTCGACGGAGCCTGCCCACCCATCCCCTCCCGGTCTCTCTTCCCCCCCAGGCTCCCTGCCCACAAAGCAAGCATTACTTCATTCATGACTTCCTGATCCTCAAAACAAATGTGCAGGGCGAGGCTGCGCTGAGCAGCATCCTGTCAATAATGAAGAAGTGGCTCATCAATGATATGTCAGAATCTGAATACTCTGTTATGTACGTATCCAAAAACTCAGAGCGCATCACGCAGCCAAAGGTGCTTCAAATTGTTCTCCATATTTGCTGCTTGCACCAAAAAAGGAGCCCCGAAAGCATAGCTGTGCCATCAAGCAATGCACTATCACTTTTCCAGCAGGCCTTGTTCTCTCTGGAGATGAAGAAGCGTTCCTCCCACATGACTTCACGTCTTGTGCTAATGCGATTTTAATGAAAGATTGTGATGCGGGTCTTTGGCAGAATCAGTAATGTGATTACAGAGAGCAGCAGTGAGCCAAGGCACACCATGGCAGGCTCCTCTCAAACCTGACTGCCGGTCAGACAAAAAGACCTTCGCATGCTGGGCCGTCAAAGAGGAACTGAAAGCGAGGGGGAAAAAATCATTTTGCTTTATTAGCCGGTCGGTCACTTCATTAGAGGAAGTCCAGCTGTGAGAAGAGACTGCGACTGACCCCTCTGCAACTCGGTCCAACGTCATGTTTCAGACGCAGCAGCAATAACAGAACATGCATGAAACAAACAATACAAATAACCAGCTCTTCAGATGCGTACAGCTGATGTTTTCTACAGCAAACAGGGAATCATGTGTGAGTTGAGGACAACAGTGAGGGGCGGCTGAGAGGGTACAGACAGGACACAGTTCCTGTGGAGGAAACTCCCTGAAACAGAAGCACATGTGCATGTTGCTCCTCTAGTGGGCACTTCCATGTCATGGCTCTCTGGCCCTGCGCCCCGCTCGAAAGTTTCCTCTCAGAACCAAGGTCTTTCCGTAGCGGGACATCCTCCCAGCCGTGCGAGCGGAGGGAGTCGCCGAAAGGCTGAGAAGGGCCTGGGACGTGGACATCAACAACTGTCTTTTGGCTTGTCCAAACAACAGATCACAGCGAGGTCGCGCGCTAAGTGGAGCACAGCTCTTAAATCCACAGCGTTTAGCATGAGACTAATCTGTTCACTGCATGACGCTGGATCAGCTATTCTGCCCCATCTCATACTGAAGCTGGAGGTGACGAGGATCACGCAGCTTAGCCTCACCGAACCTGATCGAAAAGCCATTGTCTGAGCTCTCCAGTTCATCCAGCGAGACTGCTCGATGTGCTGGGTGATCTCTGAGAAGAGAAGAATCGAACACAGCCTCATGAGCCCAGATTATCGGAGTAATGTCCAAGTTAATAAGAACCAGACCGGAGCTGAGACCCACACAGAGAGGCCAGACTAACAGCGCAGTTACGTCACCCCACATGACAGTAAACTTTCAGGTTGTAAGTCCTGCAATGAAAATTAGAGCTTGTTAAATTGTCCTTAAAATCACAAAACGGGAATTGTGCTCCGAAGGTGAAAGGTGTTAGATTTCATTTGTTCTGGTCAAACACGTGGGACCGCGCGCCTGTAAGCTCCTGCAGCCGACAGCCGCTTTGATTATCGATTATTCTGACATTGATTTGGTTTGGATTACTGAAACTGATGCCAGTTATGCAGCATGAGTGTCGTCATTCAAGGACGGTTGGCGGCTGCTCGACCCAATTTGGATTAATTAGCCTCGCCTTGAATTCGACATCGCAGCAGGGAACACCCTTTTTAAACAGTAGTATATTGTTTTCACGTCTGGATAACCCAGAAATCAGCCAGGCCGTGAGCAGCAGTACTTTAATAGTTTGCTGCGGCAGCTGGACAATGTTTAAGTGGCTACGACTGCTTTCAGCCAGGTGAGCAAACACCTACTTGATTACAGTGATAAAAGAGCGACAAAAACAGTCATTTGACATTGGCGTAGGGGACAGGCCGCACATTCGAAAACGCTCTCCGTGAAGGGCCGAGCGCAGGTCGAGCAAAACAGGCTGAGAGCGTTTCATCCGCGTTAGCACGTAAGATCACGACCGTCAGTTCCTTCCTCAAACTTCAACCAAACTTGCAGATGTCATCTGTGTGACCAGGGTTCCCCATTCTCTGCCGGATTCTCAGAGGCAAGAGGCTCCCACAGCCCTGACGAGGGCCAACACACTTGATATGTGTGACTATGCTGGACACACTGAACATGAAAAAAGTGACTAATAGTTCAGCCACAGCCGCGTAAGGCATGAAATAGAAGACGTGTCGAGCCCTCTTGAAACGGGACACCGTGCTTAAGTTTGCACCAGCATCGGTGTCATCTCATCTGTGTGAAACGCTGAATACCAGAGTTCACCACAGCGCTCCGTGGAAGTCCGTCCGGCAGCTCCACGTGGCTGCGAACAGTGAGGCTAAAGAACGAGTAGTCTGCAAACTGTAAGACACAGCAGGTGAATGAGGCACAGAAACCATAACGAGAAGGTCAGGATGCTAAATTACTGTTTACGCCAAGGAACAAATGGAAATATGTGTTATTCAAGCGCTGCTGAACACACGGTGCGATCACTTAGCCTGAAAACAAGTGCCCTCCTGAGAGCTTCACATGAATTAATAGACCTGAAGCCTGAGCAATATGTGATCCAGTTGCTGTTTGGGGGAAAATATTCACCAGGATGATGAAAGAGGTCAGAGAAGAACGGGCAGACTACCTCGAGCTGACAGGTACAATAGACCGCAAGTATGCAAATAACAGCTTAGCACAGCAGTAATGTGCAGTGCAGGAGGACAGCGGGAGGCAGAAGGAGCCACGGCAGCATCGGGCCACGCTGGGTTCCTCTGCTGCTCAGCGGAGTCTCCGGACGGAGGAGAGATGCAGCTTGAATCCCCTCGACCATACCTGGTGTCAACAGTACAGGTGTGCAGGTGATCTGGATCCCTCTGCAGCCCTCTCGACTCTTTGACCCCATGTCAAGCGTTTTGAAGACGTTCACATAGACCGACAGGGATTTCAACGACACGACATCATCCTGCCCTCGCAACAGCGTTAGAAATGAGCATAACTTCAGCTTCTTCTAAGGTGCACAGAGAAAAAAGTCTGCTGTGAAGAACCACAGCTGCGACCAGCCATCATTTCCACCGTTGATTCATCTGTCCGCCATTTTCTCAATTAATCAATTAGCTGTTTGCTCTATAAAATGTCAGAAAAAAACACATTTATTGGTATTTTCCAAAGCCCGAGATAACGTCCTCAAATGTTATGTTTGTCCACAACCCAAAGATATTCAGGAGTGAAGAAAGCAGAAAATATTCACATTTAAGAAGCTGAAAACACAACTCAAACCGATGAATCTATCATCAAAATAGCTGCAGATGAATTAAATAGCTGACAACTAATCAATTAATCATTGAGGCTCTAGAAAGAACAACTTTATTATGAGACTAAAGCACTTCAGCTTATGGTCTGGACCCTCATGAAGGCCTATTAACCCTAAAAGGTTGTCTCATTAAGGATTATTAGTGCAAAAAATGATTTGTTACTTCAGTAAAACCAGCAGCTGGAGATGGCTCATTGCATTTTGATTTAACCCAATAACCACCAATGAAGGCTAAGGGCTGTTCAACCACACACACTGACAGCAGTCATTGTGATCAGTGTGTGTGTGGAAAACTTGCTGTGAGCACCTTGAGGCGAGCCTAGCCCACAGGACTAGAGTTCAAACAGATAACAATCTAATAATTTGAGGCAGCTGAGGTGTGTGACTGAGAGCAAACAGAGCAGGGAGGGATCACACGAAGCCAGGGCCTTACGTCTCAAACACAAGCCCCATAAAAGTGAGTGTCAACAGCAGATCAGACAGACAAAGCTTTGATCTGTTATCAGGACAGTCCCTCATAATGAGACAAGTAGCTGATCTGCTGTGTAACTCTTGAGCAAAGTGTTTTTTTCCGCACACATAACATAAACCGAATGGGGAAAAAATCCCTGGAAAACTGAGGAAGAAGCCGTTGGAGCAGTGAACGCATCAACGCCTCCTCCCAAAGCAAGTGCACGGTTTTAGTGGCCGAGCCCAAACTCTTCAAACTCTGAGTTAAAAACACCAAAGTCAACTCACGCTTGGTTGCATTGATGAGGTTCTTCCCATCTTTGTACAGTTCTTTGATGAACCTGTTCGTTTTGTCCAGCTCCGCTTCGTGTGCCTTGATTTTCTCCCTGAAGCCGGGGCTGTCCAGATAGCATTCACTGAATTCCAGCGGGTGTAATCCCATTTCTGTCGCAAGATCGATAGCTTCGTCTGACAGAACGGGCAAATTAGTCAAAATGACGCCGACTTTGGAGCTTCAAAAACGAGCCGATACAATCAAATTACCGCTTTTTCCGCAGGCAGTCTCAAGTACAGCAGAGAAAACATAGCTACGTCAAGTAGCAGCAGCTAACGGCGGTTAGCATGGTGACTTCTGACACGGGCGCATGGGTGTTGTTCCACAGTTGTCAAATAACGAAGAGTAGCTAACAGGTAAAACGCGTAAAAGGTGACACGGTGGCGCGAAAAGGTGGAGTATTCATCGGAAGTCGGTTCACGGGAGTTGTCAGAAAGTCAGAGTTGCTGTATCCGATTTTTCCTTCGTCCATCAAACGCACTCCACCTCTCAAAGTGACAGATTGAGAAACTCTGCTGACATCTGTGTGCGTGTAGCAAACTTCTGCCAAAGAGTGACTACCTTCTGCAAGATGGCTGTCTGCAATGTATTTCCGCTTTCGTTTCGTCGCTCAGCGAGCAC